>CM076575.1:877440359-878040359 GCA_034641835.2 Pinus albicaulis | reverse complement strand
CATCGCCACTTCACGGCATGCGATGAAGTCCGCATCGCCGATGTGTGATATTTCACTGTGTTGCCACATGTCCCTTCGCATCACCACATCGCATTGCAACTTTGCATCGCCACTTCATTATCGCACTTCGTGCTTCAGCGATTCAACCTGATTCTCAAGTGCTTATTCTTATGAGCTTTCGATGTTCGATATGCGATCAGGTCCCACTTGATTGTAATATTCCTCCTCCCTGAATGCGATTTAATCTCTATCGTCAATCTCCCTTAATTCTCATCCGTTGATCACGCCAGTCCACGACTGTACTTGTCGGCTTTAGGAAAGTGGGTCATAGTTCACGGCACTACGGAGTCACTCCTCAATACAAAATGATCATCAGGCTTGTGCTATCACAGTGAATGACAACCGTCAATCTGCAGTCAACGCCCGATGGGCAGGTCAACTGTGGAGGCACCCCTTGGGTTAACCATTGGGCTGTTTGTGCCCTCGAGGTATCGTTGATCCCAGATCAACGTTAACCATGCTCATAAGATGTGCACGAGGTTTATCCTTCTCCTAACTCACAATTTCTTTATGCCAAAGAATGTTGAGTCTCCGTCGTTGATCCTAGAATGATCCAACGGTCATCGCGTTATCGCGTGCCAACTAGCCCGATGGATAATTTTTTTGAACCTACGAGAAAAAGGTGGTTTTAGTATGCCATGTGTCGACCTCCTAACTATATCGCGTCCATCTCACTTAAAACCACTTATCCTCCAAAAGCGGTGCGAAAACCCTCTAGTGGTTTTCAAAACCACTTTCACTATTCTGTTTTCGTTGTTGGTTCATGGTTCCACATCCAATTTTTAATGTAGTTCCTCCGCTTCATCAATTATGGTTCCGGTCTTCATTACAGGTACACACTTCTCCTTTTACACTACATTTATTAACTCGACTACATTAAACCCAAGTGAAACCTTCTGATTTGTTCCACCAGCATTCGTCCCCACAAATGTCTGGTCTTATCCTCCAGCAAATAACACCTCTTGTAGCCTCTGCCACTTCACTTTATTTGTCTGCAACAATTCCATCTGATTTTGATCTACTCCCTTGTCATGGTGCTACTCCTTTGTGCTCCTTTTCCATCAATGACAATATTTCCAACACTCCTGTTATATTCATCAATATGAATAGAGTTGTTGCGTGATGAAGATGTTGATGTTGTAGAAAGAAAAAATTCGCTATCATCAGAATCCATGGATTTCAACAAGAATATGTGGAATGATACAAATGCCTCTCCCAATTACATTATATAGCTTAAAGACTGAAAATTTCCCCCCCAAAAAATTTCGCGAAAAACTTTCCCTCCAAAATTTTTGTTTCAAATATTTCGTAAAAAATGTATTTAAAAACATTTTAATAAACTTTTTGTGTTGAAATATTTTACCGATTTTTCTATTCAAAATATTCCTATCATGCACGCCTTCCAAACTGAAATAATGTTTTTATTTTAATGATTTAACATTGATTACATGTAAATACTAACTATAATATTACTATAATAACTACATGCAAATATTAATTGTTTTAAGTATAATTAACTACATGTAAATATTTTAAATTTTAAATTTTAAACCTACATTATATTTGTCTAAAATATATTTCAAAATTTCTTAATAAATTGTTGGTCTTGAAATACTTGACCATACTTTCTATTCAAAATATCCACGAAATATTCCTTTCATGCATGCCTTCTAAACTAAAATAATTTTCTTATTTGAATGATTAAAGATTGACTACATGTAAATATTAACAATAATAAGTACATGAAAATATTAACTATTTTAACTATAATATTAAGTACAATTAACTACATGTAAATATTAAATAAAATATTAACTATGATAACTACATGCAAATATTAATTATTTTAACTATAATATTAACTATAATTAACTACATGTAAATATTTTAAATTTTAAATTTTTATCCCACATTTGTTAAATAGTAAACAAATCACACAAGATTCATTATATAATAAGAACCATTGTTTCTATTCATCACATCACATCAAGTTTTCTCGTTTTTGTTGGAGGAATTTTTCGGAGGTGTTACGCTGCCATTGGTAATTTCGTGGAGGAATTGCATTCGCATTGGAGGCGTTGTGTCCGCATTGGTGACAGAAGTTTTTTGCATTTCAAATCTTAGTTTCCCTTCTATTCTATCCATTTAAAGACAATTTTGGGGAAAATCTATTTTTTCTATGGTTTTTGTGTTCAAAAACTATTTTTTAAGGTTTTTAGGTTTGAAAACCATAATTTCTTTATATTTTTTTAGTGAAGAAAATGGAAAAAAAAAGCTCAAATTGTTAGGGTTTTATGACAAAAATTTAGAATTTGTTTTTTATTTGACAATCTTTTTTTATTTTATATTTTATTTTTATTTTTTTTTAATTTTAAATCTTATTTGTAATTGTAATTACTATATATATATATATATATATATATATATATATATGTATATATATATATATATATATATATTTTAATTTTAAATTCTATAGTATTATATTTTATATTAAACAAAATTTGTTTTTTTTTATTATAATTGTTTTAGTTTAAAAAAAAAAAATATTTACATTTTCATATATTTGTTTGTTTATATTTTAAAACATATTATTTAATTATTTTTATAGTTTTTCTATATTTTAAATTATAATTGTCTTAGTTTAGTATTTTTTTTCTTGAATAATGCTAATTCTATTTATATAACATACTAGTACAAAACTGCCTCAGCTTCAGCTGTGTGAGCCTGAACGCTGGGCTTGATAGCCATGATTTACAAAAAATCTGAACTTCCCTGAGTGGGAAACCAGTCCTTTAGGAAGAAATTTAGCCGCCCTTGGAAGGGAAACCGACCTATTGTCCATGCAATTTAACATAGCAGAAATAAACATACTAAAATAGCATTCAAAATTTTCAGCTGAAGAGTAATACAGAGAAACAAAAAATCTCCCAAGATGATTGAGCAACAATACCGATGTAGGCCGAGGGTCGTGAGGTTCACTGGTCATGAGCTGGGGATGACGGCTCCTCCACAATTCTACACCAGTACTCATCCCTTCTGTCTTCATTGTCTTCATTGGGTGCGCTATCCTTGTTGACGATGTCTACCTACATGTGTTCCTTGCACTGGTCAGAATGCACGATTCCCACGGGCGCCTCTGAGTTCAAAGCTTCATTCTTAACCAGAGTGGGATGGAGGCAGGGTGCAAGGGAGGGGGCATGGCTAACCGAATCTTCTCTAAGGGTCACAGTGACAAAAGCGGTGATGATGGGCCTATCAAGAGAGCATTCGAAGCAGAATTCCGCTCTTTGGGAGGATTGATGAAGGGGAAGACTGGCAGACGCATGGGAGGCAGGGGAAACGATAGGCTTGGGAGGGTCAATAGAGGGAGGTGGGGTGGGCTGGGAAAAATGCACATTCCCAACTTGGTGAGCACGGCCCCTCAAACTGCGTGTTTTCGGGTAATGACCCCACAAGACATCCTCAGAGGAGGAATCAGAGTCGGAGCTGGTAGAAGGCCGAGAGCGGGTCGCTCAACCCCTGCTAGCACCATGATGGCATCTCATCCTGTGATGGAGCCGCGACATGGACACAGAGGTGAGCTGGTAATGCCTAAGACAAGGAGAGCAGGCAGAAAGCAAAGGTGACCAACACGAATCGACAGACTGAGCACGAAAATAGGAATTCGAACAGCAAAAAGCACTTTGGGTGAAGTGGTTGTCTGGCAGTGTCTCCAAACATCCAAGAAGCGTGCAGCGGTGCCCTGTTTGAGTGCGAGCACTTGGCTCAGCAGATGCAGGAGGGCAGGCTCGACACAGAGGAGGCGGAGAGCTACAATCGTCACAGGAGCAAGCCAAGCAACCATAAACAAACGCCATCGCAAACCAGATGAGCATAGCAGGGTGGTGAAAAAGGCGGGCAAGTGAATTTAATGACATGCGAGCTGGTGAAATTAATGCCACGTTAATGGAGCTGCAGGGGGCCATATGGCCACCCCACGCGAGCTCCATCGGGAGTCGCCAAGGGACTGACGTCCCATCATCCATAACAACCATCCGCATCCGGAAATAATTGCTTTAGTTTTAAGAAAATAAAAATTAAAAATTAAAATCTTCAAACATTTTTTATTTTTTTATATTTTAAATAATAATTGTTTTAATTTAAAAATAATAAAATTAAAAACAATTTTTTTCATATTTGTTTGTTTATTTTTTAAAACATATTTTTTAATTTGTTGTTATTGTTTTTTTATATTTTACAATTTTAATTGAATAGTTTTTTTTTTATATTAAATAATACATTATTTTTATTATAATATTTTTTGTTTCAAAGAAAAAAAAAAAAAAAAAAAAACTATACATTTTGTGTTTGAAAAAACAAAAATAAAAATAAAATAATTTACCACCCACTGGGGGCCGAAGGTAGGCTGGGCAGCCCTCGACAACACCGCCTGGTCGGCCTCCGGCCCCGGGTGGACGCGAAAACAAATCTTTATTTTTTATTTTTTTTTAAATTTAAATATAAAAAATCAAATTTATAATTTTTTTTTTTAAATATAAAATATTAATGTTTTGTTTTAGAAATTTTAATATAAAATTAAAAAAAAAAATAAAATGTATATAATTTTTTATAATAAAGTTTTCATTTTTTTTTTGAAATATATAATTTAAATATTTTTATAATATAATGTTTTAATTTTAAAATTTATTTATAGTTATAATTATAAACAATATAATAATTTAAAATTTTAAAATTTATTTTATATTTAAAATTTTAAAATTTATTTTATATTTAAAATTTTTTAAATTTAATAAATATTGTATATTTCAATATTTTAAAATAAAATTTTAAAATACAATAAAACATCATAAGTTTTAAATTTAAATTTGAATTTTAAAATATATGTTTTAATTATATTCATTGCATTTAAAAATTTAAAATATAATTGATTAAGTGTATATTTAATAAAAAAATATAATTTAAATTAAAACAAAAAATGAACAGTCAATTTTTTTAATAAATTCTTTAGCTTAAAAAAAAACAAATATTATTTTTAAAATTTGTTAAATAGTAAATGGTTTTTTTTTTAATATTAAATAAAAACTTTTCAAATTAATTTTGATTTTTTTTTTTAAATTTTATACAATTTAAAAAAAATCATTTTTTTATAAAATATATTTTAAAATTATTATATAGATATATATACATATATTTAAATATGATTTTAAATATTTTTTTTAAATGAATAATTTCTATAGTTAAATTTATTGGTTTATTTTCAATTTATTTAGTTACACATAAATTTTGTTTTTTTTTTTAATTTATTTTATAGATATTGTTTTTTCGGTAAATTTAAATTTATATTCACAAATTTTTAAAAAAAAATTATTAACGGTTTTCTCATTAACTAATATATATATTTCTTTTTATTAGGAAAATGGCATAAAAAATATTTCTGTGAATGTTTTTGCACCTAGGGAAGCAACTCCCAACTCTAAAGTTGCCACTCGATGCACTATGGATACAACTCCCAAATCTAAAGTTGCAGTTGGGCGCACTATGGATACTGCTCGACGCAATAAGGACATTGTTTGACACACTAATAAAAATCAAGCATGTGGCCCACGAGGTTCATTAAAGCTTATTTCTGATTGGAAGGACGCCGAGGAAATAGATAAAATTGATTTCTCATGGTATCTTGAAGACAATGAAATGGAGGCTGATATACATATCTATCTGGTTTGTGGTATGATTAACTTAAATGAACCATATGGTGTGATGGGCAGAGTACGAGACATATGTATGGTCCTGAATACAAATACTATTTATGTTCTTGCAAGGAAGGCTAATAAACATGACAAGGTTAGATATCGTCTATCAAAGGTCAAGTATGACACAAATGAAATATCTACAAAGTTTTCTGAAGAAATCTCAAGCAACATTGAAATAACATTGTAAGTATGCTTATTTTATTTCCGCTATGCATTATTGTAAGGATCATTCAATTTTCATAAATTATTGATCATTGACATGTTTTATTTTGTTTCATAGGATTTTGTTGCGAGTCTTTCAAACATGTTTGAAGGTATTTATTATATGGAACCAGATGTTATGAATGTGATCAACACTTTCCACATAGACAAAGAAGAAAAATGGAGATTGAAGCAAATATCAATAGCTCCTAACATTGCAATAGTACAAAGAGGGAATCAACCAAGAGTCACTAAGGTGGGTCAATATACTAAACCTAAACATGTTGCTTTTGAAGATGTGGAACATGAAACTGAAAATTATGATAGAATTAGTGAGGAGGAGATTAGAACTGTTGTGTAAAAGGAGAAAACAAATCAGACACCAAAAAGAACAATGGGCAAAGATGTCTATCTTTTACCTGATGATGAAGAGCTTGTTTATAAAAGAACTCATATGTTAACCAATAAGAATAGGAAATCAAATATTGGTTAATCTGTAAAAGTCATGAGCAACAGTGAAGAACAAAATGAAAGCTCTAATGGAATCAGAGAAATCATAACACCAGGTGTTTAGTTAGAGGATGGCATTATTAAAACAAAACAAAATGTTATTCTATATGAGTTGAGGAAGAATAAATTAATTCTTGGTGGCCAAATATTTGAGCTTAATTTCATCCAATTTTATAAGCCAGAAGAAGGACAATCACAATATCAAATTAAAAAGGCCCATCACCTACATGTACATAATCTGAAAACATTGTTCAAGTTCAATCCATATGCGCATGTGGTGGATTATGTGGCTCTTGTCAATCCACTTCAGGTTCCCAACAAACATGCATTTGACAAGACAAAATGTTTTGATTATAAATATTATGTAATTGGAGGGAACCATTCCATAGAGGCTAAAAAACAGTCGATTGAGGAATATCCCAATAACTATCATTTTCAAATATTGAAATGCATCATTTATGTTGGCTTAACATAAATAGAATCAAAATTATTGTCATGGGATCATAATGCAGATAATGAGTATAGAATGAAAATGACTTTCATCCAAAGGGTCAGATTTATTCATAATGAATTCATAGAAAAATGTGGTGGGGATAAGACACAAGTTAGTATAACATTTCGGAAGGAATGCTTAATGGAAACAGGTTATCAAATTGACGAAAAAATCAAAGCAAAAGATGGAAAAATGCATTCAAGTATATTCAGAAGCATGGATAAATTTTTTTTGTTGGCATTTAGAACTAGGGAGATATGGGATTTGATTGATGAGATTTTTGACCGATGGGAGAATATTTCCATAAAAAATCAGATCCTTAAAAAGAGTAAACCCATAATATGTACCAAGAGTAAGACAAGTCCTTAAATTAAGCAACTTCAAGAGGATATGACTATCACACCTTGGAGAACAATGCAAAGTGTGAAGGATGAGAAACTAGTCAAATCAGTACTGGCCCTTGTGAAATCGGGTGAATTATCAATTGAAGAAATGTGTGCATAGTTTCAAAGTTAAGTTTCTTGAATTATTTCTTATTTTCCTTTCATTATAATTTTCTTTTAAATAAAACATAATGTTGTTGTTATAATTTCTTATACATGTCACTATATTAACAGTTTTTACTTTATTTATTCAATCAGAAGATTTTTATCAAAATACAACATATGATTAAAATGTTGAATGAAGACAATTGGGATGATATTGTGCGCCACTACCCAGAAGCAAGTTCTACAACAACACTTAAAGATTTTTATATTGCATTCAATAAGGTATGTTGATTTATATATTCATTTTATTGATGTTTAAACTATTTTTATATTATTACTTATACATATATATTTTTATGTCATTAAAGATGTCAAAGAAGCATGGAAATGGAGTACTAGAAATTTTCAAAAGCTTTATTGAAAAAATTAATTTCGAAAATATGAGAAAGAAGCATCTTCTGAATGTTGAACTTGATCCTACTCTTAATCATTACATTTGGAATGGGCTGGACAGTATCCAATATCAAATAAAAGAAGGTGATAGTGAAGACATTGCATCACTAATACCTAAAAGGGAATATGCCCTAGTTATTGCAGATATTCCTCATGGTTTCAATTTCCCAGACATTGAATATGATAGTGAACCATATACTTATCAAGATTTTAGTAAAGTGGTTACGGGTTTTCAAGAAGTGACAACATCACCACTTTGACGATTTGTGACATTTCATTCAGACACAGAGTTTGCAATGTTATTAACAAGATTCAAGGGAAAATCAAACTCAAGGATGCAACTTACATGGTAAGAATTTGAAATTGTATGTTTGATTACTGTTAATTTTTTCTATTTATGAACAATTTAATTGAAATTTTACTATTTTATGTTACAGGCATAATTTAAATATTGTTTCTTCTAAAGATCAGCATATTAAAAATGATTGTGAGTTCATCCATGTTCATTGTTGGACAAAAGAGGATAGTTATAAGTTTATTCTTATGAATGGAGTAGATGGGAAGAGTCATAGTCAAGTATTGGTTCGTGATGCAGTTGTAAGAAAACTAACATATGAGGATAAAGATGCAAAAGGAGATATAGTTAACATTTATCAAAAAACGCAAGCATTGATTAACTATATTATAGATCTATGTTAAAATGAAGGAGATTGGATTTTGGATTTATTCTCAGGTTCAGGTAAGTTTTATTATACAAATTTAAATTTAAATATTTTATCTTTTACTTTTTATTTATTTATACTAATTTTCTTTCTTATTTCTTTTGTTCTTGATGATCAGGTACAACACTAGCATGTTGCCTACCAAAAGAAAGAAATTGGATTTCCATTGATAAAGACCCAGTGCAATGAAAATTTATTCAGCAAAGAATTAGCGCTCTTGAATTCCTTCCAAATGCAAAACAAGAAGTTGGTTTGAGGAAAGGGGATTTTGAGGAATCACGTGTGGCAAAAAAAGCAAAGGAACCTCAACCACCATTATATGGAATGATTGTAAAGGAACACTTTGGAAGATTTGCGGACATGAAAGATCCATTATAAGATGACAATGACCAAAATGAAGTAGAAGATATTGTAGAATAAGCCATCAATGTTGTTCTATATGGTGTTGAACATGTATTAGTTGATATTGTTAATGATCTTTAATTTATGGTTGCAAACAAAGCTCATTTTTGAGATCTATTAATCAGTTTTACTTGTGATGTTTAGACTTTGATATTTTATGAGAGGAATCCTTATTTTTTGTAAAAAACATGTGATTACTATTATTTTTTTCCATAAAATTCAATAAAAATGCTATTTTCTTAAGTTTTTTTGTTAAGATTTTCCCAAAAAATTAGTTTATTTAACATGTTTTTTTTAACAAGAAGTCTCTAAAAGTGTATTTTTTGCATTCTATTTATATTGAAAAATTGTATTTTTTTGTCATATTGTTCAAAATATTGGTTTTTTAGTGACAATTATTTGATGTTCATTGAAAAATTAATTAGCAATAAATAAACTTGTAGAAAATATAAACTTTATAATTAAAAAAAATATATTATTTTTTTAGTTTAAAACACAAGTACATAAATGCACTTAAAAATAAACATCTCATGGAAGAAGAAGACATTAGAAAATGTATAGTGTCAAAATCAATCCTCTAAAAAAACATTGGTGATGATACACCACCATTATTCAAAATCAACATAAAAAGCATCACAGAAAATAAAGTAAAAAAAATAAAAATAAAATTAAAGTGCCAAAAAAATGCTAAAAAAAAAGGTTTTGCATCACCACTTTTCAAAATCGGGTGTTTTTCTTGCTACCTCAAAAATTAGGTACCAATGTAGTTACCTATTTCATCGGGAACAATGTTCTTCTTAATCTTGTTCTCATGTAGAGTTTGATTCTTCCTCCTTTAGGTCAAACTCTATGTTCGATGGTTCCTTTGGTAGGAAATCACTTTTAATAACATATTTAACCTCTCTAAACAACACATCTCAATTGTACGCAAATGTCCTTGTTTCTGGGTTTGAAATCTGGTAAGCTTTTAAACCATCCTTACACCCAATAAAGATGAACCGTTCAGATTTTATATCCAATTTGGTTCTTTTGTCCTTTGGAACATGTACATATGCTTCACATCCAAATACCCTCAGATGTGAAAGAGAGTGTTTCTTATCAGTCCATACCTCATGTGGAGTCTTATCCTTCAATGTTGATGAAGGTGATATGTTAACCAGCTAACATGTCATCTCTATTGTTGCCGCCTAGAATTCCTATCGTAATCCGACACCACTAAGTGTAGTGGTGGTTTTTGGTGCACAAGTGTACTAAACCATTGGTGCTTGGTAGGACTGGCTGCAACCTAAAATCTATGGTTACGAGAAGAAAATATGGTTAGCAAGTCAGTGAACACATTCTAATATATATAAAACACACTAAGTTATGGAATGTAGTATGTTGCATATAAGAAGAAGAAACACAAATAAACTAAAAAAATATAAGCTCAAATGAGTCAAACAAGACAACAATACAAACGATGGAATAACATTCCCTCTTATTTACCATTATTATTAAAATACAGGTGGAACGTTACACACTTGCCAAAGGATCCTTAGAACTATGGAGTTCTAAGACCCGGTGCAAGGAGGCTTTTATCCTTGAGCTGATGTTCCAAGGTCTCTCTCTTCTCCTAAGGGATTGAAATTTTTGGGTGGCTAACAACCGAATCCTCTAACTCTACTGCTGCTCTGGATCACACATTGCTGGTTTCTCATGGGAAATTTGGTGAGCATAAAAATGTGTTCTCATATTTTTCTTCTGATGGTGGAAATTTATAGGCAAATTCTAATACTTCTTCACTCTCTTGGTACACTTCTGGATGGAGAGGGGGTTGATTCCTTTGTGTACTCACTTGAGGCCCCAAGGTGGCTCCAGGTGTCTATCCTTGGGTGGTCTCAAGTGGAGGATCTTCTCCCATAGAAAATTTTAGGGGCTTATATTCGCAGGTGGGCTAATTTTCCATGGTTTTTCCAAAAAAAAGATTCGCCAATTTCCATTTTTTTTAAAAATGATTCCCCAAATTTTACAATATAAAATTATTTCACATTAAAAATTGTCAGCATTATATAGACAATATATATAATATCATTATAAATTTGAATAGATTTACAAATACATCAATAAAAATTTTATAGTTTGCATATTAGGGAGTAGTGAGATTCGCCAATTTTTTAAACGTCAAGATATTTTTCCATCCTTAAAATTTTCCCTATCTTCTCCTGAAGTGTGTCTAGTGGTCCCATATGGTGACTCCTGCCACTCTAAGGACTGCACGATTTTTTTAGGGAAATCAACCTAGAGAAGTGCGCCTATCGAAAAAAAAATCATGCAAAGCACATTTTTCCTGTGTCTTCGGTGCACAATTTGAAATTTTTCCTCTTTACCTTAGATATTTTTAAAATTTTCAGATTCTCTAATGTTTCTCATCCCTATAAATCCTTATGCTTGACATTTAATAATTTCATTTTTCTTGTCATATTTTCCAGTGATAACAGTTTCCCCTAATGTGTGAGGTACATGAAGAACTATATAGACAAAATACATTATAGTTTATGTTTTGTGTAACCTGTATCGAGAGAGAGAGAGAGAGACCTGCGTACACCCCAATGTTGGAAACCCTTTACACTAGGTAGAAGAATGAACATGTTCTGTCAAAAACCTAGAAGAAATAGTATGATACAATAAATACAATTTTTCTACAAGGCCGGCATTTCCTGTGCTCACAATGCTTTGGCTAGCTAAATCAATCTATCTGAGAGATAAAGGTTTTCTCTGTGTCACTGATATTGTAGTGATCTACTAATTTGGTTGATGACGACAATTTTTTACTCCCTTAGAGGCATTTTTTCTTTGATAATAGGTTGAGTGTGGTGCCCACATGCGTAATCTTGATATGGAATATAAATGATCATTGTATGCATGGATGTATGACTAGGACCTTCCCGTATATACATCGCTGAAAGAGATGCATATAATGTCACGAGTCTTCGATGAATCTCATAAAACTGCAATGGTTGTAAAGTATGATACCATATTGACATGAAATCTTGTGTTGTAGTAATATGTCAAGAGGATCGATGACATCTATGGGCAATGATGATTCCCATAGTGACACCTAAGGATGCCCCTATTGTGGTGAGGAGCCATCCAAGGTACTACTTCCTTTATGGAGAACGAGTGTTGAAGTAAAAAAAAAGGAAGCCTTAATCGAACGAGAGAGTTACTAATGAAAGAGACCAGGGTCTCTAATTTGATAGTTTTAACATAGGAATGATGGCGAGGGATGATAGAAAACTCATGGTGGGAGTTTAGGAACCGAAGTTCAGAGCCTGAAAAAATCATTTTGGTGACAGTCATAACTATTTCGGACGAGGAAATCCCTAGAGTTGATAGGACGTCCAAGGTGGGTATATTTTGGTTATGAATTTCATGGTGGTTTTTCCTGAAGGGTGTGATGCTCCAACCAAGGGTGACTAGGGAATGCTACCATGCTATAAAAATTGGTGGATTAGTGGGGGACTATTCTCCATTTGAGATCATTGTACACTTGCAAAAAGAATAAAAAAAGGGATTGGATTGTACAAAACACAAATATGGGTGCCCCAAAAACATGAAAATGCTCGCTCATTGGTGATGTGAGGAAGGTGTTTTTGGTGAGGGTGGGGGCCCCATTGGTTTGTCTTTTTGTGGGGATGATGTAGAAAATGAAAAATATCACATATGGGCTATGTTTATGGAGGGATGGTAGGCCAAATACGAGATGTAGTTGTGCATATTCGATCTGCTTGTGGAAATGGTAGTTCGGGAAAGGGGTCTTATTTCGATATGATAAAGCTTTACTTGATGCATGGTGGATGAATGGGCCTGAAGTGCTTCCCATAATACAATGGTATGGCCATGGAGTTGTGTTTTTTTGATGCATTGTCTACTTTTAGTGACAAACTCCATGGAGGAGAGGCTCTACTGACCAACAAGGATGTTTATCATGTGCAAGACAGGGAGATGATAAACATGGTCAAGTGTTTGGAACCTATGGTTGATTTCTTGTGGAGAAATGGTGTTAGAATATGAAAAATCTCTCTGTGACTTTGTCATGCTAAGGGTAGAATGACACCTACATTGGAACCTTAAGTGCATGGGGAAAAAGATGGTTTTTCGTGTTGTACAACACTTGCAACAAAATACCCCAAGTGAAATCATTTTTATCATTCAAATATTATTGCAAACATGTGTTGAATGAAAATAGGATAAGAGAGGGCATACCTGCCTCAACTGAAAAAATTATTTTCTCGGAGGTGTGAATGTGTGGAGCCTCCTTTGGGCATTATCAGTTATTGTTCACTATGCTACTTTTGGTTATGCAATTGGGTCCTTTGAGCTCTCTTTATGGTCCTTTAAATAGTTTGGAAAGGGTGACATATAGGTTGATATGGCTCATTTCAACTCATTTGTGACATTTGAGAGTTTGAGAGGTCAGATGTTTTTGCTCAACTTTTCTTGTAGTTACGATCAACCTATTCACCCAGGATTCATGCTACTAGAGCTAGGTAGGCCCAAGAACATCATGTATTCAATTTTTTCAATATGGCTGGGTATATGTTCATATAAAATGGGTTTTTACAGAACCCTAGCAATTTTTTAGCTTTACTGCGTGGTCGATGAAGGCACATGCGGAAATTTTTCGCGAAAAGCTAAGCATTTACGTTCAAATTCCATACATGTTAGTGATTTATTCTTGCAGCCTCCACGCCTGTCTGAGACACAAGCATGTGGTCAATGTGCCTATTTGAGAAACATTCAAACTAAAATGCGAAGGTTATTTTTGGAATTTTTTTGGGAAAATCTTCAATTTTTTGGTGTTTTGGTGTCACTGATGTGTGTGTGTTTGGTGAAAGGATGTTGTGGAGGGAGAGAGAGTGGCCTAACCTATGGATGGCTATGGAAAAATATGCCAATGCTCACCAGCAGTTGGTGTGATGGGTTATTCTCAAATTTCTTGAGAATGACCTTCTGCGATCACAGGATTGGTTAATATCTTACCTAGTCCGTTGTTGGAACAGGCAATACAAAGTGATGGTGCTACGAGGATTTTACTTGACTACCTTTTCGAAGATGGATATATATTTTTTGATAAGGCTACTACCTCAGGGTGAGGCGCTCCCATATCTGCTTCCTCCTGGGAGGGTCGATATTCGGCGGTTTGAAAATAACCATTGTGGTAGGGTGCTTCTTACAATGGGGTGCATTTTGATATCATCAGTGACTAATTTGGCCGAGCGATGTGCTCTGGTGATGATTGTGTGACTGACAGGGTCATCATCACCGCACAGGGCATCAGGGCCACAGATAGATGACATGCACCCTCTGATGGTTGGGCACTTCTTTAATTTTTCTCATCACATTTATCAAGGGATGGTTTCTTAGTTAGCCAAGGTCTATGATGGGTCTAAGATATTCACCTATGCTAGAATCCTCTGTAGCATTATGTATGAGAGAGTGGTGCTACTGTGTCCCATGGTGGTTGTGCTTGTGGGGGGTCATTGGGACCATCGTATGGGGAGATGGGCTCTAGTGATGTCGTGTGGCGGGGCATTATTGTAACGCAACCACCCAGGCTTGGTTTGAGACCAACCCTTAGATTTTCCTTCCTTATCCATATGCTGGGATGGATTTTCAAGCAGACCTCGATATGGGTCTTCTTGTTGTATATGCTTGGGGACTAGTTTGTATGATATTTGTGTTTTATTCTAAATTTTTTTATTATTTATGATTTATATGTGCATTATGATGACACTGACATAATTTTTTTACTCTTGCAAATATTGGTGAGGTTCGACTCTCTATATCTCAGATGGTAGGACACCAACCGAACCAAATGTTTTGAGGAGATCTACCCCCAGCCAAGGGGGGAGGGAGAAGATTTGTTGCAGCCCCAGGGTGGATTTCCTAGAGATGGGGCTAGCCCATCTGAAGAGGGTAGCAGTTCAACTTCTATTTAGTGTGCTGCAGTGATCGCTCGCAATGAGGTGGTAGAAGCCCGCATGGCAGAGATGGTAGAGCAGATGGCTGCCTTGGAGGTTTGAGTCACTCATTTGGTGGACGCATGGGGCCGAGTGGACCAACTGACCCTGGTTATGCCTACCCATGGGTTTGTTGATGATTTGGAAGATGTCTAGTTAGAGACACTGATGGCTCGAGAGAAGGGCTATCGACCGACTCTGCACTGTCTGGTAGTTTGATTTTTGAAAGCTGCCCTAGTACTGGCACCGAGACTAATCATGGGTCCAGGTGCCCAACCTTGAGGGGCGCAACCCTAGAGACTTTTGTACATAAGGAGAGTACCAGTTATGAGGATGCTTCCCTTATTTTTTACGACATGTGTATATGTATTTTTGGCCAACCTATGGATCAGATACATGTCTCATTATTTTGTACTCAAACATACATTTTTTGGTATATATATATGAGATATGTAATTTTTATGGCTCTATCAGCTATTTCCAGTGTTTATATGTTTTCATGGATGATGTGTATTGCTGATGGATATCTATGCTTTTTATGTTTTGTATTTGTATGTATGATGGTTTATCCAAGATGCATTCAAAGTTAGGATGTGGTTAGCTATGCGATCTGCTATCTAGTTTTGATTTCTTGGCACATGTGTGAATGTAATGTGATCAAATTGACGGCTTAATATTTTTTCACAAAAATATTTTCTAAACAAATGGGAATTATGTACCTCAAACTCTTATTTTAACTGTGAAACAACTAACTCAGAATCAAGGTAGATATGCAAGTGGTGAATTCCTTGACTGAAGGCATCACACATGAGCCAAATGATAACATCATATTCTTTCTGATTTTTTATTGCTGATCCGATGCATACTCCATTGGTTAAGAATGGCGATCGGTCAGGGTGGTAGATGACGCAAGCAACTGCTGCTAAATTTTGATACCATCTTGATGCTCCATCAACGAATCTACAGTAATGGTTTGATTGAAGATCCATTTGTGACACCAAAGGGATTTTGTGAAAATTCTATGATTAAAAAATAAAGTTTTAGTATGTGCACATTAAATCTAGGGTTGAGCCCTCTTAACCCTTATGGGTAAAACTTCTTGAGGTAAAGATTGATGAAGGGGTTGCTCAGGTGTGCTTCGTCTCGCTCTGTCAAGATGTATGCCCACAAGGTTTTGAATTTTCCTAGCCCTAGGGCTTCTTTCGCAACATCATAGTGGAGGACTAACTACCCCTCGGTCAATGATCGAGGGGCGATGTTGCGATCAAAAAATGATTTCACCCACTTTTTATGGGCCTCATTGTGCTGGAGAGACTATCATCGAATCTTGTCAACAAACTCTATTTGTACTAAGTGTTGCTCTAGAGGTTGGGTTTAATTGAGGAGTTTCATAGAAGCATGTAATTTTGAGATCTCACGTTCAATAGGAACCATGGCTTCGACCTCGTATACCAAGTGGAAGGGTGTGAACCCCACTGATTTTTTCACTATCATGCAGTATGACCGCAGGGTGGAAAAAAGCATGTAGTGCCAATTTTCTTTTTTGTTATTCACCATGTGTTGTAGCGTTGTTTTGAGTACTCACTTTACAACTTTTACCTATCCATTGCATTAGGTGTAGTATGGTGAAGAAAATTCATGTGTGAATATGAGGTGATGAGCTAGCTTATGGAAAACTTCTTTTTCAAAGTGTTTTCCATGGTTTAAGACTAACACTTTTACTAGGCAATGACATGGTTGAACAAAAATCATGAAGTGGTTTCTATAGTATTTTAGTATCTGGGCATGGCTTTTGCCTACTTGCTGAAGTAGTTGACAACCATAATAATGTATTTGTGATTTCCCAACAATGTTGGGTTGCAAGTAATGAAGTTGATGCCCGATTTGAAGAAGGGACCAGCAATGATGATGGGGTGTAGGGGAGCGGGAGGAGCTCTTGCCTTGTGAGTGAAGCATTGATATCGCTCGCACCTCTTGACTACTGAAATGTAATCGTGAAATAACATGGGCAAAAAATATCCAGCCTATAGGAATTTTCAGGCGGTGTCCATTACGGAGAGGTGGCCACCGCAAGCTCTGATGTGGTAGTCACTAAGGGTTTTCTTAGCTTGTTCATGGGTGAGGCATCGATGTGAAATGGTGTCTATGCCCTGTTGGTATAATACATATCGCATGAGGAGATATCTGGGGGCCTCGTGGCAGATGCGCCGATGGTAATCACAGGTGAGCTGGGGTCCAAACTTTTGGGTTTGTAAAAATAGGAGAATATCTTCATACCAAGGTCTTCAGCCATTTCTAGGAAGAGATGTTAGTCCAGTATCGAATCATTTACCACTGATCCTTTGGTCTAAATTTGGAGGTATGTAATGAACTTGGCTAAGATTAAAGCCTTCTTTCTCTTGTGGCAGTGAAAATGTAAGTCGAATTCTTGCAAAATGACTATCCAACGACCGTACTTATTGTTCATTAAATGGCACGTGAGAAAGTATTTGATGGGCTTAATACCTGCGATGATTGTTGTAGTTATTAAGATAATGTAGTGGCGAATTTTTTGGACTCCATGTATTAATGCTAGGGTAGTCTTTTCTTTAGGATCATATCTTAATGTGGGGCCTGATAAGGTTTTTCTAACATAATAGACTATGTGCTCCTTCCCATGTAGGCCTTCCTAGATCAATACTCCAGCCAAAGTGGTCTCGGATGCTGATAGATACAAGATTTAGTCCCTGTTGTAGTCTCAAGGATTGATAAATGGAGCTAAATATAATTTTTTTCTCAGTGCGTCAAACGATTGTTGTTTTAGATTGTCCCATTTTAACAGAATGTCCTAGTGAAGGAGACACAAGAATCCTTGAACACAAGTGGTGTAGTCTGGGAAAAACCATCTCAAAAAGTTGGCCTTTCCCTACAAGCTTTGTAGTTTCTTAAGAGTTCGAGGTGGAGGTACCTCTTTGATAGCTTAGACCTTGAGGGGGTCCACTCTAATTCCTTGTTAGCACACAATAAAATGTAGAAGTATTCCTGCTACAATGTAGAATATGCACTTGAGGGGGTTCAAGCATAGGTTGTATTGTCGGCATAATTGGAATAATAGTCGCAGATCCTCGAGGTGATCTGATCGTTTCTTGGATTGGATGGTGATTTTTTCAAAGTAGGTGAGGATGATGTGTGCTAAGTCATGAAAGACATAATTCATGGATCATTGGAAAGTGGCTCCAACATTTTTTAGGCCAAATGGCATCACCTGGTATGCGAATGGGCCCCACGGGGTAGTGAACGTGGTCTTGTGCTAGTTGGTGTGATGGATTTGGATTTGATGATACCCACAGAAGCCATCCATGAAGGACAGAGCCTCATGTCTTGCACAAACATATATGGCTTGGTTAATGAATGGGGAGGGTAATTTTCCTTTGGACAGATTTTGTTCAAATCGTGAAAATTGGTACAAACGAGTACGGTGCCCTATTTTTTCATGATAGGAACATGGTTGGAAATCCATGATGTGTAAGCGATGGGGTAGATGAAACCAACTTTTTTAATCTTATCGATTTATTGTCTAATTGCTTCTGCCTTGGATGGGTGTAGTTGACATTGTTTTTGGCGTTCTGGTAGTATGTCAGGCCAGCTTTGAATATGGTGCTCTACAATAGTGGGACTAAGCCCTGGAATTTTTTAGTAGTCCCATGCAAAGATATATCAATACTCTTTAAATAATTGGGTGTAAGAGGATATCTCTTCTAGTGAAGATGTTTCCCCCAATGACATTTCTTTGACTTTTTGAGGATTTCGAGAGATATTCACCTTGATGGTAGGCGAATTGTTTGACATGTTCCCTTCTTTGAATGCATAGGGTGCCAGAATGGGATTTTTGAACCAATTGAATTTTCCTGATGGAAGGAAATATTTTGATTCCATCGCATAAATATCTTATTTTCCCCTCTTTTTAGCGCTAAACATTTTTTTAGGAAGAAAAAATGAGCAGTGATGCATCTCATCCCATGAATAATCAGGCTCTTTCATGGCCTCGAGGATATCATCATCTTAGTGGAATAAGGATCCTAAGTGGGGTTGAGTCTGTGCAAGGTTGTGAGGAAGAGGGTCAGCCTTAACGGAGCTGGTTGATAGACATGAATAAGATTCCATTGTGGATGTGGTGGAACTGGACATGGTCAAGAAGGTGCATATGGATTGGGTTTGCACCATCATTGGTACAAATACTCTCATAGTTGCAGTTGAATTGACACCTATGATTTATGAGCATACAACCTGAGTCATGGTTTTGATACATGATGATATGAATTGTATATAATGTATCATGTCGTCGGTGTTTGGTGGGGGAGGAATTTCCATCGTGGCTTCTTGCGTGGGGGTATGCCTAGGTTCCTCATAAGGCTGAGCACTTTCTTGGATTTGAAATTTGTACCTGATGCAGAGGTGCCTGAATGTTTCCATTAATGGGCATGCCTATGTTTCATGGTTATGGGCAGTGGAAATGGTGCATGGTACCACTATGCCTACTGAGTAGATTATGTGAGAACTAGCACTACTCTTTGTCCCTGAAGTGGATGCTCGGAAAGGATCAAGCATAAGGGAGAGAGTCCTATGTTTCCATTTCCGAGTTTTTGGTCTGTGTAGGTATAACTCTTTTGGGTTTTGTAGACTTAATGCTGCTCTTGTCACTCGAAGCTTGGGGAGGTGTTCACATTTCATAATGTGGTGAAAATGTGAAAAAATATGGAAATAACAGTGTGTGAATGTCGCTTGGTTAGAGAGATGTCTCTGAGGGAGGGAGGAGACCATGTGAAATGTGTTCATGACGTGTTTCACTTCTTTACACTGACTGACAAGGTGGCCAATTTTGTCACATAGCCCACATGTTGTTCTAGGATGGACATGGGTGATGCTAGGTAGATGCGCCTTTTTAACTCGCTCAACATGTTGGTATGGAAATGTGGGAGGCTGTCTGGGGGAAATTTTTCTTCCATTATGCTTTTGAAGCTCCAGATTTATGATATGACTGTGATGCATTTCTAATGAATGAATGATGTCAATTAGTGGGTGCACTCGACAGATATAAGTCCAGCATTGATCATGATGGTTTCCCTGACATACTAGATAAGAACATCCTTCTTGAGTGTTCTCGTCCTATTCGTTTGGTGACGTGATCGGGTAGTAGCGGTGTAGTGCTTATAGGTCTAGGAATGTGGCGATAATATGGCTTTTTGTGTTAGATAATGCATAGGTTGGTCTTATCCGTGGATGGTGGGTGGGGGTGACTAAGGGTTCCCCGACTAACCCTTTTTATGTTGACAGGAAGAGAATGGACCTACATGTCACATCCTCCTGCATTATCGAGCTATCCATGAATTTTGTGTCTGATCCATCTTCTAGGGAGAAGTGAACTATGGTCGTGCGTAAACTAGTTAGTTCTACGTGGAATCGAGGGATGTAATGGCACTGCTCTAATGGGTGATTTCCATAGCATGCCAGACATGAAAATTGAGCTACTCGCAGACCAACGTAGTACACATGTTCCACCATATACCATATTTGGATGAGTTCTAGGGCTACACAATTGCTAATGATATGGTGACATTCATCGCAAAGTGCACAACATATGATAGGAGGAGGGAAGATGAACAAGAGTCTTTCTGGTCACTATTGTGCCTCCTGAAGGTACAAAATGATGCGAGGTTCTTCTCTATTAGACTCTATGGAGGGATCCTCTTGATATGAATGTTCGATGGAATGTAAGGCATCCCTATATCATGGTATTTCTAGACAATGATTGGTGTAATACCCATAATTTCTATAGATAGTGCATGTGTGGTTGGTACGCAATGCCTTCACTTGATTTTTGATGTGTTGTTCCTTTTTACGAGACCTTGTTGCTGCAATATTTATTTCGAAGCTTAGGATTTATTTTAGTTCATCTAGCTCTAGGAATATAAGGGTAGGGTGGCCTACTATGTTGCATATGGCGCAAGGTCATAATTCCCATTGTATCATGGGATTTTCTACCTTATTCCCCTTCTTATGGCTTTTCTTGGTCATGAAAATCGATTTGTGACAAGAGTTTCTTTGGATGGTATGGTAGAAATAGTCTCCTTAACAGGTGGGTCATCCTCATCAATGAGGGGGATCAACCCTATAGAGGTGATGGCTATGACTCCCGTTGTGGTAGGTGGGACCAAGTATAGAAATGGTATTGCAAAAGATATGTTTTGCAACACAATTTTTTCTAAGACTTGTTGTGACACAAAACGACATGGAGGGTATAGAAAAGGAGTTTTATAGATGACGTAGGATAGAGAGGCTGCCATGGCGGAGGCCTCAGCGTCATTACTTATTTTATTTGTCTCCTAGTTGGCTTCAGTGCCTGATGTAGAGATTGTGCACACTAGAGCCCCTGTGATATTAGTGGATGATTCTAGTATGACAAGGTGATCTCCTAGGAATGATCCAAGGATAGGTGATGGTTTGAACTGGCCAGGGCCATATTCCTTGTACAGTGTAGGTTTCTCAGTAGATGTGTTCACATAGGGTAGAATGACATTGGAATTTTCCAAGAACAGTAATGATGTGGTTCTCATACGGGAACATCATGGTTTAGAAGATGGAGGATGCTATGGCAGACATGGCCTACATATAACTCCGCTCAAGGAGTATATTGTAATCTAGTTGAGCATCCAAGACATAAAGGTCTATAAGGACCATATTTCCAGCCAAGCAGATCGAGACATTTTGATAGAGACCGACGAGAGTAAAAGGGCACCTGTAGTATGCTCTGAGTTTGATGTTCGATGGCTTCAGTTCGGGAGACCCTAACTTCTGCTAGAAGTTCTTTGACATGATGCATGTGGATGCACCCTCTTCAATGATACAATGGTGGATAGTGATGTTTTGGATTGACACCAGTATCTAGAAGTTGACCAATGAAGGAATCAGCAAAATCCGTTAGGCGTGAATCAGCAAGGTTGATTGCGCATAACGCAAAAATTAAGGCTTTTCTTTGCTTAGGGAAAGATTGCAAGACTTCCAAAGCTGACATCGCAGTGGGAGATTAAGCTAGATCATCCAAAATGCTATAATTATGGGCTTATTTGAAGTGGTTTTCTACTTGCCTAGTTGGCTCTTTAGCCATATTTGGCAAAGGTTCAATAGGAATTTTCGATATATTCAGTGGTGTTATTTGTGCACTACTTCTAGCCCTTGATGAACTGATGTTTGGCAGGGTATCATAATTTTGATTCCGAGTTTGAAAAAATATTTATTCTCTAGTCATATATATTTCATGGTTGTTTTTTCCAGAATCATCAGGGGGTGTCTTGTGATGTTGGGTACTAACCACCCCTTGGTGGGAGTAGGGCTCCTACATGACAACTGTCTGCTGTGAGGGACCCCCTTGTCCTCGGTTACCCTGAACCTTATTCATGTTGGGTATTTCGGGACAGTGATAAGTGTAATGGCAATAGTCACCACAAATTGCACAAGAGTGGTTGGTCTGAAGATTGGCCCTCTTGTTTGGCCCTTGGGAGTTACATGGCTGCTCAATTTGATTTCAGTTGGAGTGTCCCCCAGCCTGAGATTGCGAAGGGAATTGTTGGTTGTTTCCCCCTTATCCAAGATTTCCTTTTTTTTTTCCTTACCGCATTAGGAGGATAACAAGGATTCCCCTAGTCATCTAGCTGGCACAAATGTGGCTGGGAAGGCTGAACAAAGATCACTGGTGCATTATTCTGCATTGGTGAGTTTTTTTGCTGCGGATTGGGAATATTGGGGTCCCTTTCTGTGGTTTGTGAATGAATTCTTGGGGGGAGCTCTTCCGTCATAATTTCTAGCTGTGTACTAGGTCCCCAATGCATGAGGGTATGATTCTCCTTGCTGATGATGGTACAATTGTGCCCTATTAGTCATATTCTGCAAAGGTTCATGATGAATCTAATGGTAGCCTAGTTTCCATATGTTCTTGTTAGGAGCATATGCGTAACTGTGGTACGGACTACTCCTATCTAGGTGATTTTGGGTCAGTCACCCAATCAATCCGTCTACAGTGTTCGACGCACCTGGAAACTCTTTATAAGTTTCCAGTGGCAGGGAATTGGGAAGGATGTTATAAATGTATCTTGACTGCGTATATATCAGCTCAAGTTGTTTGGCTTTGCTGATGGCATCATCTTTGGATGTAGGCCCTTGGGTTGACACATCCTTCGAAATCTCTGCAGTGAGCGTTTTCAGGAATAGGTCTAGCACAACTTGATCATCGAGTTTGGATTTACACAAACTTTGACGTCA
Source organism: Pinus albicaulis (assembly GCA_034641835.2). Lineage (NCBI taxonomy): Eukaryota > Viridiplantae > Streptophyta > Pinopsida > Pinales > Pinaceae > Pinus > Pinus albicaulis. The sequence continues at coordinate 878,016,980 of CM076575.1, read as the reverse complement.
CCGCCATTCAGGGAGATGGTCTAAGATATGGATGGTTGGTGTCTGTCTAAAACATGTCATTAATTGAATTCCTGAATCATGGTGGATGGGTAGCTAAAAATATGTGAGGAACGTAGTAGAGATGGCTCTAAAGGTTCCATGTGTAGCAGAAGGTTTCTCCACATACCATTTAGCAGTTGGTCTGGTTAAGGTGCACTGGAATAGTGTTAGCTAAATAGTATCATCAATGATACTTTTTGATGAACACCACAAGTGGAAATTAATTACATGATATTTAGGGTATTCCACCTGCTTCCCTTCGAATTATGGGATGTCCAAAGGGAGCTTTGTGGGCATGGGGGCCCAGGTTGGGTTGTGTGCAATGGGGTAATTCGTTAACATTGTTATATTGGGTAAGTTCAACAAAGCTAATAAAGGTAATTATGTGTTAAGCACCATCATAGATTGTGAAAACAAAGGGTTATGGTTAGATATGGGTTTTATCTGTGACATACCTGGCTGTGTGTTCTGTTGGCTCCTTGAATGGATAGCGCTTCTTTGCCCCCTGGAGGTTGTGGGAGGAGTTGTGTGTGGTAACCCTATGGGGGTTTCCACTGGTGTGGTGTTGGGTCACCCTTGGGGTTTCCCAACTAAAGAAATCTCGATAAAGGACGAACTGATAAGGGTGGTGGTGTTCTATTTTTGATGCCTAAATGGAAAAAGACCTGGAACTCCTCCTGGTAATGGGGAGAGGTCCAAAAGATGTCTATATTGATGAGGTCTTGTTGGGTCTGTTATGGTGTCGACTAGGTATGGTTTTGGAAATATTCTTCAGTTTTATAAGAGGAGAGAGATTATATATCAAATAAAAAAAGGTGACCACATACATAAAACAAAGTGAAACAAAAGGTTAATTTCCCTTTATATTAGTTCGATGTGATCAATCAATCAAAAAATGGTTTTGGTTGTTTTTGCGTGTGATAATCAAAATCTTAAAGACCTAAATGTCCTCGGACTCTTAATTGTAGCTCGGCCTTGCAAAGATATCTTATGGTGGGTATTGGGGCTAACGTCTCGAAATAACTAGTGATGCCTTCCAGCAGTCAAAGAATTGACCAAGGTAATGTTGGAAATATTGAGAGGGGGGGTGAATTAGTATTCCTTTTAATTAGAGCATTAGTTAATATTCAATTATTATCAGTGTTTGTAGAATGATAGCAGCAAAAAAAAGGAACACAAATGCACACAGTTGTTAAGGTGGAAACCCACTCCAGGAAAAAAACCACCTAATGCTTTTCTAATAATTCTTTAATATTCAACTCCAATTGAAAATAAAGCTCCAACTTCCTAGAATCTAGAAAAGCATTCTTCTCCAGCTCTCACTGGATGGACACTCGAATGCCTGATATTCTTCAGTAGTCAACTGAATGTATGCCCCAACACGTAATGAGCTACAACTCACCCTAGCACCATCCTACCACACTATAGAAGAATAAAAGAAGAATGGACTCCCATACTAGGGAAAATGATACACTTTACAATGATATAGAATGATGTAGAAGAATAAGACACACTAGACCATAACCCCAACTATGAAACAACCAACTAATGATGATTCTACACCTCTCGACACTGCCTCTTCAACTCTTGGTAGATAGACACTAGAACAATTTTTACAATAATGTATTTACAACGACTTAGTAAAATGATACCTTTATAGTAACTGTATGCAGTGCTTCCCACTTGAAGACTCCATGTAATGAAATTCTTGCTATTGTTCTACACCTTGGTTGCTGCTCTTTTCATTATACCCTCTGCTGCACCTTGCTTTACTTTGTTTCCCTAGAAAGTCTCGTCCTTTGCAGCCCTTGACAACACATGATCTAGCTTTTTCTTGCATTCTAGGAGCTCGATATTGAATCTAGTGTATCTATGTTATTTCAGATCCCAAAAATCTGATTTTCAGTCCTATAGTAGTCCTCTAAGTTTTCTTTCCAATGCCAGAGGTCTGACCCAATTTGGATTCTTCAAGAGATATTTATGCCCAATCTCTCACAATGTCCTAATTATGGACTATTTCAGTAGAGCGAACTTGTACGGTGTGCCCCATGTCACTGTTTCTTCATTCGGCTGTGAAATTGATAGAGAAAAAACTATAGTCTATGTGCTATCTACCAATTTTTATAGAATTCCAAACTGATACTCAGAGAGAGATTTATGACAATTTTCCCAAGGTCACTTCTTTGGGATGAATTTTAGGAGCCTGCAAAAACATTGACTTCCATAGATCATATCTCCGAAAATATTGTGCACCTTGATCTAAAATTTACACAGGAGCTTCCATAGGATTTTAGCTTCACTTCATAAAATTTCAGCTTCTGAACCTTCTTAGAAACTAACTTAGAGAAAAAATGCCATGATGACTTGTTTCAGATGGCCAAATCCTTTGCATAAGGAGGGTATGAGGATCACAATTTATATAAATTCTTAGGTTGAGAGGGGCTTCAACAGGTGAATGTGGGAGGGATTTTAGGAGCTTAAAAAATATTAATTATGAATTTTCAATGACCAATGCCACAACCCCATGGGGTCTTAGCCCACTAACTGGGGGTACAAACTTCAAACATGAATATCTCTCAAACCATGAAGAATTACGTGGCGTGACATATATCAACGAAAATATCTCAACAAGTAGAAACCATCGAAAGCATTCTTGACCTAGAATATATTAATTTGGTAGGTAAAAATTCCAATGAAATATTGGGGTAGTCCCCGGTGCTACTTGGGTTGACATCAATGATAATCGCTAATAAAAAATCTCCCCCTTTCGCATTGATGGCAACACAAGTACTCCCCCTACAATCATGACAGCTCTTCCTACAACATTCTCTCCCCCTTTGACATCAATGGAAAAGGGTAACTCCCCTTGACACACAACCATCTTGCGGACTTGTACACACTTCCACTCCCCCTTTATATTCTAAGTAAAGAAAATCTAATGAGAACTTGGGAGAATCCCAAGATTTTGGTGAAGATATTCCAATGCTTCATGAGTATTCTCACGATCATCAACACTTCCTGCCCATTCTAAATCTGTAAGGGAATGAATAATGAGATTGTTACCCTTGGGATACCACAAGACATATTATGTTGTTCCCTTTAGATATCGAAGAATTATTTTGATGGCAATAATATGTGATTCTTTTGATGCTTCTTGGAATCTTTCTACTTGTCCAATTTCTTTCTGAACATCTAGCTGAGAGGCGATTACATATAGAAGACTACCAATCATAGATTTGTACAGCATTTGATCCACATCCTTAGATGAGCCATCTATGCTCAATTTGAAACCTACTACCATCAGAGTAAGGATGGGTTTGCAATATTCCATTTTGAATTTCTTGAGAATTTCCTTGATGTACTTGGCTTGACATATAAATATTCCTTTCTCTTGCTGAGATATTTGAAGCCCTGAGAATCATTTCAGCTCACCAAGTAATGACATCTCGAAATCAATTTGCATATTTGTAGAAAACTTCTTACTTAGTCGATCATCATTGCTACCAAATATTACATCATCGTCTTTAGCTATTAGACATCCTTTAGTTGCTTCATGAAGAAAATATATGTCTTTTGGAGCTCGACTTGTTGTAGCCACAATTTCACCATACCTCCCTTTCCTAATTTCACATTTTGTGGAGTTGAATAGTATTGTGTGTCATTGATCACACATTTGTCCAACACTGAGCAGATTGTGATCCATGTTTTCAACCAATAAAACATTTTTGGCCATAACATCTTTGCTTTCGAGATTGATGGTACTTGATCCTATAACATTTGGATACCCATCATTTCCAAAGGATATGGTTCCATCCTTCTTCTCTTTCAAAGATACAAATTTCCTTCTATCTCCAACTATATGCGTTGAGCAACCGCTATCAACATACCACACATCTTTGTTGTTTTTAGCCTTGAGAGCGAGAGCTCAATTATCAACCTTCTTCTTCTTCCATGTTTGTTCGTTCTGTGGCTTCTAAGATTCTTCTAGAGGATTTTCAAGTCTACAGTCTCTGGCTATGTGTACAAAGTTTCGACATTTGTAACATTCAATATTATTTCTCAAATTTTCAAATCTATTGACGTTTAGTTGAGCCCTGGGAGGTTCATATTTGACAGATTTCCTGGAATTGTATTCATTCCTGGGGTACGTGCGACATTCTATAGCTTTATGACCAAATTTTCGACATGAATAACAGTAACCATAAAAAATATGTTGGTACCTGAATGGAAATCTTCATCGAGGAATTGTATTCCAACGTTGTTCTTGTGAATATTTTCCAATGAACTCTACATGCATGTCAGATCTCATAGGTTCAATGTATTTTGTAGTAGAAGGTTCTGCTTCTTCTTCTTTGTAACCGATGCGAGTTCTGTCGTTGCAAGATTGTTGATGGTTGATGAGTTCTTCCAATGCCCTTGAGCTGTTGGCATAGTTTTGGATAGTTTTTCCTTTCTTCACTTCCTTACGCAGCGAGACTACTTCGGCTTCTAATTCTTCCCTTTCTCGGTTCCTTTCTTCTAACTTATTTTGAAGTGACTCTTCAATGCATTTGTGTTCTTCAACTTCAATTTTGAGACCTTGAACTTGTTCTTCAAGAGTATTGGAACGGATATTTTCTTCCTTGAGCTCTTTTATAAGCTTGATTGCTTCCTTAGAAAATTCTTCTATGGTCAATCCTTCTTCTTCATTGTTTGATACCTCTTGTTTATTGTGCTTGGCCATAAACAATACTCTCTCATTGGCTTATTCTTCATTGTCATTGTCTTCATCGGATGATGAGTTATCTTCTTTAGAGATAAAGTTCCTTTTGGATCCTTGCTTGTTGAATTTCTTAAAGCATTTATTTCCTTTTGAGTTGCAATAACTTCTGTTTGGACATTTTGCTGCGAAATGCCCAACCTCACCACAGCCAAAACATATCAATCGAAGTTTACCTTTGAATTTTCCCTTACCATTTTTTAGTTTTCTCGTAAAGTAAGCATATTCTTCATCTAAAATACCTTATCCATCATCTTCCTTTTCTTCACACTTGCAGGTGCATGTATTTTAAATTGAAGTTTGTTTGTCCTTATTGTTTTTCTTAGATGTAACGAATGCAATTTCTAGATGTGAAGTACCCTCTTCTTCATCAAGTCTCATTTCCTATGCTATGAGAACTCTATGTAATTCCTCTTTACTGAGTTTGTCCAGATTTTCACTGTATTCGAAGATTGATACCTTTGGGTTGAATCTCCCTGGTAATGTTCTAAGAATATTTCGTATAATAGTCCTCTCTTCAACTGGCTCTCGCAATCCTTCAAGAGTATTGGTTATTTCATCAACATATTGGAAGTATGTAGCAATGTTGCAATATTCTTTCATTCTGAGTTGCTCAAATTTTTCTCTATAGAATTGAAGCTTTGCTTCTTTGACATTTGAGTCACATGCATATATATTCTCAAGCTTGTCCCATACATTTTTGTCATATTTACAACCCAACACCTTATGATAAGTAGATTCAATAAGTCCACTGATAATAATATTCTTTTCTTTTACATCATTTACCAAATTCTTCTTACCTTGTTCATCCGCGGTTGATGTAAATATATTTTGAACAATGTCCCATACTTCATAACCTTGCTCCAAGAGATAAACCTCCATTATTCCTTTCCAGAGTGCATAATTATTTTCATTAAATAGAGCTACACCATTCTTGGTATGCTCCATGACCTCCTTCCAGTTGTTAAACTGCTATTGAAGGAACCAAACTCTGATACCAATTGTTGGAAATACTGAGAGGGGGGGTGAATCAGTACTCCTTTCAATTAGAGAATTAGTTAATCTTCAATTATTATCAGTGTTTGTAAAATGATAGCAGAAAAAAAAAATGAACACAAATGCACATAATTTTTAAGTTGGAAACCCACTCCAGGACAAAAACCACCTAATGCTTTTCTAATAATTCTTTAATACTCAATTCCAATTGAAAATAAAGCTCCAACTTCCTAGAATCTAGAAAAGCATTCTTCTCTAGCTCCCACTGGATGGACACTCCAATGCTCGAGATTCTTTAGTAATCAACTGAACGGATGCCCCAACACCTAATGAGCTACAACTCACCATAGAACCACCCTACCACCCTATAGAATAATAAAAGAATAATGGACTCCCGTACCATGGAAAATGGTTCACTTTACAATGATATAGAATGATGTAGAAGAAGAAGAAACACTAGACCATAACCCCAACTATGACTCAACCACTTAATGATGATCCTATACCTCCCGACATTGGCTCTTCAACTATTGGTAGATAGACACTAGAACAATTTTTACAATAATGTATTTACAGTGACTTAGTACAATGATACCTCTACAGTGACTGTATGCAGTGCTTCCCACTTGAAGACTTCATGTCATGAACTTCTTGTTGTTGTTCTGCACCTTGGTTGTTTCTCTTGTCATGCTACCCTCTACTACACCTTGCTTTACTTTTTTTCCATATAAATTCTAGTCCTTTGCAGCCCTTGACAACACATGATCTAGCTTTTTCTTGCCTTCTAGGAGCTCGATATTGAATCTGGTGTATCTCTATTATTTCAGATCCCCAATATAAGATTTTCGGTCTAGTAGTATTCTTCTGAATCTTCTTTCCAATGCCACTAGTCTCACCCAATTTGGATTCTTCAAGGTAGAGTTATGCCCAATCTCTCACAATGTCCTAATTATGGACTGTTTTAGTAGAGTGAACTTGTACGGCATGCCACGTATCACTGTTTCTTCATTCGACTCTGAAATTGATAGAGTGATAGATACAGTCCGTGCACTATCTGTCACTTTTTATAGAATTCAAATCCGATACAGAGAGAGAGAGAGAGAGAGAGTCATGAAAATTTTCCCAAGGTCAATTCTTTGAGATGAATTTCAGGAGCCTGCAAAAACACTGACTTCCATAGATCATATCTCTGAAAATGTTATGCAACTTGATCTAAAATTTACATAGGAGCTTCCACAAGATTTTGGCTTCACCTCATAAAACTTTCTGCTTGTGAACCTTCGTATAAAAAAAATTTAGAGAGAAAATTCCACGATGACCTGTTTCAGATGGCCAAATCCTTTGCATAAGGAGGATATGAGGATCATAATTTATATAAATGCTTAGGTTGAGAGGGGCTTCAACAAGTGAATTTATATTTTTTAGGAGGTTAAAAAATATTCATTATGACTTTTCAATGACCCATGCAATAACCCCATAGGGTTTTAGCCCACTAACTATGGGTACAAACTTCAAACATGAATATCTCTCAAACAGTGAATAATTACGTGGCGTGCCATATATCAACAGAAACATCTCGACAAGTAGAAGCCATCAAAAGAATTCTTAACCCAGAATATATTAATTTGGTAGGTCAAAATTCCCATGCAATATTTGGGTAGCCCCTGGTGCTGCTTGGGTTGACATCAATGACAACCATTGATCAACAGGTAATGGGTAAAGGATCTAGTGTTGCCTGCATCATAACCTATAGGGAAGGATGCCTTAGATTTTGCCACTAAGTAATGTCGTCCCACGAGAGAATTTAAGTCTTGTGCTTCTTGGTAAATAAACTACCAGTACCAAGCATTAGATTGGTCAGGTAGCCCCAAATAATACCGCACGCACTAGGCCTAAGCTTACCCCCCTCTGAATCGATTCTTTGTGGCACTCAGGTTTTATTTTCCATGGGAAGATAGATGGGTTTAAAGCTCCTTATAAAGTTAACTTCTATGTTTCAAGATGTAAACTAACCATTGTAGCTTATAGGATTCCTTGCCCCATGGTCCTAACCTAAACTATTTATTATATTGTGGCCCTTTTGGGGAGATTTAATGAGTTCACTTATGGTTAGTTTTAAGGTGGCTTGCTTTGCTTAAGGTGTGGTAGTGTGTGTCTGAAGGTGAATAATTAGAAATTTTCTAAGATGTGTATATTCAGTGATCCTTTACATGTCCCCTATCAATCAATGTTTTGATTGTTCCTGATGATAAGCAAATAATATGCGGATAGTGGGTCGCTTACAATTTTTCCTAATTGAAATAAATGTTTCACTAAAGGGAGATGGAAAATTATCAAAAGAGAGCATTCATATGCATGCTTAAGGTCACCAAAAGGTGAAAGGGAAGCAAATACTTGTTTCTCTAAAATAATTTAGTCTTGGTCCCAATTCCTAGTGCCAAAATTTAAACTAAAATTAATGATAAAACTAGGACAAAATAAATGGAAACTAGCTAAGCATATGTGAATATAGGCCACTTACTCATGCTAATTACCTATGTGTTTTGGTGTCTATGTTCATGAAATGAGTTAATTCATATTGCAAGGCTGGATTTTCGCCACTTAATTTCCCCCTACTTAAACTATGTGAGTTTTGTGAAGATAAACTTTGAAATTTAAAACTATTCAACTAGCAAGAATCAAACGCAGCTAAAATCATGTTCTAAACAGTCATGGGACACCAAATACAGTGCTGGAGTTTTTTCTCTTAGTTGGAAATAACTTTGCAATTGGGAAAATTGAATAAAACCATTAAGAAATATGTTATGGTCTTTGCGCGGAAACTTCTTACACAGGCACGCAATTCTATGTGCAAGTCCAAGTTGAACTCGTGCAGACTGTCACGTCTGTCTGAGTAAACTGTACATGGTTTTCCTGAATAAAAATTTTTGGGGCTCCTGAACGAAAACAATTCACGATGGGTGAATGAGGAGGGAAGAGGACAAGGATAGTTGTCCCAGCAACAATCTAGAGCAGAGAGAGGTCCGTGAAAGACCACAACCACTTAAATAAAGGGTAATGTAAGTGGAGTCACTAATCCTGTAGTGGTGGTTTAGGTGCACGAGTGTACTAAACCACTGGTGGTTGGTGGGAATGGTTGCAACCTACAAGATATGGTCACAGGTAGAAAATATGGTTAGCAGGTTATTGAACACATGCTAATATATATAAAACACACTAAAGTATGGAATGTAGTATGCTGCATATAAGAAGAAGAAACACAGCAAAACTAAAAAAAAACAAGATCACATGAGTAAAACAAGAAAATAATACAAATGGTGGAACAAAATCCCGTCTTATTGATTTCTATTAGTAAAAGAAAGGTATAACATTACACACTTGCCAAAGGATCCTTAGAACTATGGAGTTCTAAGACGGAGTGCAAGGAGGTTTTTACCCTTGAGCTGATGTTGCAAGGCCTCTCTCTTCTCCTAAGGGATTGAATTTTTTGGGTGGCCAACAACCGGATCCTATAACTCTATTTCTACTCTAGATTCAACACTATTGGTTTGCTCATAGGAAATTTGGCCAGCATAACAATGTGTTCTCATTTTTTTCTCCTCATGGTGGCAATTTATAGGCAAATTCAAGTCCTTCTTCCCTCCCTTGATAAACTTATGGAGGGTGACCCAAGAGAGGGGGTTGATTCCATTGTGTTATCACTTGATTCCTTTGTGTGCTCACTTGAGGGCCCAAGGTTTCTCTAGGTGGTTGTCCTTGGGCGGCCTTAAGTGGAGGATATTCTCCTGAAGTGTGTCAAGTGGTCCTAGATGGTGACTTCCGACACTCTTAGGACTATGCATTATTTATAGGGAAATTCGCACAGACCAGCGCGTCTATCAAAGAAAAATGCATGCAAAGTGTGTTTTTCCTGTGTCTTTGGTTTGCAATTAGGCATTTTTCCTCTTGACCTTACCTATTTTAAAAAAATTTAGATTCGATAATGGTTCTCAACCCTGTAAATCCTTCTTCTTGACACTTAATAATGCTATTTTTCTTGTCTTATTTTCCAGTGATAACATTGAGCATGCTTCTTTCCTTTTCCATCAATGTCCTTGTCATTGTTTTTGCAAATCTATTTGGCTGAGCTGTGTATGGAGTATTATTTTTACATGTTATACCACACTTCTTATAGAACTCTTAAAAATCCCTCTTTCAAAACTCTCCAGCATTACCTATTCTCAACACCTTTATCTTCTTCTATGTTTGGTTTTCCACCAAAGCCTTAAATTATTTGAATCTTTCAAACACTTTAGATTTCTTCCTAAGGAAATATATCCATGTATTCCTTGAGAAGTAATCTATAAATGACACATAGTACATAGACTTACCTAGTGATGGAACCAACATAGCTACAAACACATCACTATGCACAAGCTCTAATATCCCTTTCACCCTGTTAGCACCATAGGGGAAACTCACCTTATTCTTCTTTCCATATATAAAATGTTCACATAAATCAAAATCTAGAGAGAAATTAGACATAGCTTCTACCATAGCATTACCATGAAGTATTTAAATGCTCTTCTCTTGAATATGTCAAATCCTTTGATGCCACAACATGGTATTTTCTCCAGAGACCATGAGGTTTTCAACTCCACTTTTAGGAACCACAAAAATATTACACCGATCAATAACAGTGCTACCGAGAATATTGTACAAAGTTCAAATTTGAACTCCACGCATCAATACCAGTGCTCCTCAAACCATATTTCTTGCCAGTGCAGCAATATGTAGAACACCGGGAAGTGTTCTAATCCTTGCATCTTGCAACTTCTTCTTTACTTTTCCGCGTCTAAAAATTCTAGCCTTTCTATCATCCCCTAGGATGGAATCACCACCATCATATTTCTCATACTCTGAAAATCACTCCATATGGGAAGTGAAGTGAAAGGATGCACCTAAGCCAATTAACCATGCCTCATGATGTACATGTGTTCTTGGAGAAGAAGCCAAGTACACATCCCCACCTTCATATGAGGTGGTTTTTACCTCTGCATAAGGAGCACCATTAGATCCTTTCCTTTCTCAGCATATTTAGATCTATAGTCATTTTTAAAGTGTCCTTCCTTTCCTCATTTTCAAAACAAATTTGCAGGTTTTCCTGGAGATTTTGATCTCCCTCTAGATTTAGATCTCCCACTCAAAGACTTTTTTTTGTTTCTGTTATGGGACAATCCTCATACAAACAATGCATCTCCATTCTAGACCTCCATATTTTTTCATCTCATTTAATTTGATGGCAAGGATGAGATAATTTCATCAAACTTCAAGATAGTTGTATTGCTACCTATTGCAAAAATTATACTATCCCATAAATATAGTAGAGAACACAACAAAATGATCCACTTATCTTCATATAAAATTTTAATATCAATAGATAAAAACTAGCTTACCATAATATTAAAGGTGTGAAAATGGTCTATCATTTAGTCTGCATGCTTCACTGTCAAGTTATAAATATTTTTTTGCATGAAAACTTTGCTCACGAGAGACTTGGAGGTACAAAGTCCCTAACTTTTCCCACAAAGCCTTCATCCTCAAAAAATTTGTGTATCTCCTCAAAGGCTTTGCACTTCCTTAGCGTAGCTATGTGCTACCCAGTGTGGAATTATGCAGCCTCTATGAACATATCTCTCCCTCCTCTGCAAGTATTCTCCATATCATGAAAAAATACCTCTAGAAAACTATCCTTGTCCCTCACTGCAGGAAATCACCCAATCTTCCTCTCAAAACTATTGTGCTTCTCTCTTGATAATTTGAGCTCTTTATCTCTCACTCAATGTATCTATTGTGTTCTACAAGTGCCCTTCAAGTATCTTCTTATAATATTATTGTTTAATAATCAATGACCCATATTATATACTAATCAATGGCTCAAATTATCTTGACTCAATATTTTTCATTTTATAGAAGATTCACACCCAGTTTAATTAATACCCTTTAACAATTTAAATTCCCTAAGTTTAGACTTAGTCAACCATTAAAAATAAATAATTATTTTACTTAAACCTCCTCTAGGTGGAATTTCCCAAAACTATTTATGGGTCTTGGAGAATGCATGTGTCCTCACCTCCTTACAAATTCTTGAGGTTAGAGAACATCCTATGCTACCATAAATCAAAACTGCCTCTTAGAAATGAATGTTCCCTAGCAATGGATCCAACCGAATAATTACTTTGACTTCTGTGCCATCCTATTTGTGTTGCTGGTGTTTGGGTGCTACTGCCCAAAAACATATTTGTAGCTCTATGTGAACTACATCTGTGCTGATAATGACTTTTCATGTTTCTCTCAACTCCCTCTCCACTAAAACTATGTTTCTACTTCCACTACAACATATGCAACTCCCTCTCATATTTTGCTACTAAAAATGAAAGATTTCCATCAACTGAACCATCTTTGTTTAGATTGATTCTTATGTACACCAAGTTATGACAGCTACTAGCCTTTGCGTTGTTACTGGAGCCTCTGTGTTGTTACGGACTATGCACTATGCAAACTTCACTATTGCCAACACTACTTTGCGCTTCTCATCTCCTAACACTGCTAACTACATCATATGTCACTCTAGCACCTAACTACACCATCTGTCACTCTAGCACCTGACTGCACCATCTGTCACTCTAGCACCTAACTGCACCATCTGTCACTGGTTCATATTGCTACTACTAATATGAGCTCCTTTAGCAAGGAATTGATCCATGAGGTTGAATCCTAAAGGATGTTTCCCATATGTAGTATTATGTAACTACAACAATATATCACCCCACCTCTCCCCTGGAGGTATATGGGAAATCATGGAAAAATCTTCTTCGATCTCAAGGGTAGGAGCTTGTTGATCCTACTCCTTCTCCTTGTCCTTCTTCCGAAGAGGACTCTGAGAACTAAAGTGGTCCATCTCACCACATCAGAATCACTTTATCTTTGAAATTTCCTTCTTTCTCGTACATTTCTCTTGTTGCCCCTTCGATGCAAGGGCTACATTTTCTTCTTCCTTTACTTCTGATTTTTTCCTGCTACTCTTACTTCCATCCATTTTTCTTTTTACTGAATCACACCTCATCTATTCTTGTTGGAGAGCAACCCACATCCCCTGCCAATATTGCAATATTTCAATACTCATAATGCTTTGGATGAAAACTTGCCATTATTTTGAGATGTTATTGAGGGCTAATATCACCATATCCTTAGCTTGAGGTGCTTACCCTAGAACTGCCATCTAATCGCAGAATTACTAAAGCTTCGTAAGGAAGGGATTTATTCTCTCCCCCTTCTGCATCCTTTTGGATCTCATCTTATCCTCCAAGTACATCTTCCGCTAGTTGGAATATACTTGATAAAACATGGACAATGCATTCCACATTTCTTTGGCTCTACCTTTGCATGATATGTGACATACAATGCGATATCTCACTCCATCAAGGATCAACCTATTGGAATTTTTCATATCCTTCTTATAGTATTTCAATGGATCCAGATCTGTGGGGAGAAATACCACATTCTCGATGAAAGCTTTGAGAACATGTTCAAATAGAAGACAGGTGATCTTGGCCTTCTAGACCACATTGTGAGATGCTCCATCCAATTGATCTTGATCTCTCAGCCATTTTGTTGCCATCATTCACAACCAAATGTTGAACTTTGCCTCTAACCCTATGCGCAATTGATGAATGGCTCTACGAACCCCTTGCTTGAGTATGAAGATCTACCCTCGGATACTACTGCTCTACGTGGGAAATTAGAATGTTTCGGGAAGAAATTCTCTAAGGTTGAAATTTCCTTAGTGTGCCTTCTTTCTTCTTCTATTGATTTTTTATCCAAAAACCGTTTGCAGAAAACTACATCCCAGCTGAAGTTATGCTCTGCGCTAAATATGTTGCACTGCTCCATCTGCCACTGACAAGATCTCGATCCGGAAAATATCCTTCTATGTCGACTCACTTAGATAAGTATTTTCCCATGAAAATTAGTCTTCTCAACAAATGGACTGTGCAACCCTTCTGGGGCTCAATTAGATACTTATGCAGTCCTTTGAACTCATCCTTATACTTAGCAGAAATCTCTTCGAGCTTTTCCCTCCTACTTCACCTACCCTATGATACCATGTGAAAATTTCACAAACAGGAATCCCTAGTGAAGTAATCTGAGGTTATTTCTCCTTCTTGTTAATTCTTATACAAGTTATTCATGGTGTTACAAAGTAAAAACGAAATAAATATGACTTCATGCTTCACAACATAAATAATTCTACGAAAACAAGTACTAAGAAGGAAAGAAATAAGCACACACATATAAACCATTATTTTTGGACAATGTCCCTAAAACAAATTATATGCGGGAATATCGGTGCAACAACTGAGGGTTTCTATGATTATGTAGTATTTTATGAATAAAATATTTGGATGCATTACTGGCTACTCGATACATATAATCTAACTAGCTAAAAATATAGTGATAAATTATCTCGCACTATTCCTGGCAACAACATTGATCCAACCACTGAATGGCTAGCCCAAGTTTCCTCTATGTTTCCTCTACGTAGTCACCTTTTGGCCTTGCATCACAACTCCTAGGGACTGCATCACTCCTAGTGTTGATTGATCTACCAACTGGAAACTAAAATCTCTAGTCCTCTATTTTCACACCCCAACTTCCACCACTAGATTTGGACTTCTCCTCAACAAATATGTGAATCTCCTTGGAGGTTTTATGCTACCATTGCATAGATTTGCGCTACCCAGAGTGGGACTATGCAACCTTTCTGAACTTCTCTCTTCCTCCTCTATAATTATTCTCTGGATTAGGAAAACTTCCTTCGATAAACTATCCCTACCCCCCACTGCAAGAAATCTCTCAATCTTCCTTTGACAACTTTTTCTTTGCTCTATTGAGAATTAAATCTCTTGATCTCTCACTCGATGTATCTGATGTGTTCTCTAAGTGGCCATCAAGTCTCTTAATATAATATTCTCATTGAACAATCACTGACCCATATTAGATACTAATCAGTGGCTCATATAATATTGACCTGATATTCGTATGTTTCTAGAATATTCACACCCATATTAGTTAATACCCTTTAATGATTTTAATTCCCTAAGTTTAGAATTAGGAATCCATTAAAAATAATTAATTATTTTAATGAAACCTCCTTTGGGTGGAATTTCTCAAAACTATTTTTGTTTATTGGAGAAGGCATGTGTCCTAGTTTCCCTGCAAATTATTAATGCTAGATCACATCTAATGCTACCCAAAATCTGTAACTTCCCCCTCAATAAAAAAAACGGGACTACAAGATTGATATTTGAATATATTAATTTCAATGTTACAATACATATATATACATATGGAAGAATTCATAAGCCCGAATCCATTAACCATGGATTAGAACATAACCATAGTTCCCTTGAATGGATCTACAAAATACCATGGATAGAAAACCATCATGCGCAAAACCATGTGCAAAACCCATGCAAAAAACCATAGGTTGGTCCGCCCGGATAGAATAGGGTCCAAAAAAAATTCTCAAGGCACTACCTTGGATCTCATGTATGGGGCCTGCATTCCCCCTATGAACCCCCTGGCAGGGGGGTTGTGCCCCCCTTGTTGCACTCAGCACAACGAAGGGGGAATGATCACCCATCCTTTTACCACCTGCTTCATGCATGCGGCTAGTCGTGGAAACAATATAACACACACCCAACAATTATCTCTCCCACAAAAAAAAGTACTCAAATTATTTTTGAACTATCAGTTGTTTAGTTTATTTACATATTTTAGGAGTCATTTGTAGGAAAAGAAGGATAAAGTGGAAAGCTATTTCAAATGTGTGTATGTTTGTAGGGGTAAAAATTCAACAACAATACTATATTTTATTATGGATATGCATGATCTTAGGGGGAGATTTTCCATCTATGTATACCCTTTTTCAATTATTTCAAAGGGGTATAAGTTAAGTAGTCCAAACATCAATATTCAAAGCACAAAACAACTGGGGGAGAATTTTCCTAATTGTAGTTAACATGGAGGTGTAATATTGAGGGGAGAATAAGAGTCCAAAAAATGTACTAAAGGAAAGGTGGAATATTGTGAAATTTCTCTTCACCTTAGGATAAGTGCTTCATGAGTGTCAAGGGGAGTGTTGCTAAAGAGTTGTTTCCATCAATGCCTCAAAAATGTTTGTTAATGTTGTTATCAATACCAAAGGGGGATCCTTGTTGAGAAAAATGTAGATTGTTTTTATTGATGTTAAATAATGGAAATTTTTTTCAAAATAGTCACCATTGATTTCAATGAGTACCAATATTAGGGGGATCATTTTGGGACTTGAGGTCATTAGTTGAGAACCATAATAATAGTAAGATAAGTGATGAATATTTAAAAACTATATGAATATGGTTACTAGATATATGGTTTAATAACCTCTATTTTAAGGAATTTTGTCTGCATATGATCAACTAAATTGTCCCTATAATTTACATGGTGGGATAGTCCTCAAAAATACCTATCTAGTGGTATAATGTACCTTGGGAAGTTGAAAAGGGATAATTTATGGTAGTTTGAAGCTTGGAAAGGTTCTAGAGTCCCTTATTTCCACAATGTGATAGAAGGCATGGGATGGGTTGAAATTTTTAATGGAGCCATCAATAGGAGTTGTGGTTATCAGGGTTCGTGGGACAGAAATATTCCCATCACTTGGCACCAAAAAATCCCAACGCACTACAGAGTCTTTGACCATTGGTCTAGGGAAAGCCACGGTGTCATGATTGACATAAACCATTAGAAAAATTCATGTCTTCCATTGTAAAAATAAATTAATGTCCTAGGTCAGTTTCATTAATAAAGGATTTTTCACAAAACACAAAACTTTGGCTGCTCTTCCATATAGATGTTAAGGTGGAAAAGTGACAGGTGGAAGAATATGATTGGATGAAAAGATGGAATTCATGAAGCAATGATGTCATCTTAGTGATGATGTGGCATAACATGGTAGGCATACGTGGCAAATAGTTTTGACATTTTTGGGTGTCTAAGAATGCCTTTTCTAAGTGACATGTTAGATAACTCATGAGTGACATGAGGTAGTGTCATGACATATAATTCCATGTCACCACAATACGATGGTCTTGTAAAAAGGTTCACAAAGGTACGAAACTTCCATGGTTGATGGTCTCTAGGAGACAGAGAGATGTTCATTAAAGGACGTGACAGTTTACAACCCACTACAAATAAATTGTGGATCATAGAGTTTTCATATTGGAGTAGGGTGCCACTATATAATTTGTGATATGAGAAACTTTCCAATTACTGATGAGGAATTTTACATCATGCCATGAATAATTTGATGTTCATGGAGGTCCCAAAATTAGCACAAGTTGAGATTAACATGACATGAGAGATGGGAAATGGTATGTTCACTAAAGGATAATTCCATGTTGTTCTATGGAAAGTGAGGTTCGACTAAGACAGGAAATGATAACACAAGGAAGAAGATGCAAGACAATGAGTAATAAAGTATAACAAGTGACTAGAAATTTATCCAAACTCTAAATTATAAATATATACTGAGTACTATGATTCATTTGAGCAACAACACTATGTTTGTTATGATTAATAGAACTAGAATCCAGCCACATATTCAAGAGTATGAATTCACCTTATGGGAAACCATAGTTCAATTCAGGCAAAGAGAATATAAAAGGATGACATAGTAGATGAAAATTAATGCATGAATTGACATCATGATTCTAGAATAGGGTGCCAAAAGACATAATTGAGAAATTAAATGATTAATTTTAGTTGATTGCAACATTGGTTATGTGAAGTTCCTCCTTGAGTTTCCTAAGAATAAAGGAATTGCATTTTGGAGTGGTGTGATTTTGAATGAAGTTATTGTTCGAGCATTGTGTGACTCTATAAGCTCTTTTTTTCGTAGTGTGTAATTTAGCTTTGAGGAAAATTCACCAATGGTTTGTAGGTGGTATTCAGTTGGGGTATGAGTGTACTATGCTAGGGTGTGTGTATAGAGCATCTATGCCTCAGAGCGAATATATTTTTTTTTTCCATAAGTTCTATGATGGGTAAGTACATAAGGGTGTATGTAGAAGAAGGAACAACCTAGTAAGGAATATGTGTGCCACAAAAGCATATGTGTTTCAATGAGAGAAGTGAAATTAATTTGCAAGAGGTCTAAGTCTGAAATGTGTGAAATATAGATCTGATTGGCTACAACAAGTTCATTCTTGTACAGGTCTAAGGTTGGTTCCACTAACAAGTTGGTGCTTACTTATTAAGGGGGTTGCAACCTCCTTTGAGTGGGTGCTAAAAAAATTCATAATAATAAAAATAAGATTAGGTGGTTTTTCTACTATAAAGGTATCCATGTCAATTCATTGTGTACAAATATGATGTGAATGTTTTATTCTTGTGTGTAAATTACAGATGGTTGAATGATTAGCGGAATAAGTGTAAAATATATAGTTATTGATTCTAGTAATTCTTCATTCCAAACACTTGATAAATTTAATTAATAAAAATATAATTATAATTAATTATAATTATAAATGTATAAATGTAAAATATATAAATAATAGAAATAGTAGATACTAATTAAAATCTATTTAATCATATATATGAAGTTAATGATTCATATTTATAACTATTATATTTAAAAAAATTCTATTTCAATTCAATAAAAAATATATATATAAATTTAATATCACATTAAAAAAATAATTTTATATATCTATATCTATATCTATATCTATATCTATCTATCTATCTATCTATATATATATATATATAGAGAGAGAGAGAGAGAGAGAGAGAGAGAGAGACTTAATGGAATTAAGAATAAGAATATTTTTATGTACAAAAACCTAAAATTTATATAAATATAGATAATATTATAAATAACTAGCATAGATCCATTTTAACTATAGATCTACATCTACTATATATCACCAGGAATCAAATCTCTTGGAGTGCAAAGCTTGTTTAAAGTTTTTCACACAAAAAGAGGTTTGTGTTTTGATAGATAAGATTTCTCTCTACCATTGGTAGTTCTAGAGTTAAGATGAATTTCGTGTAATTATCAATAATGATTCGATGCATGGTGGGAATTTAACCTCCATCGAATATCAGAGAATATATATTGAAGATTTATCTCAAAACTTATATCTTTTATGTTTTCCAATTTAATTTAAAAAAAAAATGTCATGTCCAAACTTGTTAATACTATGATGTTTTGTTACATATCTTTTAAATTCATATGTTATTAACACATATTTTAACTCATTTTATAATTAGTAATAATAATTTGAAATAAGGTCAAATTTAAGTTTATTTTAATGTTCATAAACATGTATATTTTCACATAGGACTTTCAAAATTTCAATTTAATTATTAGCTACTAATTAAAAGAGAAAAAATAGCATAATTACTTTAGAAAGAAATCTCAACTTTTGATTTTTGTATACTACTAACTTTTGGTTTTTTGTATACTACTAAGGATATTCTATAATATTCTATGGAGGTTAATTCCTATGATTTTTTTTTTAACAACTTGAGATGTATGATGAAGTAAGTTTTTTTATACTTATTATGGATCAATTCCTAAGGACGTGTATCAACCTTTTAATTTATATGGTTGTGCTTGTTATGTCTTTTTAAAATTTTGGCAATGTGAAATTTATCATGTGGCAATTGTATTGATGTCTATAATGGATTGATGTTTATCCATGTTTACCAGAAGTTAATTAATTCAATAAGTTTCTCCCTATTGAATGTTCACAAATTAATCTGTTTTTAATTACAAGTATCACTCTTATTGCCAAGAAATAAATCAATAGATATATTTTTCAATAATAAATTTTTTGCATGTTTGAATCCATGTTTACATTTTCACATTTTCCTAATGTGATTATTTATTGTGGTACTTTCTGATGACCATATATTGGGATTACTTAAAAATGGAATTGACTAAGAAATATAAAGCATTTAAATTTAAGAAACATGCTTGGTCACTTAGCTTATGAAACATTCTTAAATATTATTTATGATTTTTTTTTAGTTGGGATAAAGTATTTGTCATTCAATGCTCTCCATGTTCCATTATCCAATAAGATAGAACAATATGAAAATTTCATTTCTATTAATTTTTTTCCTGTTATCAATACCAAGCTATTAAATCGATATGTTATTAACACCACAAGTTTATCTTCCACTCCATTTTCTTCATCACCCACATCGAGTCCCCTTTGTGATCATTTGGCTTTAATAAAAATCCAATGTATCGCATACAATTTTATAGAGAGATACTTTTCAAGGGAATAAAAGACCGAAGAGTTGATAAGGTTTCCAGAATTAATGCAAATTGGCAAAAGGAGGATTTTTTTGGATTGATCTCCATTCTATTTGCAATGCAAAAAAGTTTTATAATTCTATGAAAACCTTGATAGAAAATTGTCCATGAACATAACATGGGTTTTATACTATTTATGAGATATTTGTATGCCTTTTATACTACCTTCTTGCTTTCCCTTCAATACAAGGATACTAAATCCATCCAACGCAAGAAAAAATATTAAAAGTGATAGTGGGCATCCTTGCAAGAGTCCTCGAGAGCTAGTTAAAATAATAGAGGGAGAGCCATTGTGAAATATTATTTTATATTTGATGCCATATTTTTATTTTTATAGAAGTGGACTTTCACTCATAGTTTTGTAATGTATACATCGCCGAACTAAACCTCCAAATCCAATCCTCAATGGAAGGATCTCTCATCCCAAAACCCTTCTTTTTCCCTTCCACGCATTTTTATTGCTTACTACTTTAGATTGTTGATATAATTCTACCTCTAGTATCACGCCATCACTAGCCAAAAAATTCACTACTCTTCCCACTGATGTTGATGTTGTGTAACTCCTCCAATCCCAACATTAAATAAAATAAAGAAATGAAAATTATAATATTTTTTTTATTCTCTATTTCACACAAATAGAAATCCCCAAGATTGTCGAAAAAACATACTATGATTTTTTAAATGAAATATTAATGAGATGGTGCATACCAAAGTGTGAGGGATTCCAAGGTCACATAAGAGAGATATGAGAGAAGATAACTTATTTGGACAAAAAAATTCCCATATTTGGTCTACTTGATGTGAATGATTGGAGTAGTTATTAGATTAATCTAATGAGGACTAAATTTCCATACATACCAAGCATGAGCACTTCCAAGGTCACATCATAGAGATGTGAAAGAGGATAATAGCTTATCTAGAGATAAAAAATCTCCCATAGTTAATTTACTACATGGGTGAAAGGTGAATGATTGTATTAGTTATTAGATTAAATATAATGTGAACTAAATTTGGATGCAGTTTAAGGGAGAAGTTAGGCTAGCTAGTTCTATGTAGCCAAGTGGTAAAACCTTAACTATGTATTTAAATCCATTTGAATCATTACAATTTCTAGATTAATATGGGAGAAATGTTGTTGTGCAATGTAATTTTTTGTATAATCTATTCAATAATTATAATTATAATTTATGTTCATTTTTTTTAAATATTTACAATTAAATTAAATTAAAATTAAAATAAAAAATAATAATTTACTGCCTTTTCTTATTTAGAATTTGATATAGCTTTTGAATTTATATGACACTATAAGAAAAGGAGACATTGGTGAGGGTCAAAAAATGTCACCATAAGCTCATTGGTGATGGTCAAAAGAGCCTCTATCACCAAAAACTGAATGCCACTAAAGGTGGTGTCACAAAAAGTATAGGTGCTGTGGTGACATTCAAGTCTGTCACCAAAAATTGTTTATAATGACGGATAGTGACCGTTACCATTTCATATGAGAAATGATGATGGAACTTAACATCTGTCACCAAAAAATTGGAAATCACCAAATGTGGCGTTGCCAAAATTATAAGTGAACGTCTGTCACAAATAATTATTACAATTATTGATAGTGTCGTCACCATTTCATCTTAATAACATAGATTTATGGTGATGCACATTTCATGGTTGTCACTATTGATGCATATATATGTTGGCATTCATTAACCGTCACCATTCCATATTTTGGTGAGGGTCGAAAAATGTCACCATCAGCTCATTAGTGATGGTCGAAAGAGTCTTTGTCACCAAGAAATGATTGTCAAAATTCCATATAAATATCACGGCACAATGGAATTGAACCACCAACCTCCTGCTTGTAAAGAAGTTGTTCTTCCATTGAGCTAACACCCTTTAAATAATTATACTTATAGAAAACAGATATTTAAACTTTATAAAATGTAAATTTTATAGCTTTTAATAAATTATAAAACTTTGTAAAGCCTTGGAAAATATTTTACTAAACAAGAAAAATAGCATCGAAGTTTGTACGTAATGGTTATGGAAGTTATGAAAAGTGGGTGGAGGGAAAAATATTCATGTATAAGATACTCAATATTTTTAGTTAAATACTCAATTAAAATTCAAACTTTGAAGACAACGATACCCTATAAATGACCTATAATTATCAAATCTAAAATATACACTTACACCAAAGATTGATTTCTAACCTTGTGAATCATGTAAATATGTTGTGACATCATACAAATACATCTCTAAAATATTGATTTGCAAGTCAAAAATCCAAAAAAAATGAGTATATATGATGCAATTATGAATAATGAGCTACATGCTTGAATCCTATTGACTATGGGGTCTAGAAGACTAATTGGGAGTGCTTATCATTATTAATTAATTAAAGATGTCAAAAGACAACAATCCATAACCATGATCCTAAAACATAAGCACTAAATAGAAGTTAAAAGTTGTAAGCACAAAGTTAGGCTAATACATGCCACACCAAAAAAATATTAAAGGGCCATTCAGACACTTCCAAATCCACACCAATCACAAGTATCCAAAGATGTAATTGTATCAATACAAGGAAAGTAGTCTTTGCCTCTCAATTATAACTATGTCCTCCCAAAAGTACTTCAACTAGAAAAGGGGTGTGAAGACAAGAACCTTAAAACAAAGAAAACTACAAATTAGAAAAGAACAATTCATCTCCCCTCTACCTATATAGAATAGATCTAGGGGAATTAAAAAAACCACCCATCAAGAATAGGATTATAGTGGGAAAAATAAATATGATAAGTAAAAAATAACCAGCAACCAAATATACTAATTTGAACATGTTTAAAGTACGTTAGACAAAGTTGGCATCCATAATAAATTGAAGCGAAATTGATCAATTTTGAGATTTGTAAATTTTCAACTATCCATAGTGCCACCAATATAATGGAATGTGTTAGGAGATGTTCTCCTTAATGGAGCAACATGTTTAAATCTCACACTGTTTCTTGATAATCATTTTCTTTAACTCACAACCATGCATATTTCTAGCGACTAACTGTAAAATATGGACAAAAAAGTGAGCATAAAGTCGAGAAGCCCAATATACCTTAATGGAGGAAAACAAGAAATCAAAACTTACATACAATGCACCAACAATTGAAATGATAGAAACATGAAAGAAAATGTCATGATACTTCTCATCAAGGACATACCAAATTATATCACCTGCAACAATGAATTTATAAACCTTTTTTAGAAAATGGTGTTAATACACTAACTATAGTTAGTTGGCAAAAATAATTCAAGGATATATATAGTTGGATCGAAAAAAATATCCTTGAGGAAACCAAGCTTATGCTAAAAAACGTAACCATTAGAGACTACCATTTAGAATGGGTATCTTCATGTGGTGGATCACTTGCACTTAATACAATATTTGAGGAAATAACCAACCAATTGACGGTACACAATTTTTTTTATTTAACTATATTAAATAGATCATCAAGTAACTTAAAGAATTCCGTACATCCAACCCATGTATCTTTTCCAATAGTTATTGAACCTTAAAATAATCAATATGTATGTCATCTTTTTCTTTCTATAGAAGTGGAGTTTCACTCATAGTTTTTTAATGTAGACATTGCCGAACTAATCCTCCAAAATCCAATCCTCAATGAAAGCATATCTCATCCAAAAACGCTTCTTTTTCCCTTCCACCTATTTTTATTTCTTACTACCTTAGATTTTTGATGTAATTCTAACTCCAGTATCACACCATCACTAGCCAACAAAGTCACCACTCTTCCCACGGATGTTGATATTGAGTAACTCCTCTAATAACTACATTAAATAAAATAAAGAAATGAAAATCATAATATATTTTTTATTCTCTATTTCACACACATACAAAGCCCCAAGATTGTCGAAAAAACATACTATGATTCTTGAAATGAAATATTAATGACATAGTGCATACCAAAGTGTGAGTGATTCCAAGGTCATGTAAGAGAGATATGAGGGAATATAACTTATTTGGACACAAAGATTCCCATATTTGGTCTACTAAATGTGAATGATTGGATTAGTTATTAGATTAATCTAATGTGGACTAAATTTCGATACATGCCAAGCATGAGTGCTTCCACGGTCGCATAATAGAGATGTGAAAGAGGATAACAACTTAAATGGAGATAAAAACTCTCCCATAGTTAATTTAATGCATGGGTGAAAGGTGAATGGTTGTATTATTTATTAGATTAAATCTAATGTGAACTAAATTTGGATGCAGTTTAAGGGAGAAGTTAGGCTAGCCACTTCTATGTAGGCAAGTGGTAAAAGCTTAACTAATTATGAAATCCATCTGAATCATTACAATTTCCATCTTAATATGGGATAAATGTTGTTGTGAAATGTAATGTTTTGTATAATCTATTCAATAATTATAATTATAATTATAATTAATGTTCATTTTTTAAAAATATTTAAATTGAAATTAAAATAAAAAATAATAATTGACTTCCGTTTCTTATTTAAAATTTGATATAAATTTTTAATTTATATGAAACTACAGGAAAAAAAGACAATGGTGAGGGTCCAAAAATGTGACCATAAGCTCATTGGTGATAGTCAAAAGAGCCTCTGTCACCAAAAACCGAATGTCACTAAAGGTGATGTCACAAAAAGTATAGGTGTTGTGGTGACATCCAAGGTTTGTCACCAAAAATGGTTTATAATGACGGATAGTGACCGTCACCATTTGATATGAAAAATGGTGATCGAACGTAACATTTGTCACCAAAAAATTGAACGTCATCAAATGTGGCGTCGCAAAAATTATAAGTGACATGGTGACATTCAACCTCTGTCATGAATAATGATTACAATGACGAATAGTGCCATCGCCATTTCATATTAATAACATATATTTATGGTGATGGACCTTTCATGGTCATCACTATTGATGCACATATATGGTGGCATTTATTAACCGTCACCATTTCATATTTTAGTGAGGGTCGAAAAATGTCACCATCAGCACATTAGTGATGGTCAAAAGAGTCTTTGTCACCATAAAATGATCGTTAACATTCCATATAAATATTAGGACACAGTGGAATTGAACCACCAACCTCCTATTTGTAAAGAAGGTGTTCTTCCATTTAGCTAACATGCTTTAAAGAATTATACTTCAAACAAATATATATATATATTTAAATTTTATAAATTGCAAATTCTACAACTTTCAATAAATTATAAAACTTTGTAAAGCCTTGAAAAATATTTTACTAAACAATAAAAATAGCATTGAAGTTTGTACCTAATGGTTATGGAAGTTATGAAAAGTGGGTGAAGGGAAAAATAGTCATGTATAAGATACTCAATATGTTTAGTTAAATACTCAATTAGAAGTGAAAATTTGAAGACATTGACCGCCAATAAATGACCTATAATTATCAAATCCAAAATATGCAACTACACCAAAGATTGATTTCTAACCTTGTGAATCATGTAAATATGTTGTGACATCATACAAATACATATCTAAAATATTGATTTCCAAGTCAAAAATCCAAAAAAATGAGTATATATGATGCAATTATGAATAATGAGCTATATGCTTGATTCCTATTGGATATGGTGTCTAGAAAACTAATTGGGAGTACTTATCATTATTAATTAAGTAAATATGTCAAAATACAATAATCCATAAACATGATCCTGAAATGTAACCACTAAATAGATGTTAAAAATTGTAAGCACAAAGTTAGGCTAATACATGTTACACCAAAAAAATATCAAAGGGTCATTCATACACTTCCAAATCCACATCAAGCACAAGTATCTAAAGATGTAATTATATCGATACAAGGAAAGCACTCTTTGCCTCTCAATAATAACTATGTCCTCCCAAAAGTACTTCAACTAGAAAAGGGGTGTGAAAACAAGAACCTTAAAGAAAAGAAAAATACACATTACAAAAACACAATTCATCTTCCCTCTACCTTTATAAAATAGATCTAGGGGAATAAAAAAACCATCCATCAAGAATAGGATTATAGTGGGAAAAATAAATATGACAAGTAAAAAATAACCAGCAGGAAAATCTACTAATTTGAACATGTTTAAAGTACATTAAAAAAAGTTGGCATCCATAATAAATTGAAGTGACATTGGTCAATTTTGAGATTTGTCAATTGTAGAAAATCCTTAGTGCCACCAATGTAATGGAATGTGATAGAAGATGTTCCCCTTAATGGAGTAACGTGTTTAAATCTCACATTTTTTCTTGATAACCACTGTCTTTAACTCACAACCATGCATATTTGTACCGAATAACTGTAAAACATGGACAGAAAACTGAGCATAAAGTCGAGAAGCCCAATCTACCTTAATGGAGGAAAACAAGAAATCAAAGCTTACATACAATGCACCAACCATTTAAATGATAGAAACATGAAAGAAAAATTCCTGATACTTCTCATCAAGGACATACAAAATTATATCACTTGCAATAATCAATTTCTAAACCTTTTTCAGAAAATGGTGTTAATACACTAACTATAGTTAGTTGGCCAAAATAATGCAAGGATATATATAGTTGGATGGAAAAAAAATATCCTTGAGGAAACCAAGCCTATGCTAAAAAAACATAACCATTACAGAGTACCATTTAGATATGGTTTTCTTCATGTGGTGGGTCACTTGCACTTAATCCAGTATTTGAGGAAATAACCAACTAATTGATGGTACACAATTGTTTATTATTTAGCTATAGTAAATAGATCATCCAGTGACTTAAAGAAGTTCCTACATCCAACCCATATATCTTTTCCAATAGTTATTGAACCTTAAAATTATCAATAAAATAAGGCAATCGTATCAGACATTAATTTTTTTGAAGAACCTACCTCATTCTGGGTATAAAGGGGAAACAAGTGCTACATAAAAAGACCATTATCCTTAAATAACCATGGTACCCCCATTGCACTCATTTAAGATACTCATGGAGTTGAAATTCCAGACTGAAAATTCCTTTCTCTTCATTTTCATAGAGAAATCCTCCTTTTACAACTTTTTTTTGACGTAGATATGCATCACATAAGGCGGAAACGTCACTCCATTTAACTGTCCAATTAATTTTCTTGAATTTGTATACATGCAAATAGTATCTCCTCAACTGTGACCTCTAGCATGATTAACACACTAAGCTCATAGATTTTCCTATGGAGACTTTATAACTTATCTAATATGATAAAAGATTGGTTTAGAGGGGTCATTGGAGACTAAACTGGATCTTTTATTGGAAACTTTCCAGAATAAAATAATTCCTTCATGGCTTACAGAATATTGACCTCGTTTTTTTAAGTAATCCCAATTCCTATTGTCTATTATAGATCTACATCTGCTAGCATGCACCTACCTCCTAAACAGATCTATTAGTATGATGAATTTATTAGACAAAGAAAACTAATATTCTAATAAAGAACTTGAGATTACTCCACATCCCCCCCATCCCCCACTCACTCATGTAACAAAACTAAAGCATAACAAAAACATAAAAAACTATGTGCCACATATCTATGGTTCTAACATATAATTTTTCATATTGAATTTAACCTAAATTCATATTTTAAAAACCCTGTAGATATTATATATTACATGTTAATAAAACTTGTTAACCAACTTATAGACAATATACTACAATGTTTCTTTCAATTTTCCTTTTACTATAGAAATAAGGGAGATGTAGGGAGACCATAGTTTTCGAATTTCTACTAACTCTCGGTAACATCTTATAAATGTTCCCCTCATTATTCGTTTCTAGAAACATACTAGTCACGAACTACCAAAAACAATAGTTTCAAGCATTTTAACTATATACTTCTTTGAAGTTATTTAAAAAATATAGATGTCGCCCATTCTATTATACGGGTGACCAAAA
Organism: Pinus albicaulis; assembly: GCA_034641835.2. Taxonomy (NCBI): domain Eukaryota; kingdom Viridiplantae; phylum Streptophyta; class Pinopsida; order Pinales; family Pinaceae; genus Pinus; species Pinus albicaulis. The sequence continues at coordinate 877,988,840 of CM076575.1, read as the reverse complement.
CAATTAGTATTATTTTATCTATACTTTAGCAGATGTTCTTTAAATTTTTAACAATGCATTCATAGAAAATTTCCATCACAAAAAATTTAGAGATGCTCCCAAGTTTCCTACCAATGTAGAGAAACAAGTCTTTTCATGGATAAATGTATTTGATTTGGTATTCTATATCATGAGTAAATGGTTGTGGCATGGTTTATAACGTGAAGGCTCAAGAAGAATAATAAAATTGTTAGCTTGTTTGGTTGAAGAGCACTCCTGAATCATACATGTCATGTTGCAGGAACATAATTTCCATTGCTTAAAAGAACGACTTTCTATGTCTCCAAAAGATGGAAAGTACAAAAGTTCTTAAAAACCAGACTAAAAAAAGGTGATAGGCCACATATATTTATGTATATTCAATTGAAAGAAATGAAAGATTTTGAAATCCCAGAATATCAGTATACTCAGTGTATTTTAGAAGAATACACAAAGAAGACAAATCGTAAACTATGGTATTCTGCTCTTAATAAGTGAACCAACAAAAAGACAATAAAAAATACATTTAGGGTTTAATTCTAATATACAAATACTCAACGAACCATGGTCCGTAAATGCATCACTAGAGTGAGCTATCTCCAAATGTGATGAAATGCTCACAATATGTTGGTTGCATGCAATGCTTTCTAAATAGTTTCTAAGAAAACCTTATAAACCACTATTATGGTATATGGATCGAGGGTGAGATATAAACCATAATAATTTAAGCATCTTAATTTTCAAATGACGATATCTTTAGAAAACCAAATTTCATTCTTGTAGAATGTCAAAAAAATATTGTTTTTTGAGAATATTTTCCTTACCCTCAAAATATTATTGTACTCAATAATTTGCGTAAACAGATTCGTAAAGAGCATCAAAATCGATGCTTTATTTTAACTGGAAACTAGCGTTCATTATAATAATGCATCAATAGTAAAGATCATAGTGAGCATATGAACATGGTGTCATACAATGTGAAGATTGACAACACAAGGGAAGTAGTTTTTGGCTAAGGTATTTGATGGCTTGAAAACTTGCTACCTAGAGGAAAAAATAATTTTTTTCTATATATCATTTATTAATAATCAGAATTCCATACATTTATTAACCAAGTGAAAGAAATATAAAAAACCAGTATGGCCAAAGCTCATCTACATCTTCATACATTTTCACCCCATTCTTAGTTATGCTACCCCCTACAAGACCCCTAATTCCATACCAAGATTTTTTACTTTCATGCTTTCTCAGGGGACCAGAACTATTGTGCCTCCAAGACAACTGTGATAATTTCCTCAATGAGCTTCTAAAACTAGAAAAAAAATAATATGCTAAAAGTGGTCTCTCTATCTCTAGTTCTTGTGTTTGGAGGGGACCTAAATCATAATCAATTATTACAAAATAAATACCATCAGGTACATACTAGATACTTTGGGGTCACTGTTGAATAGAGCCATCCTTGACCTCTATGTCATGAGCTTTAGACTCCCCTATATGACTAAAACTACTATATACACCTCTATTGATTGCATCTGTATCATTATAAACACGCTTCAAATCTTGTACCACCTATCCCATAAATACTCGATGTGATAATTTAGGTTGACCACACATGAAATAAATAATCTCAAGTTTTTTTCTAAAGGGGAGATTGTTAACCAATTTAGGGTTCCCCAATTCTTCCAAGCCCACCTTTCTTCTAACGAGATATCGATCCCATGTAATGGGGTTTTCCTTATTAGGTGGTTGTGACATATCAATAACTTTCATTCTTGTAATCAATTCTAGTAACACTATGCCATAACTATGCACATCACCCTTCACAATAAGATGCCCAGTCATTGCATATCCAAGAACAACATAATTGCAAAAAACTTTAATGAATAATTATCCCAACTTTATGAAAAAATTGAGATGGAAAATCTTATTGGTAAGAATAAAAATTATACCAACCAATATTTGTGCAGAGTTTGAAAATTATTTTAGCTTCCTACAAATTGTGCCAAATATATTATGACTACCATATTAGATCATTAGATCATTTGAAAATATAGAGAAACGATTAAATTAATAACAATATGTATAAGAAAAAGACATGCTAAACAATTAAAGGTCATATATACAAATATCTCATGAGAATAACATAAAAAACATAAAACCCTTCCTTAATTTAACATTTCCACTATGTTGTGGTAGTGACCAGCTGCCTCAAGAGATGAAAATGGTTACGTTAATGCATGGTATTACCTCTCTCACAACCATTAATACCATGGTTCCATGTAGACCCTTTCTATCTACTAGAAAACATATGCATTATAAAAAACTGAGGATTTTATAATTGATTGTAAATAGTTTGTATTACACAACGAAATTACAAAAAAATAATCAAATGAAGATAGTGTACTCATTGATTCAAGGGATGATTAAACATGAAAAAAATATCTTATAGATTCCTAACCTTAAGTTATTGCTAAAATCAGGGATGGAAATTTGTGAAAATTTTATATAATAGAGTCAATGTATGTCAATATAGAAGAAGAATCCATTGTTTCCAATCTTCCCTTATTGATTGATCATGTCCCTTCCTTTACCAAAAGGAACTGGGCATTGTGAAAAATAGATTTTCTCCTATATTAAATTCAGAAAAATCCTTTAGAATAGGATTTCCATTAATGGTGTGAATTTTTAACATCATTGGATGAACAATAATAACATATTCCTGTAATCCAATCATGGCATTGGGCTATCACCACCTATCACTTATATTTGACTCAAAATAGGCTACCCACATTATTCTACTCCAAAGCACATGGAATATAGTTAGCTCCATCATTTATGTTCAATCCTTGAGTGAATATTTCAATTCTTCGAACTTCAATCAAGCCAAATTTTCATTTTTCATTGAGGTCACCAACATGCTAGATCAAGTTAAGAGGTATGAAGCCAATAGCAGAGAGGTTTGGGAAGGTTTTTATTTTTGGTGTCTAAGAGAGTGTTCCACATATCAAGTAAGCATTGATTGTGTTTTTATGTCAATTTGGCAAAACCATTGCACCAATGTACTAAGCTTGCTGGCAGAGGTGGAAATTTTAATCAACAACTTAGATATCTTAACCCTCCAAATCCATGTTTTTCATGCCAGGTGCCATATCATCATGGGCCCAAGGAATTCCCTCATAGAAGAGTGTCTGAATATGATCAAACTAGCACAAAAAATTCTTCAGAAAAGGTGCATGAGATATCCTAGGGGAAACCTAGTTAGGCCCAAGGTTACACATGTCCAGAAGGAAATAAAGAAGAAAATTTTGAGGACTACAGATAATCAGACAGAGATAACCAATCCAAAACTATCGACAATCATGATGGTTGTAATATGCAATAAAATTATAAAAGTAAAATTTCTAACAATGGACAAAAAAAATCAATCATCCTCGTAACTCTTCAAATATGGTGAAGAATATTCCTTACAATGATCCAATAACCAGTGACAAATAGTATGGCCAACAAGTTGTTGAGGAGATTTTTATCAAAAATACGTTTGATGCATTTAACATGTAAGGAAATGTTGCGGGATGAATCTTATTGTTTGATCTTGGAATGTAAAGGGTATAACCCTCCCCTCCAAAAGGCTCTAATTAAGGATTTCATTCAAGACAAAGAGTTGGTGTCTTGTGTTTTCAAGAGGTCAAGACTACTTCCTTTGAGTTTTATTCAACAATCATGTATGGAATTTGTTGGCATGGTTCTTTCTAGGCCATTAGCCATGAGCAAAATTTGTTTATACTACTATTGTAATAGCACCTCGTTTGAGTTCAGTAGTTGTACCTCATGGTATGAATTTGAATAATCAGTGTGGCTTTCTAGGTAGGTGAATATTTATGTTCCATCTATGATGTGTCTCTTGTATATATTGTATATGGTTGTTGGATTGGATTGATAATTCACTATGAGTTTTTGAATGGATTCTCGTGCGTGACTTTAATATGGTAAAGTGGGAGGGAGGAAGCGAAGGCAAATTTTTATTTTTCCTCTCTGGAGGATTAAACAGGACCTGGTCAAGATGTAAATCCAAATTTTTAATATTTGATGTGAACTAGACATTAAAACATATGGATTTTAAAGGTTGATTTTTCTTGGTATAACAGGAGGGATATTGAAAGAGTACAAGTTATATTATATGGGATCTGTTCTCTAAAATATGAAATAACACTTATCACCATAGTGGTAGGAGTGACCTTCCAATGTCTCTTCCTTTCAAGTTGAATGTATCCTATGTTACCGCTAAAAAATAATGTACATTGATCAAACATGTTCGCAATTTGGTTCCTACTCCTTGAGACAATGATCACTAGATACTATGGTGGGAGGAAACTATTTTAAAAATCATCAAGTTCCTTCATCGATGGGGGAGGAGAGTTTCTAGCTAGAAAAGAAGACATAACAAAAAGGAATAGAAGAATTGATTGAGTGGATGCTTCTTGAGGAGGACATTCCTAATGTGATGGTAACGCTAAAGGAAAATATGACTAAGGAGGAACATATAATCAAATGAAAGGAATGATATAGAGCCAAGGGGTTTAGAATAAAGGATCATTTATAGTGGTGAAGGGTGATGAACCATCCAAGAATTTATCAAGAAAAATAAAATATTTAGAAAGAATCACAAGATCAATAATGCAGAGGGAATTTTGATTCAGGACCTGGAAAATATCAAAGATACATTTATATTCCACTTACAAAATATGTATGCAGAATACTCCTTTGACGGATCAGGTTAGTGAAGCTTGGCCCTTGATAGACAAGGAGTGTTATCCCTTCTAAGGTTTTGAGTAGTGAATGAGATATGATTGGAGCACATATTAGAAGAGAATGTCATGCTAGTGTTTAATTGGATGAAAGATGAGAAGTCCCTAGGAAATATGGCCTTACCTGTGATATTTTAAAGATATGAAGGTTATTGGTAATGACACATTTTGCATATATTGGGCCTTGGGAGTTTTTTATATTCTATAATAGAGCTAATATGGAATTTCAATGATCAAGTTAATCCCATAATATTGATCTAGGTACACCATTAGGTTCTAGCTCCTAGAAATCAATCGTTTTTCTAAATGCCTCATGAAATATTCTAGAAAAAGCCTTAACTATAATAATTCAGTTGGTTTCAACTTGTATCGGCCCAGAGTAAATGGGTTTAATTCAGAAGAACTTTATTTTTGATATTTTACTTTCTTCATGGGAAAGTGTGGAATGGGAAGAAGAATCCACACAATAAATTCTTCTCTTGAAAATAGCATCTGAAAAAATAGATGAAAAATTTCTTTGGTCATTTGTACTGATATGTTTTCCTAGTAAGGGGTTGGTACACAATTATAAGTGAAAACTGCTATGTTTTTATCACCATTTTTTAATATCTTATATATTTTTTTAGGAAATTTACTTTTCGACTCAATATTTCGATCAGTTCCATTCCAATCATTCTCTAACGCTCATTCAACTCAATTATTGATAACTTTGTTCCCATTAACATACCCCTTTGGTGATGCTTGTGCTTATACTTTTGTGATTTCTTGTATTCATGCTTACAATTAGGGAGAAGTATGTGCCTAGGAAATATTGGCATACTAAAATCCCCACTACCTATGGTTGATGAGCCAAAGGTTTCCAGATTGATTGTTACCCGCAGGTCAACCTTGTTAAGGTCAAGTCAAATTCCTATATAGAGTATACCACCTTGGTGATCATGGAGTGAGGAACGAAAGCTTGACATCCTTAGATCTAGCAGCAACATACTATTTATCAACCTATGGTTTGGTGGAAATCTAGAAAATTTGTTGTGGCAATGCCCCAAAATTAAATCCTACCCAACATACACCTTCTTTATGTGGGGTTTACATGATGTGGCTATTGAATGATGATATTGCCTTTGGGAAAAATAAATAATTAATTCTATAGTGATGGAAAGGTGCCACTTTAAGTGCGAAAATATGAGACATGATTGTATTCTTTGGAGAGGTTAGAATACTCATGTGCATTATAAGCCATATATAAGTTTCTCATTCTTTCCATCTTCTTTACGATCCATTTTTCATGGATTTCATTCAAATCTATGAGATCGAATGAAAGTGCTAGAAAAATTGGACGAGACAACTACCCCTCAAAACTGCTAATTAACCCAAAGGAAATCTGCAGTTTGTAGTACAAGCTCCATTGGGAAAGTTTCTTGAAGTAGTTCTACAAAAGATAATTATTTCAATGGAAGATTTCATTTCTTGTGGAGTGGGAAGATTCCCCAAATTGGCTTGTTAAAATTGAAAGGAAGGATGAATAGATATCGTTTTCCTTCATTACTTTATAGTAATAGTGAAGCTCCACCTATACCTAAAGTTAAAAAACTAAACTGATATATTTTCTAATGGTACATTGGTTCCATCGAGAGGTTAATAGACCCATGTGGCATGACAATTCATAGACAATGGTCCTATCCTTATGGTGATTTGTCCAATCCATGTGGCATGAATTTCATTCAGAGAAGTGATACTAAATGAAAGTGCATATCAACTTTGGTGGGATAGCTACCCCTCAGAATTGTCAACTAGGAAAAAGGTAATCCATAGTTGTCACTGAAATCCCTTGGGAAAAAAACTGAAGTAGTTCCAAAAAGAAAGTTTTATTTCATTGGAAGATACCATTTCCCACCAAGTGTGAAGACACCCCAAATTTGCTCGTTTGGATCAAAATGGGAGATGAGGAGATATTTCTTTCACTCATTACTACATAGTCCTAAAAAACTCCACAATCCCATGAAATTTAGAAACCCTCTCCCCACATTGGTGCTAGTGAGTTTATCATCGTGGTAACAACTACTTTTCAGATATTATCATACTGCCATTATGTTTTCAACTAAACCCTAAGTGTAGTAAATTCAACCCAATTTGAATTGTTTTTGTCGACTCTGGGATCTAGATGGATACTTATATTCCTCATGGAGCGATGCTAAAACCAAAAAGAGAGGCTTTTGTTTGCAATAATTTGGATAAAAGCATGAGTATAGAGTTTTTTTCACAAGGAAAAAAACAAATCAAATTTGTATTCATGGAAACTAAGAAGAATTAGGTAGGTTTTACTGAAGGAAACCAAGCACAATTAATATTTCAAATTTATTGAAGGAAACCAAGCACAATTACTATTTCTATCATGAAAAGCTAAGGTAGAATGAAATTAGGGTTCTTTTATTCAGCATAAAATAATGATTTTATAGAAATTATGTAATAAAACTATTTGCTTGTAACCAAATCCAAGATGTAGGGTTTGTGCATGGAACCTCTGTTGGGATATCAACTTGCAAAAGGTTCTCTAGATCAAAATGTCACCTTGCCATTGTAGCACCCTTGACGTCTCATTTATTTCAAGATTTATACTTAAAGTAATTGATTTAAAGTATATCATTTCAACAAATACAACAAGAAAACCTCATGGCATCATTGCGGGCATTCTATTTTTGAAATCTCAGGGAACAAACAAATTATCATTTTCTACTCTACATAAAAAATTTGGGGTTTGAACCCAATAGAGACAACTTAAAATACAAGTTCAGTTATATAAATTTACCAAAATAATATTACCTATATATGGAGAAACATAAGAAATTTTTTATTATGGTGAGCTCGTGGGGGAGAAAATTGTCTTAATGTGAAAAACATTTAGCAGAATTCAGAGTTGTCATCATCCACTAGATCTGGAATTCATAAATCAATTTATTGTCCATGGAACCATGAAAAATCTTAGTGAGAGTGTCAGGATGTTTTAGTGTTTCCACTAGCACGCCAAAGTTTTAGGAGGGAAAATGAAAAAACACTATTCATAAATTTTTTAAATAATAAAAAATAAGGATTTCAAAATTGGAAGTGCACTAAATATTTCTCTAAACAAGCATGATTATGAGTTTCTAGCCCAATATGGGGTAAACACAATATAAATTGAAAATATAAATAGGGTTACAAACACTCAAAAAAGACGTATGATAAATAAATAAAAATATATCAAATAGGATTAGAAATCAACATCTAATTATATACCAAGGATATGGGCCAAAAACCATGGTAAATAATAGAGGTATGGTAAATCAATAAAATATAAATAAGTGAGAGGTATGGTAAATAAATAAAACCATTTTTACATCTACTCCATAATCCTATTTATATATAAAAACACACAAAAAAGAGGTTTTTATTTAGGTGAATACTCTGAGCCAAATACCATGCGCCAAATTATTATTAATACCATGTAGGAAAAAAATTATTAACCCTAATATTAATATTATTAATATTCATTATAATGTTAATATTAATATATTATATTATTAATATTATAAAATTTAATAAATTTGGATTAATACAATATTAAATTTTGTTGTATTATAATATATATTAATATATCATGATATATATTAACTCTAGATATATATGAGAAGGATGAACAAAGACATCGAGTGATAGAGGTGGAGAGATAGGGGGAGTAACAAGAGAGATATGAAGATAAACTAAAGGAGAGGGGGGAGAAGGAATGGAGAGAGAGAGGGAGGGAGATGTGTGAGAGAGGTAGAGAAGGGTAAGAGAGGGATAGGGTGACACAAATATGGAAGGGGGATAGAGAGGAGGAAATAGTGAGGGAGATAGTGAGAGGATTTGAGGGTAGACAGAGAGAGAGATAGATGGGTGAAGAGAGAGGGAGGTAGGAGAGAAAGAGAGAGAGAGAGAGAGAGAGAGAGAGAGGAAGGATGAAAGAGAGTAATTGATATAGAGGAGGAGAGATGTAGGGATAGAGATATGGATTTGGAGGGGGAAAAGGGGGTGGAGGAAGAAAGATATAGAGAGTCATAAGTGGAGAGAGAGTGTGTATATTTATGGGTGAGATAAAGAGACAAAGAATGTGATATGGAGAGAAGTTGGGAGAGAAGGAGAGGGAAGGAGAGAGGGGTGGAAATAGTAACATAGTTGGAGAGGGGGAGGGAAATGGTAACATAGTTTGAGAGAGAGTGATGGGAGAAGAAAGAGGTTTGAATGGAAAAGAGAGAGAGAAAGAGAGATACAGAGAAGATTAGAGGGCAAGGAAAGATAATGAGAAAGAGAATTGAAGGGAAAATATAGAGAGATAGGGATAGAGAGTGATAGAGATATAGAGAGATTTATGGGGAAGAGAGAGGAAACGTGGTATAGGGGAGGAGAGTGATGGGGGAAGAGAGGGAATTGGAGAGAGAGAGAGAGAGAGAGAGAGAGAGAGAGAGATGGGGGAATATAGAGGAGGTAGGAGAGAAAGGGAGAGAGATGAAGGATGAGATATATGACTTGAGATAGAGGAGGAGAGGGAGGGAGATAGGAGGAAAGAGGGAAGGATAGAGATACAGAGCTGGAGGGGGAGAGAGGAAGGAAATAGGAAATTCATAGAGAGTGAGAAGTGGAGAGAGAGATATGGATTGATAAGGGAGATATGGAGAGAGAGTGTGGATGTTTGGGGGTGAGAAAAAGAGACAAAGAAGGAGATATGGAGAGAAGGGGGAAGGTAAGGAGAGAGAAGGATAGAGGAAGGGATATAGTGAAAAATTTGGGGGGTGAAGAGAGAGAGAGAGAGAGAGAGAGAGAGAGAGAGAGAGGTGGGAGAGAAAGGGAGAGAGATGAAGGAAAATATAGGATGTGAAAGAGTGGAAGGAGGGAGGGAAAGATAGAGCTAGGTAATAGAGAGAGGGAGTTAAGAATAAATACATAGAGAGAGAAAGGTGTAGATATAGGGAGTGATAATGAATATGGAAAGAGAGGGAGAGAGGAAAATAGAAGGAAAGGGATAAAATCAAGGGAGAGGGAGATCAGGGAAAGAGAGAGAGAGAGAGAGAAAGGGAGAGGATGAGGGAGGGACAGATATATATATTAGAGAAATAGAGTGTATGTTTTGGGGGTGATATAGAGAGATAGAGGGAGATAGAGATATTTATGGAAGGTGAAGAGAGTGAGGAAGAGAGATATGGAGAGAGGGAGGGAGGGACGGAGAGATCGATAGAGATGGAGTGAGAAATCATGTGTGTTTGGGGGGTGAGATAGAGATATATAGAAGGAGAGATTAAGGGAGATATAGATATAGATCTAGATGGGGTAGAGGGAAGTTTATTTATAGCACTAGATGCATTGATTTTTAGTGTAGATGGAGATTTCTAATCCTATTTGATTTCTTCAACTAAATACATTGATTTTAGCATAGATTTTGGTTTGTAGTCCTATTTGATTTCATACACTAAATGCATTGATTTCAGTGTAGATGGTGATTTCTAATCCTATTTCATTTCTTTCGCTAGATGCATTGATTTCAATGTAGATGTTCATTTATAAGTATATTTTATTTCTTTCACTAGATGCATTGATTTCAATGTAGATGATTTCTAATCCTATTTGATTGCTTGCAACAAATGCATTGATTTCAATGTAGATGTTGTTTTGTAATCCTATTTGATTTATTGCACTAAATGCATTGATTTAAGTGTATATGGTGATTTCTAATCCTATTTGATTTCTTGCACTAGATGCATTGATTTTAATGTAGAGGTTATTTTATAGCTATGTTTGATTACATGCACTAGATGCATTGATTTCAATGTAGACGATTTATAATTATCCTATTTGATTGCTTGCACTAAATGCATTGATTTCATTGTAGATGGTAATTTATTATCCTATTTTATTGCTTGCACGAAATTCATTGATTTTAGTGTAAATGTTTGTTTCTAATCCTATTTTCATACTTTCATTATATGCATTGATTTGAGTGTAGAGTTTGAATTGTAATCTTATTGATTGCTTGCATTAGATTCATTTATTTCAGTGTAGAAGTTGTTTTCTAATATTATTTAATTTCTTGCATTAGATGCATTGATTTCAATGTAGATGCTTATTTCTAATTTGATGTAATTGGAGGTATGATGGTAGATTCCTTTAAAGTGATTGTATTAAAAATGCACAATGATTTAAGTGTAAGCACAAAATGTTATTGAAAATGTAAATTTATTTTTGTGTTATTATAATTAAACCTATTAATATTGGAGAGAAAGAGAGACAAGGTATGATGCTTACTACAACAACTCGAGCTAAATATTTAAAAGGTATACGATTTCAACTATCCTTTTCATATAATCGATTTGATAAAATGCCAAAACTTACACGAGTGACAATAAGAATAGTAGATAAGAATAGTTTCATATTGATCACAATGAAGACTATTTGTAATTGACTACATTGTTATTATTCACATTTTCTATCATTCAACACTATTACATTGTCAATTTGGATTCAAAAAATGTATTTCATCATTTTTCATCATTAAAGTTATTAACGATATTTATCATTTCAATAAACTCAGGTAAATAAGAAAATTTAAGATTTAAATGACGAGATTAATCTCAAACATATTTAGCATATTTAAAATTATTATATTAATACTAGATTTATTTACATACTATTGATAAAATTAATCATATGGTTGATAGATTTTCCTTGCCCGCACAAAAAAGAAACATGCCTAGATTCATTTTAACTCTAGATCTATCAGGCGCTGAGAGGGATCAAACCACTTGAGGTGCAAACCTTTGCAGGTTTTTCACTAACAAAATCAGTTTTCACGTGGAAATATTTGACCCCTCTCAACGCTAGATAGATCCAAAGTTAAAATGGATCTAGGATTTTATTAATAAATACATAATATTTATCCCATATGTGCAAGTTGGCTCATCCCATCAACTTATCAAAATGAATAAATTATATTTTTATAATCTTTTTTTAGTTGCATAGTGTAGAGTATTATTATATTATTATCCAATTTTAAGGTCACAACACACACCAAATTGGTGTATGCGACCCTTGTGTTTGTCTGACAAGGTACCAGGCCCCTTTGTTTGTGGGATAAGGGGCCCACCTCCTTGTAGTTATTTTACCGCCAAATATACGAAGGCATACATACTCTACCACCTCTGGTTTTTAACGTATGACCTCTTAAGAGGAAACCCATACTCTTAACCATTAGTCCCACTCAAGGTATAATTAAAATATGTTTAAAAAGGTGAAGTTTAAATGTTTTATTTTTTGGTTAGAATTTAGTGATATATATATATATATATATATTTTAGATTACAACTTATTATTGTTAAAATTATAATTTCAAATGTATAATTATATTTAGGGTGAAAACATGATGTTGGGAAGCACTTTTTGCCATTTTTTGGCATTGAAAATTTTAATTTTCTATGTTTTTTCAACTTCAACTCCACTAAACTCATACTTTCAACGCAAATTACGCTTTTACATAAAATAAATATTTGTAGATAATTTTCTTACCTCCATACTCATATATATATATATATTTTTTTTAAATATTGACATATAGAGGGGTAGATTTGTTGTTTACTAAAAGCATATACTTGAAATTTCATGCAAACATAATTAGTCACTTTTTGAACCCTAACTTTTTTTAAGGATGGTTATTCATTTTTTAGAAATAAAACATATCATCATAATATAAATAGACTACACTAATGCAATGACTACTTTTTGGTAATTTTCAGATTAAATCACTATTTTTTATTATTTCTTGAAATGGACGAAGACAAACAAACAATGATGTTTCAGTACATTTTATGAGCCCTATATTTTTTGTTCAATGTGATCGTCAATAAGAAAAATGACAATACCCTTTTGAAGAAGATAGGGAGAGGAATTGAAATATTATTTTTCTAATTTTTTTTGGTGTTGCCATTTTAAAGTTATTGAATTTTCATTCACTGCAATTTTCAGAACAATGAAATTCCACAGAGACACAGTTTAGTATAAAATTAATATCAAATTGAAATTTTTAATGAAACTCCAAAAATCTTATATCATTACAAACTAGATTTAGAGATGAATCTAATGGTAGCAAGTCCAAAAGATAACATTCTTCTTTTGTAGGTGTTCTGCCCCTCCAAAGCTGTAGGTTCCTAAAACTACAGACTTTTCTGGGTTTTTCGTTGACCAGAAAATTTTGGGTAAGATAATTTCTTGGGCGAGACATTTAATAAAATATTGGTGAGAAATGTTAAGATATCAACCAAGATTTTAAACCATGATAGGTTAAATTTAACTGTGTAGGTAAACTCTCGCACGAATGTTTACAAACTCTCGGTCGAGATTTTGCGTGTGAGAAATACACCTGACACACACATATATATATATATATATATATATATATATATATATATATATATATATATAGGAAATGGTGGATAGCAATACTAGAAGAGTAATAAAAAAAATGTGATAAAGATCAAAGTATATACTAGGACTAAAGAAACCACTTGAATGATCAAAATATATGCTAGTGAGAGAAGGCCCTATGTTTTATAATGGAATTAAACCATCGAAGTACGTCTGTGGTTTTTCAAAGCGCTGCACCACAAACCAGACTTCATCCACTTTTTCTTGAATCCACCGCACGACAATAGAAGAGAAGTTTCTATCGATAATGGAATATTTGCGATATCCTTCCACAACGTTCCTCAGGTACTCATATTCCTTCTCCTTCACTAGGCATTGCAGCATCTCATACGTCAGATTAGATGGCTCTGTGGACTGTGTCGAGCCCATTTCATCGTTAATATTTGAGATATATGAAAATGGCCATAGTTGGTGGGAAGAATACATGCTCAAATTGAAGGCTTTGATTCTCAAAAAGGTTTTTTGCAGCTCGCACAATATCAGATCAGTTCAATGCAAAAACAGGCAATCGAACATTGTGGGTATCTGACAAGGCTGAATGTCTATATATATATATGTGTGTGTGTGTGTGTGTGTGTGTGTGTGTTGAGTGTGGTGGTTAGAGTTTTTAATGATTTCAGGGGAGGGATATGTATCCAAAATAACGGAATAACAATGACCTACCATCAAATCAGATAGATTTGTTGATTTGTGGTTTCCTGTGTTAATGGAAGTCTGATCATTCCTCACTATCCCTATCTTTCCATTCATCTTCATCTGTGAGTTCTTCTTCTTATCCAAGTATTTTGCAGGTAGTTTGTTGAGATTTATGTTGTTATGTATACTTACATTTACTTCAACCAACAACAATTATCTCTCCCATTTACGTAATCGCAGGTGGTCGATATCATGAGGTGAGTCAGAAATGTAGGTATTTTTTATTTTTATTTTCTTGGAGGAATTGTGGAAGATGATGTGAAAAATACGTCAGTGAATTGGGATATATCATGGCCTTTTAGACTGTGTTTATATGAATGTTGCATACTGACAACACAAAAATTGGATGGCCTACGATATCTTCATTTAAGCATTCCAGAAATCAACCACATGCTCATAATCATTGTGCGAATTGTAAGATTTGTTTTGGGGGAGAGTTACTAAGGGACAACTTTCACTTTTATCCCTTGTTTTGAAAAGCAGTCGATTGACCCAGAAATTTCACAAACTATTCAGGTCTCTACAATTTTTTTAACAAGGAATGAGAATGTTGAAGGCATGCAAAAATGACAAAAGCAACCTCCTAAAAAAAGGGGGGACCTTTAAACTATCATACGAGAGTTTTATAAATAATTAAACCTGAGAGTTTATGTCAATAAATCTCTTGGATGAGAAAATACTTAACTCTCGTGTGATAGTAGTTTAACTTCAGTCAAGCCTAATCTAACTCTAGGGAAAAACATTAAAAATATTTGGGATGATAGTTCTAAAATCTCTCAGTCAAGAAATTGAGTTGACTATTTTCTCGAATGAGAAATTAAAAATTTCACCCAAATTTTGGCCATCCACCAAAAAGTGTTTCCCAACTTCGGGTTTTCACCCTTTAGTGTGTTGAAATTTTTGGGGTATTCGAATTGTTTAAATTTAATAAATAAAATACGTCATTTCAACAATTTATCATTGTATTTCAAGAAAAAATGATTAGAAAATATGCTTGAAAAAAGAGCCAAAAACTAAAACATGTAGAAATTTGTTAAAAAAAATATTGAGTCTAGTCATGAATGTGAAAAGTTCAACATCTAGTAAAAATATTAGGCCACATTAAAGCTTTAGACTATTACTTTTGTTTTGACCTTGTTATCGCTCATTTTACTTGTATTGGTAATTTTTTCTCACCTACTATTATGATTTTCATCACAAAGATAGATTCCTTAGGTTGATGATACTCTGGATAGACTAGGGTTTGTGAGTTTTCACTTGGTTCTTTATATTGTTGATGACATCGATGATGAATTGTAAGATGTCTTAATAATGTCTTACTTGGTACACTTGCTTATCATGGAGAAATCATTATTGTTGATGATCTAGCTTTCACATTGGTTAGAGGTGTATCGTACATTATGACACATATCTCGCTTGATATGAAAATTACTAGCACATTTTGGACAACATTGTATCAAAATATTCATTTAATTAGCTTCATGGTGATGTAGAGAGCGCAAGTAGTCTGCCCTCTCTACACTTGATTTGACATTCTTGTTGAGGAAATTTAATATATTGTATAGCACGATTTGATGTTCATGAGGTCAATTCCCTTGTTCATATTGAAGAATTGTAATCATAGTAAAATGTGGTATGATGTATATTACACACTCATGTGGATTTCCCTAGCCTTGTGGGTTTATTTCATGCTTTTCATACTCCTCTTCAAGGATGTACCCCTTCTTAATCAATTGGTTTTGGACATAGCTTACTTGGTATATTTATTGATGGTCACACATTCCTTATTTGATTCATTCTTCCTTGGATCTAGCACTTGAATGCATATTGATAGATTCTCTTATGTTATTTGTTGATGAGGGGTCACCCCCTCCCTCCATGGAAATAGTTGGGCATTAATGGATTTGGTGCCTTTTCCATCTTCCCACACCCACTTAGAAATTAATTTGAGAGTGGTTGGAAGGATATAGAGAAACCAATGACCGCTAAAAAACTAATGAATTTATGGGATAAGAACAAATAATTCAAGTAATATAGCTAAGGGTGGTACTCCACTCACAGTTTCAAGTTGGTAGTTTAAGATTCCATGGTCCTAATGAGCATATCATATAGAAAGGTATACATAACCCATTTCTACAAGAATTGGATCGTCGTACTATAGGGTTGTATGAATACAACCATATTCAATAAGGCATAGATCATATCAAAATACTTGGTCCATGCAATAGGTAAGTTCAAGAATACTTTCCTTGGTTATTATTTCAAATTATTTATTGCCTCCTACCTATTGGATTGTTTAGTATTTTCTTTCAACCAATTACCTAACATTTCCTTTGGGTTGGATCTATAATGTAGCTTGCAATCACTGTATTTTTCCAAAATATATAGAATTTGAAGCATATTCACTACTATCCTAGGATTTTTAATGAATTTTTTCCCTTCTCTATAAATTTTCGTTGAGAAGGATTTCCCAGGCTCTCCCCCATAATTTTGGTTTCATTAAAGTTGATTCATAATCGATACATAAGTAAGAATGGAAGCTACATACATAGATTTGGAGGTACTAAGCATTACCATTACTTTCCCAAACATATGTTGGATAGGATATTTATAAAATAAATAACCTACCAAACTATTATATATGGCCTCAACACTACCATGAAGGTTAGGGTGAATAAATAATACCTTAGTTATCTATTTTTTAGGTGCACACACCTTCCATGATTTTGGTCACATCATAATTCTGGTTGGAAAGATAAAATATTATCATCAAGATGTGGAACCATCCAAAATGCATGATATAAAATATGTCATGGTTGATCATGCAAATATTTCTAATTTTTATCACAATTGACTCAAATGAGAACTTGGAAAATGAATTTTTTTTTGTGGATTCTAGTTCCATGGTAGAAGTGAATTAGAGACAACTTAACAAAAAATATGTATATTTAATTTAGTTATTTCCAGTTGTATTCAGTTAAATAGTTCTAATTGTTGATATAACTAGTTGGAGGTCAATTTTGTAGTGGGGCAATAGTCTAACTCAGTGATCATCTAGTTAATTGATCAATAATCCAAAAATAGCTAGTATATGTAGAGAATTTGAGCTCCAAAGCTATGGTGGAGATTCCAAGGTAGTGTAACATTAGTTGTAGAATAATATTGGGTGTACAGGTGTGGCATGTAGTCAAAGATCCAACCTTGGGAATTGCGCAATAAATTGAAGGAAAATTCGTAAAAAATATGGGCCTAATTCATTAGGATTTTCACAAGGAAATAGGGGCTCAAGGAGAGGAAAAATTTGACCAAGTATGGGTCACAGCTTCTCATTGAGTAGAGAGAAAGGTTATTTACTTGCAGGTTGAGCTCTGAGTGAGTAATAAGTTGTAATAAATTATATATTAATGTGATTAATGCAAGAAAAATTAATGGATTTTTACCAGTTGGTTTCCCCTATATAAATATTTGTTTATGCATATTTGCGATTTTTTTTTTAATTGTGAATTAATTTACGTAGAGTAGTAGAGTATAATTGTGTCTATTGATTTATATTAAATTTCTTGAGAAGTTTCAATTCTATCACCATATTTCTTCATGGTATCAGAGAAGGATTCACATTAGAACAATATTTTCGAAGTTTTTCCTCGAGAGGTTCGAATATGCAGCTTCAGTGTAGCTTAATTTCTTCGGATTTGGGAGAATGAACTTCAACGAACTGATATTATACTATTCCTTAGAAGGAAGCTAAAATTTAATTTTCTTGAAGAATTGCACAGAGGCAGTGCTTGATGAAAATTCATTATTGGATTATGTCAAGAAATACATTCCAAAATTAGGATCATTTTATGCTCAAAACCTAGCCTAATGGAAAAGAATAATCTTGGAGGGAGTATGAGACCAAAGTTTCTCAAATATTCATGGAAAAGAAACAAATTTAACAATGTGGAAGGCACTGATAAAGCTATTCAAGAATATCAGTGACCATAGAAAGTTGGCCCTCAAATACAAACTTCGAAACATCAAGATGAAAAAGAACGATACCATTCTTCAGTGTCTCCCCAAGTTTACACAAGTCCACATTGAGCTTAGAGGGATTGGTATGAATGTTGTATAAGATTACCTGGTGAGTCTATCTCTTCTACATCTTCCTAAAAGTTGGCATAGCTACTAGGAATCGGTGAATGTGAGAGAAAAATTTCGGAATTGGGAACACTTATGGTTTGATTCGGTACAAGAAAATATTAGGGGAAATACCAGAGATGGAAGCTCATCCAAGGGAGAGGATGAAGAAAATTTTACATTATATGGAAAGGGAAAGAAGGGAAAAGGGAAGAAATATGAAACCAAACAAGAATCCATCCAAGGGGGCAAGAAGAAATACTTCCGCAAAATAAAATGCTTCAATTTCCATGAATTTGGGAAAATCCCAAACCGAATACTCCTATAGCCTATGTGAGGATGCCTAACACTAGACCAATCTCCTTCAAGCAACCCAAGACACCAATAGACCTCCAAAAGGAATAAAAGAGCATGCTACGGGAGGGACAAAGAATTCTATTGGATGGGAAGAATGTACAATGGAAGGGATAGAATGTGCAAGAACATCTACAAGATGTTGAAACCTCCCCAATAACCTTTGAGAAATACTTCCAAGAGCTTTTGGAACCTAGCCTAGAGTATTATTACAAATGCATTGAAGGATGGAGAATGATTCATGAAAAAATCACAATCCCACTTCTATATGAGTTGGAAATAGAGAGAGGGTGCACCCACAAATGGATGTAGATTTCGAAGTCAAGGAATGTGGGAGATGTGGGTTAATGGAAGGGAGATTCATTGAAATATGAAAAGAGTTGGCTGATGTGAGGCTCAAATAATCTGTCATGAAAGAACAGTTGCAAGCAGAAAACATGAGGTTGAAGGAGCAACTACAAGAAAAGGAAATCCAAATTTCAACTATAGGAACTCTCTGTATGGATGCCATGCAATACAAAAAATCTTCCAAGTCCTATGCACTTTATCTCAAGGAGAAATGGTTATAATTCCAAATTAGAAAAATAGCTCAATATGTTTCCCTACCATTTCAGGACTACATAAATTTTATTAATTTTTGCAAGAACTCCAGTATAGAGGAAAGGGAGAATATGGTTTATTTTTATATGAATAACCTCATATTGACTGATATGAACCATTGGGATCATAATTCCATACTAGGTGACATGAAATTGAAGGCCTTGGAGTCTTGGATAGCACATGAGGAAACAAGAGTAGAAGAGGTAATGAGAGTAATGGAAAGAGAAGAGAAGGAACCTCTACAAATTAGGTCATAACTATTGAGCCCCAGGGAAATCTTTAGCAATCATCAACTTGAATAATCTAATGGATAGAGTTGAGACTCATTCCACCTTTTCTATTGGGACTACATGAAGAACGAGACCCATTAGAAGAGTAGAAGGAGTGGATTGAAGAAAAAAATAATGAAGGATTCTACCCACCAGAGGGAACTACATCTAATCTACCCTCGGATGTTAGGGAGGCCACTAGGGCAATTAGAGAGATGAACAAGCATGAGTGAGTTTCTCAGAGGATGATATAACATTTTAGTAGGGGGTGATGATGAGGCTAATCAATAGGTACAATACAAAGGGTCATAACTTCCATTCTCCAAATTATTAACTATCTCTTTCTCGCATTTATTTACAATTTTGTTATATTATCCTTAGTGAGAAGGGTGAAAGATGTTTTTCATATCATGTAGCCTAATATGGTTTAATTTTAGGGAATTAAGCACTTTTTTGAGACAATTTCCATGTAGGGACTTAGAGTAGACATCAAGGAGAGATTGTAGGGGTGTTGACCACCTACTTAAATCCCTCAATCAACCAAATATCACATCAATATCTATCTCATTAGCTCAAGTTAATTTCCAGTCAAGAAAGTGAAAGTCATGAGGATTCGATCTCCACTCCTCTTAATTTATGAGACAATGTTCCTATTTTATGGGGATTTATTGGTTGAATGTTATGTGATGTCTTAGACCTTCGTTCAATTATAATGATAAGTTGTTATTTTTTTCATTAATGAGTTAGTTTCAGAGGGCTGAGGCTCTTGGGCTTTAGCCCAACCTATTGTCTAGGTCCCTCTTGTGTACTTGTATCTTTACTTTAGTTTCATTTATCTGTTTAGTTTCTTGCATCTCAATAGAAAATTAATCCATAAAACTCTATGATTGTAGCCTCTACCTCATCTCTCTCATGGGATCATGAGTAGAACGACTTCCAACCATAACCCAAAAACATTTTTTTTTATGATTTATTGGAAGAAATTAGTGTGATTGTATTATTTTTTATATGCTTACTGTAGCTTAGAAGATGGTTTGTTTCTTAGATCAAAATTATGGCATAGATTAAATAAAATTTCTATTCAATTGATCTTTTCCACTACTAGTTGTTTTATTTTGTCAATGATAAATGAATGGATGCATGTAATGATTGTAGGTATATTTGAATCTGTAGGAAAGGAAACCTTCAATACCTCCATGTTGGACTCCGCCGCTCCTTCCTCCAACCTCCAAATTTTTCCATCAAAATTTTGTTTTACAAGGTCATTTCCCAGAACACCATGAGCAGGTCTTCCAGTGTAAAACATGCCCTCAGGGGGATCTAAGCTTGGAGGGAGGTTTTGGTCACCCTTCACTCACTTTCCTTCACTTCCTTCCACCTTCCCACACCATTATACCATCATATTTACCTCTTAAACCTTCCTGGATGCCTTCCTGTAGCATTATAGGGCTTCCTATAACAATACTAAGCTCTTGTAGCAACCTCCTGTAGCATACCTATAGGTGCTCATTCTCCATCCAGTTTTGGTACTTGCTACGGTTGAACTTAGGTTAAGATGTAATTAACCCCCAAGTATGGATACATGACCAAGAGAGACTTATAGGCCACTCCAAAAATTCCTCTTTCCTTGCTGCAAAAACATAATAGAAATAATTTTTCTTTCATCACATATTTGGCACAAAAAAGACGATGATTTACATGAAAGTGTGAGCTAGTTAAATATTAGATATAATTTTGACTTATTTTTGGTAGGGTATGCAAGATAAAGTATTTTCTTTGCTAAAAAAATATCTGATAGCTATAAAGATAATTGCAAGACAATGTAGCTTCCTTTCTGCAAAATAGGTTATCTTTTGTCCATTCATGATTTGTTTTAAATAGAATTTACAAGTTGAAGTTTATAGCACTCTCCTTCTCTCAGTTAGAAGTAATTCATCCATTGTATTTTCCTTAGATATCTTTTCATTATAAATCAGTAGGAGGAATGGCCTAGAATAACTATTGATCAGAATACCTAGTTGACGGTGGCATGAGTAGAGTCCATCTACTGTGCATACCACACTGTCACCTTGACGTTTGTATGTGATCCAGGTAGATATTGGTGGCCACCCACCTATTCCATTTGCACCCCCACCTTCGATTCTTTCAGTTTTTGACTTTCAGCAAAACTTAATATTTTTAGCATTTTTCTGGGTCCTGAAATTTCGAAGTTTTTTTTGGGCCCTAATGATCTAGGTGGATATTGGTGGCCACCCACCTATTCCATTTGAAATTCCACAATAAATTCTTTCGATTTTTCAATTTCAACACAACTTACTATTTTTAGTAGTTTTTCAAGTCCTGAACTTTCAGAGCCGTTTTGAGGCCCCTAAACGACTACTTTTGGGAAAAATGTGAGCAACATAGATCTATAGACTGATGTTTCTCACACCAAAAGTTTTACTCCTCGGATATATATTTCTAACGAGGTATGGTGCACGTGAAACGAAGATCGCATTCCAAAGTTACGTCCCTGGGAAGTTGAAACACCAATTTACCCAAAGAGGGCCCATAGTTTTGGCGCTTCATCTCCTAGGGTAAGGTTTTTGGATGCTTACAGTATTGGATTATTTTTCAATAATAAATAGGCCCTCTAGCTTCATTGTAACATATTTCAGAGGCGTGAATCCACCACATATCTTCTCAGAGAAATGCTACCAGCGCCCTCGCTACTTTATTTCCATTATGTGCATAAGCAAATTTATGTTATTTGATATTAATGAAAGGAAGTATTATTTCCTCTGAATCTTTGTGTTTATGTCTATTTCTGTATTTTATTGCATTCCTGCATAAATCTGGATCAGTGGTATCAGAGCGGCCTGCTCTTTCTCAATTTTTCTATGCATGTCCCCAACAGGGTCAAGGTATAAGGAGTTAGGGCTCTATCTGGTTGAACCCTTGTATGATCAGCCTCGCAAACCCTGATGACCTCCCATGGTGGAAGAAAAGAAAGACAAGGGAGCAGGAGATCCTATCAAAATATATCTCGAGGAGGCCCTCGAGAAACAAAGGAACAGAATGATGGATATATTTTTTCAAATCCTTCAATGACTGCCCACCTACGGCGCATCTGCATCCAAAAACCACTCTGGAGGTGACATTCCCTTTAAGGTATAGGTAAAATTTTACATTCTTGCATTTGAAGGCCAGATAGATTCAGACGTCATAGATAGATGGTTGAATTTTCTAGAAGGGTATTTGTCGATCCATGATTTCTGCGACCGAGAAAATATTACTTTTGCATTCCTCAAAGCCGCCTCCGATGTCAAAGACTGGTGGGAAACCTACTGTGAGAAAAAGGATGAGAGGGAAACCTCTCTATTCTTGGCCACACCCACATGGAATTCATTCTAAGATGACATCAATGAACAATACTACCCTGTGGGTGGATATGAGGACAAGTACATCCAATTGACCACGTTGTGGTAGCAAAGGGATCAAGATGTGCACGAACTGATGAATTTGTTGCATACCCTACGCACAAAGTTGGGTATTAAATATTTAGAGAGACATTTTGTGCTCAAGTACTGCAGCTATATACATAGATAAATTTAGGAGGAAATGGATTTCCTCGACATTACATTGCTTGGCACGGCATATTGTTATGGCACCAAGATTGAGCAGAAATTTAAGTAGAAGAAGCGATACTTTGGGTCCTCGAATATGAAGCTAGGGAAAGGCACCCCTAAACCATAGAAAAAGGGGCAGAGCTAGAGCGGGAAGACTCAGAACACCACCACAAATCCAAAGAAGGACACAAGGAAGTAGTGTGAATTTCATAATATCCCCACTCACATCACAAACGAGTGTCGGGCCAAACAGTCGATGATGACCGAACTGAAGGCACCCAAATCAGATACATGTTCTGATCCCAAGCCAAAACCACACAAGGGAGATGAAAAAGGGAAGAATATCATTGATGCAAATCGCAGTGCCATTTTTTGGACCACTAAGCTCCAGAGGGAGGATCCTAAGGATCCAGAGGAGGGGGAGCACCTCTTCCATTTGCAGATGTGGGTGAAGGGTTCTCCACTGCAATTTATTGTCGATAACGGAAGCCAAAAGAACCTAATTTCAGCAAAGGTTGTGAAGCGGCTCTGCCTACACACCATAACACACTTGTAGCCATATACCATCGGGTGGCTTCACCTAGGGAGAGATCTCGATGTCCGCCAGCAGTGTCGCCTTCCGTACAGCTTCAAGCCATTCACAAATGAGGTATTGTGTGATGTTGTTCCTCTTGATGTAGCTGATGTATTATTGAGCCAACCATACTTGTGGAGGTGACATGATTTGTATGATTCTAGGCCTCGTTATTTTTTTTATTACTTTGGGAAATAAATTGTATAGGATACCAGAGGTAGTAATGCTTCCTGCCATCTCCTTGACTATTGCAAAACAATTCAGTAAGATTGTTTCCCAAACTAGGAAAATTATTTTCCTTACGACTCGCTTATAGGGAAAGAAGAAGATTGTGGCCACGGGCTCGAAATAGGGCTCCCCTACACGGCTGCAACATATGGAAAAAGTCATGGAGGAATACAAGGACATTTGCTCCTCACCTAGAAAGGTTACTCTGCACTATCAGGACAAGCACTCCATCGATCCGACCCCTAGCACATCACCACCTAATATTTCCACATCTCATGTGATTACACAGAAAGAATCCACACATGTACTATCTGAAGAAACCAAATTTATTGAATGCATCTAGCATGTCCTCCCACGGGTCCATGACATCTTCGACAAATCTAATACCTAGTTTAATAGAATTTTCCTCATCTCATGGAGGATATCAATGGAATGAGAACTCGTGCTTCCTAAGGGGGGAGGAATGATCCAGGTATATATTGGTGGCCACCAACCTATTCCATTTGAAATGCGACCATCAGTTCTTTCAGTTTTTCAGTTTCAACACAACTTACTATTTTTTGTAGTTTTTCTGGTCTTGAAGTTCCAAAGCTGATTTGAGACCCTAAACGACGTTTTTTGGGAAAACCGTGAGCAACATGGGTCCATGGACCGATGTTGCTCGCACCAAAAGTTTTACTCCTCAAATAGATATTTCTAACGAGGTATGGTGCGTGTCAAATGGAGATAGCATGCCAAAGTTACGTCTCACAGAAGTTGAAACACCAATTTACCCAAACGAGGCCCATGGTTTTGGCACTTCATCTCCTAGGGTTAGGTTTTTGAATGTTTATAGTTTTCCATTGTTTCTCAATAACAAATAGGCCCTCAAACCTCATTGTAACACATATCAGGGGCTTGTAGCTGCCACATTTCTTATTAGAGATATGCTACCTATGCCCTAGCTAGTTTATTCCAATTATGTATGTAAGCATACTTCTTTTATTTGATATTGATGAAATAAAGTGTTATTTCTGTTGCATAACTATGTTTATGTTTGTTTCTGTGTATTATTGTGTTCCTGCATAAATCTGGATCGGTATGAACCCCAAGTTAATAAATAGATTTTAGGAGCCTATGGGAGTTGCAACACTCTGGGTGCAATACCAGGGCTCACCATGGGGTGTTAACAAGTTCCACATAGTGTTTAGGGATTTTTAGGTGTGCAAGGTGTTATGATATTTTAGAATGCTAACTATGTTTCTTATTTGTTTTATGGCCACATTTGGACGTGAGCCTTGACTTGGTAACTTGTAACTTGTTAAGTGGGATAAGTTGAAATTGTACATGAGTAGCCTAAGATGAGCTATATTTAGCTCTTTGGTGAAAAAACCATAGTCTATTTGTGGTAATCGTAACTTGGTCAAGTCGTTGTAGTCGAGGAAGTAGTTGGTTGGGTTCCCAATTCCCAAAAAAAGTAAGGGTAGTTGTGAGGGCATGATAACTAAGAAGTGTTAGAGAATTCCAAGGAATGAAAAGGCATACTCAAACATGCAAGATAGTGCCAATGCATACTTAGGAGTGTTAGGGAGTGCCATGACATCACAAGGGAGAACTAGGTGAAAATGCATGGAAATGAATGAATAAGATTGTGTGTCAAGGAGTGTCAGTTAATTCTAGCTTTCCCGAGGACGAAGTGTGCTATGATATGTTCATAATAATACTTTCAAGAGAAAATCCTATGGTCTCAATAATGGGCTACAAAATTTAGTTTTAAACAAAGGGATACTTTGGTTTGGTCACAACAATATTTTTCCAGTGCCTTGGTTTTGTTCCCGATCCACAAAACAGTAAGGCTATCTATGACAGCATGATATCTATGGAGTGCCAAGATGTGCTAGCGAATGCCATAAAGTACTAATACATGCTAGATAGTTCCAAGGTGTGTTAGGTGTCCCAAGATGTGCAAATTTCTAAGGCCTGCCAATATGTACTAATCGTCAAGGTGTGGCGTGAACAGATGCTACGGAGTGTTAGGGCCAGGTGTCAGGGAAACACAAGGGAGCACCCATTTCAAATTGATGGAAATGAAGTTTCAGTGATTTCCAGGTATTTTAAGGAGGGAGTAACAATATATGTTAGAAAGTCCCAAGGAATTCTAAATTTATATCGTAGCATTCCAAGAGAAACATAAGGGAGCACTAGGTCAAAATGCATGAAAATGAACGAATAAGAGTGTATGTCAGGGAATGTAAGCAATTTATAAGTGTGTTAATGAGGGAGTGACATGGAATTTTAGGTAACGCTAAGTCATGCTAGTGTGTCAGAGTGGGATGCAACCAAGATGCTCCAGGTTCCAGTGTCTACCAACGAATGCTAGGAAGTGTTAGGGAATGCTAAGGAAACACAAGGTTGCACTATGTCAAAATAATGCATTCAAATAAATGATTATGTTTTTTTGATAGGAAGTGTGCGTGAGCTCCAGGAGTGATATGGAGGGAGTGATAAGGTATGATAAGAATTTCTAAGGCATGCTAGAGGCCATGCAAAAATGTGAATATGTGCTAGGTGCTAGGGTGTGTCAATGCATGCCAGGGAGTGTTATTGAGTGTCAGGGAAAAAGAAGGGAGAACTAGTTTGAAATTAATGGAAATAAATGAATAAAAGTGCGTGATAAGGAGTGTCACTGAGTTCTAGGTGTGCTATGGAGTGAGTGACAAGCTATACTAAGTAGTGCCAAGGAATGTTAGTTTCAGGGTGACATTCCAAGATGTGACAAGTTCCAGAGTGTGCCAATGTGTTCCAAGGTGTCTTACAGAGTTCCATGGAAACAAAAGGGAGAAATATTTCAAAATGCATGGAAATGAATAGATAAGAGTGTGTGATAGGGAGTCTCAGTGAGTTCCAAGTGTGCAAAGGAGGGAGTGACATGGTTATATGCTAGGTAGTGCCAAGGCATTCTAGTATGCTAGGGAATGTCATGGAGTGGTAGGGTGTGCTATAGAGTGTCAAAGAAAGCCAAGGGATTCACGAGCTTCTAAAAATTTCCACATAATGCCAAGGGATTGTTATACAAGGTAGGTGTTATGGCATGCCAAGATGTAAACTATGTTTCTGAGTTGTTTTATGGCCACGGTTGGACATGAACCTTGACTTAGCATCTTTTTAAGGGGTATGAGTTAATATTGGACATGAGTATCCTAAGATTAGTTATTGGCAATTCTTAAGTGAGCAAGGCATAATATAATTGTAGTAATTATAACTTGGTTAAGTTGTAGTAGTCGAGGCAGCACTCATTTGGGTTCCCAAGTCTTAGAAAAATAACGGTATTTATAAGGGAATGATAGCTAAGTTGTGACAGGCTATGCCAAGGAATGAAAAGGCATGCTAAGACATTCTAGACAATGTCAATGAATTTAAAGGAGTGTTGGGGAGTGTCAGGGGATCATAAGGGAGAACTAGGTCAAAGTGCATGGAAACGAGCGAATAAGAGTGTTTGTTAGGGAGTGTTAGTGAATTCCAAGTGTTTGAAGGATGAAGTGAGTTAGGATAATTTCATAATAGGACTAGTAGGAGGAAATCCTATGATTGCAATAAGGGGATGGAAAAATAGTTTCGTACAAAGGGATAATTTGGTCTAGGAACAACACTTTTTTTTCAATGACTTGGTTGGGCTCCCAAGTTACAAAAAGAGTAAGGTTATCTATGAGGGCATGACAACTAGGGAGTGCCAAGGTGTGCAGGGAATGTCAAGATGTCCTCACACATGTGAGTTATTTCTAAGGATTTTTAGGTATTTCAAGACATTACAATTGTTAAGGCATGCCAAGATGTGTTAGGTTCTAGGATGTAGCCCCAACACGTGCTAGGGAGTGCCAGGGAAACACACAGGAGGTATAGTTTCAAATGAATGGAAATGAATGAATATGATTGTGTGGTAGGGGGTGTTAGAAACGTATAGGTGTGTTAAGGAGGGATCGACAAGGTATGTTATATGAATTTCCAAGGCATGATAAAGTTCTAAGAAAGTATTCCAATATGTGCCATGTGCCAGGGTGTGCCAAGGAGTGTTAGGGATTGCTAGGAAAAAACTAGGGAGAAATAGGTCATAATGTTCTACTATTTATATAAACTATACATAAGTGTGAAATATTTCTTATGTAAGCTATGTCGCTTAGTTGTTTTATGACCATGGCTAGTTGTGATCCTTGTCTTGGTAATTTCTAAAGTGGGAAAAGTTGAGCTTAGACATCAATGGCCTAAAATGAGTTATAGATATTATTTAGGTGAACAAGGCACAATATACTTGCAATAGGTGAAATTGGTCAAGTTGTTGTGGCTAAAGCATGGAAATGTCACAAGAACTGTACCACCTAGGACTTGATTGGGTTCCCAAGTCATGAAAAAATTTAAGGCTAGTTGTGAGGGCATGAGTACGAAGATGTGCTATAGAATTATAACATGTGATAGATAGTGTGAAGCCATGTCAAATATGCTAATATCTGCCAAGTGCTAAGGCATGCCAAGATGTGCAATCGTGTGACAATATGTGCTAAGGATTGTCAAGGAAAAAAATGAGAAAAAATTTAAACTACATGGAAATGAACACATAAGAGGGTTAATGAGTTATCAATTTACCTTTTCCAAGAGGGGCATGTTAGGCACACCAACTCTAGGTTCCAATAGGTGTCGAGTGCTAATTGTTACTACATTTTCAGTGCCAAATATTCCTTTGTTACTTCTCATCTACTTTCCAATAATTTATATCAAATATATTTAATATTAAAACATGCCAAATCATACCAAGGAACTTCAGTGAATGCTATGCATGCTAATACTTTCCAAGATCCAACACGTGCCATGTGCCAATGTATGTTAGGGAGTGATAAACATTTATGAACTGGGAGTGCATGTATAAGTGTGTTAAGGTATGCTAGAGATTGCTAATGCATGTTGAGGAGTGTTATGGAGTACTAGGGAAACACAAGGGAGAACTAGGTCAAAATTCATGTAAGTGAATGAATATGAGGGTGTTTCAAGGAGTGTCAATGAGTGCTCACTGACATTCCAAGGAGCGAGTGGCAAGATATGCTAAGCAATGGTAATGCATGCTAGGGAATACCAAGGCATGTCAAGAAGTGCCAGAGTGTGCTAGAGAGTTCCAATGTGTGTTAACATGTTCCAAATAGTGCCAAGGCATGCCAAGACATGGCAGATGCTAATACATGCTACGATGTGTAGGGTGCGAGGGTATGCCAATATGTGTCAATGTGTGTTAAGGAAGAAAAGGAAAAACCAAGCTATAATGAAAGGAAATAAACATATAAGAGGGTTAATAAGCAAGGTATTTATATTTTTCAAAAGGGGCATGCTAGGCACACTAATAATAGATTATAATGCATGCCAATTTCCAATGTATGCCAAGTGCTAATGTATTTTAATGCATGCCAAAGTGTCCCAAGGAATGCTAGGGACTACAGGGCATGCCAACACATGCTAGGAGAGTGTTATGCAATGCTAGGGCTTGCTAGCATGTGCTTGGGTGTCCTATTCATGGCACGTTTTTCTAGGTAAAAATATGTTCCAAGACATGTGAGGTGCCAAGGAATTTTAGTGTGTGCCAAAGCATGTTAAGGTGTGCCAAGAGTGCTGAGGAGTGCTAGGTATCTCCCATTTATAAAATTGATAGAGCTTGATTATGTATTAAATAATGTAGTTCCTACGCACACTAGTGGTAATAAACCTAATAGAGATGAATGAGGTGTTGACTCATAGGAAAAATATATTCTCATTCTTGTGGGAAATGATACACACTAATTACTTCTTAAAACATTAACTAACTCTAACCACTATGGCCTTGGACACATAATGCAAAATACTCCACAACAATGGTCTTAAATCGTTATCTTTTGAAAAAAATATAGTAGCATGAACATAGCGTCATTAAAATCTCATTAGAATGATCAATGATGATGAACATTTGTTTTCTGTCACCAAAAGTAAAAAAAAACAGCATTGTTGAGGGTCAATAAAAGATCGTCACTAGAAGTGTCACTAAAGGGAGAATTAGTGACGATCATTTAACAATTGTCACCAGAAGTGTCACTAAAAATGGCTTTAGTGACAAATCATTAATGATCATCACTATATTCACCTAAAACGATTTTTTTTAAGGACCATCACCATATGCGACATTGGTGATGGACCTTAAAGGTCCATCACAGGCATGACCCTCACCAACGACCTTTTTTGTTGTAGTGTGAATTTATATGAATTTACTTTTGGATTTAATTAATTCAGTCAACTTACTCGTAATATTTTTATGAGCTTCGTGTTTATGGCAACCCATGGTATTCATGTGGAATATATCTTATTCAAAAGGAGAAAGACTCCAGGTAAATGTCTCTTTTGGTACCGTTAGGTAAAACATCAAAATTTGTAACTATAGTTTTGTGTTTTGGTGGACATTATTTTAAAAATTACTATAATGATTTCTCCATATCTATCTAAGCTCTTTGGATCTATCAACTACCTAGACAAATCAAATATACTAGAAATTGTACCACATGTTGCAAAGGAAATGCCGTAAGGCGACAACATAGGAAATAGTAGCATAGAAGAAACAAATGTCATATGTTATGTGATCTAATTCAATATATATATATATATATGAATTATTATTTGAAAATGAATTTTTGGTTTGCAGAATTGTTTGGATAAAAAAATTGGATTTTTATAACCTAAGGTTAGTATAGATAGTATATAGAGTATATTGACTTAAGGACACAACAAACTATGAATGTAATGAAGAATATCTATAATTATAGTTTCTATCATTGTGAAAGTTATTTACAAGTCAAAATATTTGGAGCTCCAATAGTGAAAATTTTGGGCCAAGGAATGTTGGAGGCTTGAAGGAAAGTGGATTAGCCTAATGGATTATTGATTGTTGAAATTGATTCCTTTCCTTGGATTAAAAGCTAATGGGACAGAGTGTTATGGATTGCAGTTGTTGCAGGTGACAATTTTGTGGATAGAGGAATTGGACTATGTGAAGATAGTTAAAGTCAACTATAGGTAAATCACCTTTTTTTATTCATAGTTTTATCTTAAGGGTTGGCCTCTATTACAATGAGAGTTGTTGCAGAAAGGAGCATATGGTTGGGTGGAGTGTCCCTTTTCATAATTATTTAGTAGATATTTTCTATAAATGTAAGAGTTTATAAATTGTTATTATGTTGCATTAATTTTTTTTTGTCAAATCAATATCATGGAAATAATATTGAATCCCTGAATGAAATTAGTATCTCCTTGAGAACCCAGTGGGCACTCATGTTCTTCATCTCATCATGAAAAGCAAAAATATTCAGAAAGAGCATGTTATGTCTCCCTCACCTCCCTCGCATAATGGTGAAGGGAAAATGGAAGGCAAGGTTACATATTTAAAAATTACATGTGATATTCACATGTGATAGTTAATTTCCTTGAAATAAATCTAATTAATTTAAGAAATTAGACGTATTCATTGTTTATGTTCATTCCATTTTTTTTATTTTTCAAGGCATGCATCTCTTCAGTGTTTTTCAATCATTTCTCTACTCGCCCATCTATGCTTGCATTAGGTTTGGTCCTTACTTAAATATTCACATAAAGAATAGCATGAAACTGTAAATGTGATAATAATGATTTCTTTTCAAGGTTTAAAATTATCCAAATGGAAAGAAAATATGTTAATCAAACATATTGCGTTAAAATCGTTGTTAACATAAATTTTAATTAAAGAAATATGAAACTGCATTTTAAATTGACATATTTGTACCATTGATTCTTATGATAACAATTTAAAAAATAAATTATTAAGAAACCCATGATTGAACTACAATATAATGTAAACTACAGTATTAGGATGATTCACACAATGACCATTTTCCATTCTAGGCCAACGGGACAAGACATGAACAACGCAATAACTAGAAACCATTACTCATTAATTCTTGTTTTCCTATGATGGTAAAAACTTACAAAATTTAAAAACCATAAATTTAATGTCAAAGATAAAAATCATTTGCAATGGAAAATGCATCTAATAAAACCTGAAAGGATCTTACTATTATTAGTCATCGAACACATTAATTAATATGTTCATTAATATACATAGTAGGTCCCAGACACAAAATTTAGATGTTCAATAACAACAAAATTTTGCTGCTAAAGGCTCCCTTATCTGTCATTCAGTTTAAGAAATTGAGTAACAAAATCATATCGTCATTTACTTCAACTTATTGAATAATTACTGAATAATAAAAAATGAGACCTCAAGCGCGCAAGGATTTGATTTCGTGGACATAATATAACATTGTCATAAGGAATCTATTGTTTATGTGAAGGGGTAAGAGAAGAACATATTATGTGTGTAAGTGTTACGTTACAAAGGGTGAACTAGAACGATTTATTTCAGGAAGATGAGTAAACCATGGTGAGATACTGAAAAATAAATAAAATATAATGTTATATTAGAAAATAAAGGAGAAAAATGAGGACACCAATGGATATTCAGAGTTAGTATTTCCTCTACTTTACTACCCTCACTTTTCATTTTGTAAAAATACATTTGACTCTACAATGCCATGTTTTAGAAAAGAAAGAGATATTGTTGTTCCAAAAGAAACACATTGAATTCCTCACATAAGTTGTTATAAAAAAAAGTGAAAATTAATGGTTCATCTTGACCATTGTCAATTGGAGGGAAATTTGAAGTCCATCTTTTCGTCTCTTCAGTTCCATATAATTTCTTGTGAATTTGTCGAAAATCAAAATAAAATAACACTTGGAAATTGTTAAAAGATAATGGAGAATCCCTAACTTTTGAGAGTTGGTTCATGAAACCTTAGGATAGGAATTAGTTTCTATTTCTTAGGGTATGGTTCTAACTTCCCTACATCTATGTATGTTATATATTGGTTGAGTTGTATTGAGAATGTACAGCATTCTGCAGAGTCAGACTCTCCTAGTTTAGTCTCTCCATTGTAGAGCTAACCAATTTTTTATTTATGAATTAAATCCATCATATTTTATCATGGTATTAGAGCTCCAGGGTTGAATCATACACGAAGTGTTGTGATCCCTGTGAGTATTCATGTGTCAGAGGAGAAGCCCCTGATGATTGAGTGGAATTTTTTTTTTCTCACATGATTTATCTGATCAACGTGGTTTTTTGAGAAACATTCACACCAATTATTATGGTATTTGGAGGAACAGTCAGGCCGATAAGCGCAAATCTAAGCAAAATAAATGTGTTGAATATCTAGAACCTGAATCGGTTTCATTCCCGGTGCGATCAACATGAAATTTGGATTCGTAAGCACGCTGATTCATGAAAGAGAGGAGATCTGAGAATATCTATGCCAGTGCTTGTCCACTGATGAAAATAAGAGATCTAAGATCTACTGCCGGTAAATTTTTCCGATGAGGGAAGAGATCTATCACAAATCTACTATTGGTGAAATTTCACTGATGAATGAAGAGATATGAAGCAAATCTACTGCCAATATCAACCCATTGATGAAGAAAGAGATCTCGAGGAAATATTTTGTTACTGTATGCTTGGTGCAGAGGATCTAGCGAGCTCGTGATGAGAAAAAAAAGAGGTCGTGGAAAAGAAGCCGAGAGCCTGTGGCACAGCAGGCAAAGAAACCTACTGAATTGATCACAGATCAAGTAGATATGTATCGTGATATCTCTTTCTGTGAGGATCTGGTGTAGATCCATCATTTTTTTTTCTCTTGTCAATTACTTGAATTTTTTTTTAGAATTGTCAGATGAACAATCAAATAATTGAATCATACTTGAATGAGAAAAACAAGCTCGATGTTTCCATTTATTCTAATTGGAAGTTCAATATGCAGACTGTGATAGAAGCATAGAGTTCCTAGATGATTGCAAATGGGGATGAGCCAAAGCTAGCAGCAAGAGGCACAATGAGTCAATACTGGGAGAAGGGAGAGAGTAGGGAAAATACCACATTGAAGATGTGAGTGAATGATTATATCATACCGCATATCAGAGAATGCAAATCTGCAAGTGAAATTTGGATGATGTTGAAGGATATATATGAGATCAGGAATACAAATCGTCTCGTGTTATTGAAGAGCAAGATCCTCTCCATAAAGATGGAGGAGAATGAAACAATTGTTTCTTTCATATCGTGAATCAAAGATCTGAAGAAAAAAATGGCAGCTATCAGTGAGATAGTTGTAGACATAGATTTGGTCACGATTACCATGAATGGTATGATTGACAATTACCAAATGTTCGTCATTGGGATAAGTGTGAGGGAGAAAGCCCGAAAGTTTGAAGAAATGACAGGAATATTAATGCAAGAAGAAGAAAGAAGATTGAATCTAAAACCCCAGAGTGCAGATCTTGCATTAATGGACAAGAAGAAATTATTCATAACAAAAGGAAATACGTCACAGCAAAATAGAGGAAACCCACAGAAAATATCGAATCAATATGAAGGTATGTATCCGAATAGAAACAACTCTGTATAAAATTTCTATTGAGGAAAAATCAGCCATATGGCTAAGCATTGAAGGAAAAAGAAATTTGATGAAGGACAACAAAGACGTAAAAGACATGCAGGTCATTTTGCAGATGATGAACATGTTCAGGATTTCATATTGTTCATGGCTGACACTGATGTAAATGTCAAAGCAGACATATGGTATGTCGATTCAGGAGCATCTACACACATAAAAGGGAACAGAAAATGGTTCGAATATTTTAAAGAAATCAACAATGGAGCACAAATATACCTTGGCGATGATAGAGGTTATCAAATCAAATGGTACGAGAACATTCTTGTTATTTTTCCTGATGGTAATATCAAACATATTAAAAATGTAATGTAAGTACCCAGAGTTATAGATCGTATTCTCAAGGTAGAATTACTTAAATCTAATTGTTAAATTAAAGATTTTTTGGATGGTATGAAGGTTATTGCATCAGGTATTCAAACAAGAGGTCTATACAAATTAAATTTGAGGTTAGCACCAGATCGAGCTTTGATAGCATCGATTTTGACTACAAAAGAGCTATGGCACTAGATACTTGGTCACATCAACTTCAAAGATCTGTTGTTACTTACAAAAAATGAAATGGTAAGAGGTATTTCCATTTTAAAACAAGTGCATAATGATTGTGAAGCTTGTGCATTAAGAACTATGCATAGAGAAGAATTCCCTCTTTGAGTAGAGAAGAAAAATAGAGATATACTTGAATTAGTGCACACTGACCTATGTGGACCCATGCAAACAAATTCATTAGGAGGTGAAATATATTTTTACTGTTTGTTGATGACTGCATAAATTTTTATTGGGTATATTTTCTGAGTAAGAAAATCCATACATTTGAATACTTTAAGAAGTTCAGAACTATGATTGAAAAGAAAACACTGAAGTACATAAAAGTTCTCAGCTCTGATCAAGGGGGAGAATACAGGAAGGCTGAACTTACCAAGTATTATAAATACCATGGAATATTGCAGCAATTCATAGTACCCCATACTCCTCATCAGAGCGGAGTAGCGGAAAGGAAGAACAGAACATTGGTGGAGTGTGCTTGGAGCATGTTGAAAGGTAAGGATCTTTCAAATAGTTTTTGGGTTGAAGCATTGAATATTGCAATTTATTTGAAAAATAGGGGTCCTACAAAAAGTCTCAAGTTAAAAACTCCTTTTGAAGCATTATATGGATTCAAGACTCCATTAAAACATTTCTGAGTATTTGGGTCTAAAGCCTTTGCCCATATTCCAAAGGAATATAGAAGAAAATTAGTTTCAAAAGCCATCAGATGCACCTTTGTAGGGTATTGTTCACATTATAAAGCTTATAGATTGTTTAATACCACTACTCACAAGATTTTTGTTAGTAGAGATGTCATGTTCCATGAGTAGGTTTATGATGAAACTGATAAAAGTAATGAGGAATGGGATATTCCTTTTTTGGTGGAAGCAAGTGAAGAAGTAAGTAACAGCCATGAGAAGTAGAAAAAGGCAGAATCAGAAAGTTCAGATACAACAATCGAGCCAAGTTATTCAAAGGAAATTCAAAGCAGGTTAGAAGCCACACTAATGCTCAAAAGATCAGGTAGGGAGACTCAATTTCCTGCTAGATATAGGGAAAATTAATTTATAACTAGTATGATAAATTTTATTGAACCTTCTAGTTATAGAGAAGAAAATCAATGTAGTGAATGGAAAGAAGCTATGAAATAGGAATATGAATATATTCTAAAAAACAACACTTGGGAGCTAGTTGAACTTCCCGAAGGGAAAAAAATTATAGGTTGTAAAAGGTTGTATAAACCAAAGATTAATGCAGACGGAAGCATAGAAAAATTAAAATCTAGATTGGTAGCAAAGGGGTATTCAAAAAAATAATGTATTGATTATGAGGAAACCTTCGCCCCCGTATGTAAACTAAATAATATCAAAATGATGGTTGCTTTAGCTACTAGAACACACTAGATGATTCACCAACTAGATGTAAAGTCTAAATTTTTAAATGGGGAGTTGAAAGAGGAGGTTTAATTAGAGAAACCTGAGGGGTTTGTATATAAAGGGAAAGAACATTTAGTTTGCAAATTGAAGAAAGCTTTATATGGACAAAAACAAGCACCCAAGTCATGGTATGAAAAGATAGATTCATTTTTTCTGCGACACAGTTACAATAGAAGTAAAAACGACCCTAATCTGTATACTATGAAAAATTAAAAGTGGTGTATAGTGTTGATCTCTCTGTATGTATATGATCTAATTATTATAGGTGATGTTGTTGATCTAATCAGAGAAATCAAGTAATAAATATCACAAATTTTTGAAATGAAAGACCTTGGTGAATTAAGATATTGTTTGGGTCTTGAGATATGGAGAGATTCAGGAAAAAAAATTCTATCCCATGGTAAGTATTTCACAGGTCTATTGGGAATATTCAGGATGGATCAGTGTAAGTCTGCAACAGTACCATTACAACATAACATTAAAATTCAAAGTGAGATGGCTCTAAAGGGGAATATTCGACACTCTATCTTTAGTTTGTTGGTATTTTGATATACTTAACCACTACGATACTAGACCTAGATTATGCACTTATTGTGCTAAGTCAATTCATGTCCAAGCCACTTGAGAGTCACTGGATTACATCCAAAGGTGTTCTAAGCTATCTACATAGAATTATAGATTATGGTATTATTTATAGTGATTATTCTAATGTTAGATTGACAAGGTTTACATATTCCGACTGGGATAGAAATGTAGACGACCTGATATCCATAATAGGTTACGCATTTAGCATTGGATCCGAGGTGATTGCATGGAGTAGTATCAACGGAAGCAGAGTAGCAAGCCATGTGTGCACCAACATGTGACGCAATTTGGTTGCGAAGACTTCTCCAAGATGTCCAAGAAGAACATAAAGATGTAACAACCATCATATGTGACAACCAAATATCTATCATACTATCTAATAATCCAATGTTCCACAAGAACACTAAGCACATTGATATAAAGTTTCACTTTGTCAGGGAGAAAGTTAAACCCAAAGAAATCCATCTTGTATATTGTAAAGCTTGTGATAATGTTGCTGACATTTTATCTAAGCCTCTTGGAAAAATTAAGTTTTGAATGTTTAGGGAGATGTTAGGTATATTTGTGAACCTCTTCTCCATTAAGGGGGAGTGTTAAAAGATAATGTAGAATCCCTAATTTGGGAGAGTTGGTTCACGAAACCTTAGGATAGGAATTAGTTTCTATTTCTAAGGGTATGGTTCTAACTTACCTACATCTATGTATGCTATTTATTGGTCGAGTTGTATTGAGAATGTAGAGTGTTCTGCAGAGTGAGACTCTCCTAGTTTAGTCTCTCCATTGTAGAGCTGGCCAATTTTTTATTTATGAATTCAATCCATCATATTTTATCAGAAATATTATCTACACATTCAAATAATATCAATCATAGAAATTAAAATTTACATCTGGTAAAACTAAATGTAAATAGGCGAATAAATTAGCTAACCTATCAATTCATTGAATTAACAACATAAGTGTCATATATATGGGATACTCATATCCACATTTTAGGAGAGTGGGGTGGATATATGTCTATCCAAAAAAATAGATGTCTGAATTTTCTCAGTTGATATTTATAAAGATTTATCTTCAATGGTGCGTTTTCTACCCACTTTTTATGAGTTCATCAATGTCGTAAAGTCTTATTCTTCTTTGTCTGTCTTTATTTTTCCCATCCCCTTAGCTATCAACAATCACATAGAAATAACTAGAGCAATCACACATAAATGACATATATATAAACGCACTTGTAAAAAGTACACTAAATCTTAATAGACATACAATTTAGGAGCTCACATGTATAAATATAAAAAAAAAGAGAGATAACATGTCGTTCAAAAGACACTAAGATAAAATTTCACACTATATAGCAGCATGGGAGATCCAACAAAACAAATCATGAATAGCCAATGATCGTTTCATATTTTTTTTTTTTAAGCAATGTTTCATTCTTTTCTAAAGTAATACATTGAGGATGAAGTGCGAGTCGGTGCTGGGACCATAAGAAACCATGTTAATAATGACGAAAAGTGCGATGAAATTTGATTTGACAAACCATGGCAGAAGGCATGATGCTCTTTGGTTCAACAATTATTATTTAATAAACTAGCAATAGCACCATATGTTGCAAAGGAAACGTTCTAAGGACAAAAGGATAATTGAATCATCTCGTAAAAATATTGTAATTTTTATTATATTTTGATTCATTTTGTTTCTTACTTGAGAAGAAAAATTTCAAACGTTTGTATCTTTTCCATTATTTCTTTCAAAGGCTGAAATCTCTAGTTTTATAGGTCAACCATGCTCTTCAAGCTTGGGCTCCTCATACAAGCTTGGGTTGTTGCAGACATATGGAACTACCAATTGGATGCTAATATGGGGACTTTGAAACATTGGAGTATTTTATTCTTGAAACTCATGATTACTGGGAAAGCTTGGAGGATGTTCCTGTCGCAGCTCATGATTACTGGGAAAAAGATAAATTGACATTGTAACAATTGGATGCAAGACACTTTTGTAAGGGGCATTTTTTAAAGGCAAACATTACAATACAAAAAATAATTTTTCCATATGTTAGGACCTCTCAATAATTATATTAAAATTGTAGGAAAAAATGTGCATACTTATCCCGCAATCACTTTTTGACCAATGGAATTCAATTTCTAGATTACAGAATCAAATAGTCTTTCTCTTGACTAGTAAGTGAGTGTACAGACAAAAAATTTCTCTATGCATGACAACATGATAAATCTAAATGATGACCTTCCCAAATGAATTTTCAATTGTAATTTTAATAATTAAGTGTATTAGGGTCTTCTATAGTCTTCGACATGATTTTATTTCATCTCAAGGAAGAGAACCTTCATATCCCAACTTATTTATTTAGGTGTTAAGGTGATCATAAGATTCTTTTTTAGATTCCATTAGATATTTTGTGCTTCAGTAGAAAGTGAGAACTAATCAATCAATAATCTCATTGTATATAATTGTAGATCCATTCATTGGCATTCAATTTGCTGGAAACCTCTTTTTGTAATTTTCAAATTAGGCCTCTTCGAGATTGCCTCAAAGATGAGAATTCCTTCTTGGTCACACTCATTAATTTTCTCTGATTATGAAGCGAACAAGTTGGATGTGCAAATCATATGGATTTATTCCAATATATTTAGATCAATGTGTTTTATAACTCACCATCATGCACAAGAACTTAACTTGTTCAATAGATTTTAAACCTCGGGAGGTGTTGGGCCATGGAAATGGTATGATTCTTCTCCTTATTTCCTTAATAAATATTATGTTCTTAAGAGTTTTATCCTTAGTTTACAATTATTTGAGAATAAAATGATAATGGAAATTAGTTAATGGTAATATAGTTAATTTAAGCATTTTAGATATTATAAAGTCTTAATTTGAGTAAATTTGTGTGCAGATTTATTTAATTGAATGATTGTTGTTCCTTCGAGATAATGGAGAATGCTCTTGGAAAGAATGACATCTTATTTGTGGAAAGATACAGCTCGAGGCATGATTATGGTCAAATATAGAGAATCAAGAAGAATGACTTATTGTTATTCAAAGACTTTATAGTTGAATGAGAAATCCTGAGAATCTGCCAATTCTCAAGATAGATCATTTGTTAGTTTCTAAATGTAATATATAAGATGATAGTAAAAATATAAAGGGGATTCTAGATTTATGTTTTTCACTGTGTATTTGAAACAAAAATATGACTTTGAAATTTCTCAAGATTATTCTGTAAATATTTCTCAAGTTACTGAATTTGCACGAGACTTTACTTTAGTTCTTCTGTATTGAGTTATCGAACACAGTGCTTCCAGAGATCTTGGGCCCAATCCCTGCAGGATCTATTATCTGTTATGTATCATTATTCATATGTTACTTGTCACATTCGCATCAGTTGTGTTATTAATTACTTACTTCTTTCTTATATTAGTTAATCGATTGAACTTTGCATCTTGTAATTTTGTTATGCATTTCCTGAAATCACTGATTGAATTGCATGAATTAGTTATATAAATGTAAAAACGTGAATGTGCAAATTTCATGAGTTATCTCTGATAAGTAATATTTCCAAACATTTGGGTGATTTAATAGCTTTCCTTATGCACTTGATTTTTTGAAGCATTCTGGAATAGACAGAGTGGTTGATAAGTTAGAATAGATTTCTTTCACGAATCATAGAACTGTAGCCATAGAAGTAATCACTTTTTGTTATGAATCATTTCTTTTTTCAATGATTGATATTTCCTGTAATTATTTTGTAGTGATTACTTCACACTCTTTCACAATCGAAGACTCTATCCTTGCATATATTTTGTTGATAGCCTGAAATAAAAGATGAATCTCAGGTTTATAATATTAATGAAGGTAGAATTTTTTTTTTTTTTAGGAGTCATATTAGTGACAAAATTTTTGCGTCGTTGCCCAGGAGGTTTTCAAAACATAGGTTGTATCCCTGCAACACATGGTATTGAAGATCAAATTTAAGAACATACGCATGCGACAAGTAAAAATATTGTGCCTAGCGCCCACTTTCGGTTGATATGCTTATGCTATGTAAGTGTGCATGACTAAGAAAAAGAATATGAATCAAGTAGCAGTAGAACATAAACCATTATCAAAAACTATGAAAACCCAGGGACCAGTGAGCCTAGGGAGGATGACCTTTATTGACGAAATCATTCAAAAAGTTGAATCTTAAGCATCATTGGGACCACAAATAACATTTTGGAAGGGCTCTACCATAATCCCTCAAGAGATTTAATTACCAATTGCATCCCAAGTTGAGATTCACAGTAAAAATGAAGGATCTAAGAAAATATTTCAAAGTACATTTATTCAACAATCTGGTCCTTCACAAGAGGGAAATTCTTGTAATTTTAAAGAAGGAGAAGGAGAAACAAGTGGAGTAGATCCACGATCTTCAAAATCTATATCTCTTGAGATCCTGTTAGAAGGAAAAACACCTAAAATAGACTTAAGCAGCATAATAAAGCCCCCAATAGACAAATAATAAAAATAATATTCCTTCTCAAATAAGACCCCCTAATCATGACATCCCTGGATATTATTGGAAATTTTTTTATCAGATGGAAAATCAAGGACAAAAAAACCAAACCTCAATATTGGAATATCCTTTTTTTCGATCCGGTGGGTAATTCTCCGATGAAGGCAATCCCTTTACAAAATATCCCAACCTTTCATGGGATAAATTCAAAGGACCCAACTGCCTTCTTATTTGAATTTGATTTTTTTTGCAGAGGATATGATTATACCAACAATCCTCAGAAATTAAATTTTTTTTCTTCTACTTTGAAGGGAGAAACTTTTTGATGGTTTATGTGCTTAGGTGGACGCACTATAGATTGTTGGGATGCAATGAAAGTTTATTTTCTTACTAAATATCAGGACAATTGTCGATTTGGGGATTTAAAAGACGAAATTCTTAAAATGACCACAAAATATAGTGAGAATTTAGAGAAATATATTTAGATGTTTCAATAAAACTTATGGAGATCACCCTATGCTACATTACCAAAAGATGTACTAAAAGATGCTTTAATAAAAGGAATGAAAGATGAGTGGATGGAAGCATTGAATTTAATGGGGCAAGGTGATATTTATAAAGAGTAATATGATTATATTGTTAAATTATATATCATCTATTCATGTGGCATCACGTGGGCCATGTTTTCAGTATAGGATCCTCTCCCCCGAATAAGCAAAACCACGGGTTGTGGTCGTGCAACGTGAACAAAAATTTGTAATATTTTAGAATATTTTAAAACATATATTTTGGGCACACTCACTATGTATTTAGATTTGTTTCAAGCTAAACAGAAGCAAGCTGAAGCAGAGCAAGCATTGGCAATATTCTGTCCACGTTGCCGAAAAAATCATATTGAAAGGGAGTGTCCTTTGGACACGATTCGAACCTATGTTATGTGCACTAAGGAGCATTCGAAATATTAGTGGCCATAGCTACCAGGATTAAAATCCATATTTAAATAATCCGAGGATGAAAAAGAACCAGCATACCTTATGGCTCTGCGTTGACAATGGAAATCGTGTCCTTCTGGTATGATGCAAAATCCATCCTTGTTTTATTCTCGACAGTATATTCAATAAAAAATCCTGGAAACGCATGGCAGGGACAACCACATTTAAATTCTTCCTAGAAATCCAAACCATATCCTAGATCACCATGGTCAAAACAATTATTTTCTTGACCAGGATGGAAAAATTCACAATATTCTACCCCATTATGGCAAAATCTCGTTAATAATTCATATCCGTCACAGTGGCCGAATACATCTACGCAAAATCCAATATGGCCTCAGAATTGGCAGCGCCCTGTGAGATTGGTTAATCCACCCATAGGAATGACCCCTCAATCTCAACCTACACTGCAAGCTCCATTTCAGTTTCCTCTTAATCCTCAACCTCTGATGTGTCCTCAACTGTCGGCTCAACCAAATCCTAACCCCAACAATAAACTTGTCTAGTATGTACAAATAATTGAAAATCCAGTTAATTAAATAAATCCCCTAGGATGAAATGAGCTCTAGTTAAGATATTGATGTATTATTTATCCTGAAGAAAATCAGACTGATCAATCAAAGTAAAATGATAAAATCATAATTTGACAAATCCTTCTACTATGGTTTTTTTAGAAATAGAACCAATAGGAAACATAGTCAAGAAAAAACAATCTGAGAAAATTATAGCTACTTCCCCTCCATTCCCTGAAACACTCACATTAACTAAACCAACCATTTATCCTAAATTTTATATTGTAGACGAATTGAAAATTTTTGGTATAAAATATTCATTCCTTCAGGCCTTCCAAGATATCCCAATTTATGCCAAAACGATCAAAGAATTATATGGGAAAAATGCTGAGGGAATACTAAAAGATCCACCCAGAGTTCACATTATAGGAAAATTATCTTTCCTTATTTTAGGAAAACAAGTTCCTGTAAAATATGAAGATCGAGGAAGTGTTGTAGTGAATGCTCAAATACAAGGCTACACTTTTACAAATGTGTTGGTAGACATGGGAGTAGCTATTAACCTTCTGACTTATGAAACTTTTAATATCCTGGGTATTACAACGTTAAAACAAACTTCAACTATGCTCGAATTGGTCGATAGATTGGTGGTCAAACCTGAGGGAACCCTCAAAGGTATCATTGTGTCTGTAGACTCATCGAAATATCCTGTAGACTTCCTAGTAATCAACCCAAGAAGTAGACTAGATTAGCATCCTTTGATATTAGGTATACCTTGGTTAGCAACCGTAGATTCATATATAGGATGTAAAACATTAAACATGATTATTTATAAAGGAAACATTGTCAAAAATATTATTTTTTATCCTCCTGCTAAAGTAAGTCCACCTACTACAATTCTCCAACTATGGCCCGCTAGATACAAAGAAGAAAATCTACGCTCTCCCCTTACATTGGATGAGGCCCTTGGACTTCAAAATAAAACAAAAGATGATGTAATCGATAGCTTAATCATTAAACCTGGTGTTGTTGGAAACCCAACATGCTAGATACTAAAAGCTCTGCTTGATAATGACTCACAAGGAGACCCCTTAGAGAATTTAAATGACAATCACATTCCCACAACTT
Source organism: Pinus albicaulis (assembly GCA_034641835.2). Lineage (NCBI taxonomy): Eukaryota > Viridiplantae > Streptophyta > Pinopsida > Pinales > Pinaceae > Pinus > Pinus albicaulis. The sequence goes on along the minus strand of CM076575.1, from coordinate 877,944,820 downwards.
TTGTCCATAACTCTATGTATATTTAAATAGAACTACAAAAAAAACCTTAATATTAATGTTAGCCATCTACAAAATTAGCAGCAACAGAAATTAATTCAGTTTCTTAGTAAATACAAGAAAGCTTTTCCTTGGGAATATTTAGACATGAATGGTCTCGACATGCAGCTTTGCACCCATCACATTTGTATCTAAAATACACTCCTTTGATTTGGAAGCCCCAAAGGAGGTTTAAACCACACCTCAGGGACATTTTAAAACAAGAATTGCATAAATTAGTGGATGTAAACTTCATATGTTCAATTTTAGACAGCCAGTGGGTCTCCCCATTAGTAGTTGTTCCTAAGAAAAATGGGAAATGGAGGATTATTGTGTAATATAGGGAGCTCAATGAGGCTACCCAAAAAAACCATTTTCCCATTCCCTTCATAGACCAAGTCCTTCATACTCTAGCGAGGAAGAGATTATTTTATTTCCTTGATTGTTTTAGTGGCTATAATCAAATTCAGATTGCTTCAGAAGATCAATGTAAAACCATGTGTACCTTCCCCCGGGGTACATTCACTTACAAATTTTAACCCTTTGGACTATGTAATTCTCTAGGGACATTCCAAAGAGACATATTGAGTATTTTCTGACCTAATCGATGAAGGACTTGAATTATATATGGACAATTTCACCCCATTTGGGGATGACTTTGATCAAGCTTTGAAAAATCTAGAAAAATTTCTTGAACGATGTATTGCTACCTGATTGTGTCTAAACAATAAATAATTCCGTATGATGATGAATAAAGGTGTAATTTAAGGACATTATATTTCTGTTGTAGGAATTGAAGTGGATCTAGCAAAAATTGAGGTAATCCTTAAGTTACCTATTCCCCGCAAACAAACTAAGGTACATAGTTTTATTGGTTGTGTAGGGTATTGTCATAGATTTATAGAACAATTTTCAAAGATATTTTCACCTTTGTATACTTTAGCAGCTAATTTTGAGTTTGAATGGACCGACAATTGTGACGTTGCATTTTCAGATCTCAAGAAATTGGTTTCGACAGTGCCAATGTTAAGACGACCAAAATATGAGTTAACCTTTCACATCTACTGGGATATATTAGATACAACCATAGGCACCATTCTTGGACAAGAAGAATACAAGAAACCTTATGCTATTTATTAAATTAGCAAGAACCTCACTCCTGCTGAGTTAAACTATACTATAACAGAGAAAGAACTTTTAGTTGTTATATATGATATTAATAAATTCCAACATTATATAACAGGATATCTAATTTTCTTGTATATTGATCACTCTTCTATTATATATTTAGCTAATAATCCCATTAATAATGGCTAAGTGACATGATGGTTATTTTTGTTGCAAGAATTGGATATCACCATAAAAAATCGACTAGGAAAAGAAAAATTTGTTGCAAATTTCATGTGTCGAGTACCTAAGGTAAATGACTCTCAGCCAGTAGATGACTAGTTATCGAACGAGAATATATTCGCAATGAAATTGAAAACACCATGGTACGCCGATGTGAAAAAATACCTGTCAGTTGGGAAATCGGCAGCTCATCTGTCACCACAGGAAAGGAAACTAATTATTGAAAAAAACATATGATTCTCCTACATCAGTGGTTATCTTTTCCACATTGGCTCTTGCTTTCAAATCTAAAGGTTCATAAGAAAAGAAGAAATTTATGTCATTATAAGAGCTTGTCATGATCAACCCTATGGTGAACACTTTGCAGACTTTAGGACCGAACATAAAGTTCTTCAGATGGGCTATTATTGGCTAACAATATTCAAAGACACAAAAATGTACGTTCAAGCCTATGATATTTTTCAACGGATGGGTCATCCTAGCAAAGCTGATGAGATTCCATTGCAACCGCAACTTGTAGTGGAACCATTTGAAATATGGGCACTGGATTTCATTGGCCCTTTCAATCCACCATCAAATCAGAAAGTGTACATACTGATTTTCATCGATTATGTAGCTAAATGGGTAGAAGAAGTATATTTTCCAAGAGCCACATTGGAGGAAGTGATTAACTTCCTTTTCTAACTATTTGTGCGATACGAATTATCGGGGGAAGTAATAACAGATGGAGGACCACAATCTATAGGTCATAAAATTTTGGACACTCTACAAAACTATCATATTAAGCATAGAGTTACTTTCCCATACCACCCCCAAGAAAATAGACAAGTGGAATGTAGTTACAAGGTCCTAGAGGCCATTGGAACTAAAACCCTATACGCAAATCGTCGAAATTTAGTGGAAAATATTCCGAAAGCCCCGTGGGCTTCTCAGACAATATGTCTGAACAGTACTAGTCACTCACCATGTCATCTTGTCATCGAAAAAGAACCATTGATTGAGTTCGAAATAAAAACTCTTAAAATGGAAAAGGATATTGGATTGGATTTTATAGAGGCACAAATGAAATGCCTACAACAGCTTAACGAGTTATATGAAGCACTCCTATTTTCTCTTGAATGAACTTCCACTTATATGAAGCAAAGAGATAAATGTCATGATCGACTTATAAAAAATAAACCATTTCAAAAAGGCAACTAGGCATTGCTCTATGATTTGAGATTGTAGGATTTTCCAAGAAAATTACAGATGCGGTGGTTCAATCCGTATGAAATAAAAGAAATTCGTGATAATGGTACCATAACCCTTATCACAATCGACAGGTCTTGGACCTCTTTTTTGGTAAACAAACATCGAATGAGGAGAAGAGGGATCTTTCGAACCAGTTAACCTCTTCCGGCAATTCTAGTCACACTAAAATTCTACCTTCCACTGATGAATTATAGGATTTGAGGGATTTATCTCCCTCTGATAATTAATGTTTAAATAGGAGTTGCTAGATAGAGAGAGCCTCTGATTTTTAAAAACATTCAAGGGATAATGTTTTATTAGACGAGGATACAAATGTTGATACATCTCCTCTGACACCTGAAGAAAACATCGCTCCACCTAGCCAAGATATCAATGTCAGCACAACCTCTTTTTTGCCTGAAGAAAACATTATTTCATTAAACCATAACCCTAATACTGGCATAGCCCCATGTGAACCTGAATTTTTTGTTCCACCTTCTGCTACCATAAACCCTTTGAAGGAAAAATCAGCTTGGGCTGAGTTGAGAAAAATGCGCAGGAAATGGAGAGAATTGAGAAAAATAGTGAAACAGTTAAGGGGATGGTTAAAAGAGGTGAATAAGGCTTGGAAGACTAAAAATGCATTATATACTATGGGGACACAAACAAAACTATGTTCTGTAGAGGAAATTGGCATTCAAACTGAACCAAAGGAAACCCAAACAGATTTTTTCACAAGAACTGTAGATGTTGTTGTACAAGCTAATGACTGCAGTCCCCAAGAAAAAACTGAAGTCTGTATGCAAACTTATTTAATACCTATAGATGACAAAGAGACCAAAACAGAGGAAACACCTGCTTATCCCCATTTGGTACAAAGAGTTGCCAATCAAAAGCTTCGCAATGAATTGATTCAAATTCAACAAGAATTGGTCTGGTATAGGAACGAATTACTCCCTTTGGAACAACATCAGGCATTACTAAAACAATTTAATGACCTTACTGGAGCTGAAGATGAAACCTTTGCGCAACTTAGGGAAGAAAAAGTTGAAGTAAAAAGGGCACAGGCTCAAATGGAAGAGGTTAAGAAACAAACCAATGTTGTTTATTCCCTTTACTCAGATGTGTTGTCTTGTACGTCATCGACCACCAATTATGCCTTATTTATAGTGGAAACATAATTTTTGTTGAAGATCAAATCTGTCAGAGCAGGGAAGCCTACTACATTTAAGTCAACTACAGAATTTTTCTAATGTTGTAACGAACAGGATGAACAGGTCCAACGCCTTCTGTGGGAATTGTACTTGCAGAATTTATTTTTAGAATATGAAAGAGATAGTAACCGAAGTCCCTTCACTGGGGACATTCAGTTTCAATATTTTCTTCCTTTTGCTAAAACCTAGATTATATGGGCTAAGGCCTCCAATATCTTCTAGAAAAGGGAACATGGGTTAGATTTATGGGTTAGAGGGGAACCTACAAAACCCCTGTATTTATTCATTCAACATAAGAGGTTTATGCAACATGAAGGAGTGATATCCAAGCTAGCGCCAATTCACAAAGATATTGTATAGAATGGAAAAGCATAATTATAGGATATTCAGGGGGATGCTTTATTAGCATCTAAGCAAAGATGGAAAGCCTCTACCAATAATGTTAAGAATAGAGAACCATTTGGTTACAGGAATATTAATTTTTTTTATTCTCGTTTTCATCTATATAGAAATTTAATTTTTAAAATGGGCTCTACATGGATAGGATGAAGATATAGATGCCCCATCATATGGTACCCTCCTGAAGATTACCACCATGATTATGAATTTCCAGAGGGACATACAAACTTGGCATTTTCAAAAGTGAAACAAAAGCATGGTTGTAGACTTTACAGGGAAGAGGTATATCCTTCCTATTCCTTAACTCAACTACACCTCAATCATCTGTTTGCACGAGGACATGAAAAAAGGTAAGCAAGGGAGTATGTTTGGCTATGGAAAAGTTACGTTTTAGCCCCATCTTTAGTTTGACTTATTATTAAATTTTATATGCTTTCCATCATTTTAGAAATAAATAAAAGGAGAATAGTGTAAAATTAGGGTAAAACGAATTATTAATAAATAGTGTGTTTAATAGTATAAAAAATAAATTTTTTATGTCTTTATTGATAGGAAATATGAACAAACTAACTGTTGACCAAACGACCAAACAAAAACAGTACAGAAAAGCAAATGAAATCGCATATGGTTCCTATGTATGAGTAAGAGATGGAAAGACATGTCTATTCTTGAAGCATTCGGCTTATAGCTGTGAAGCCTCAAGATCTCCTGGTCCAAAGGATTCACTATTCTCTATTTTGTTTCTCCTTAAAGTTATAAAAGGCTGTAGGTGAAATATAACAAGGGATATTTTTCCATATACTGTAATTTTGTGTAATAAACATTTATTTAGACAAAGTCTTTGAACTCATGATGATGTACCTCTTCTATTGATTAATGAAAGAGTTAGCATTTTTGTTATAAGCGGATTCTGAGTATTTCTTGGCAGAAGAATTCTGGAGGCTTTGGGCCTAGTTCCTGGGAGTTCTACAGTTATTTTTTGTTATATATTTATTTATTGATTCTTGCAAATTAATTATTCTTACGCTTTGTAGAATTACGAATTCAATTTAGTAACTGCAAGTCTGGTGTGTTATGATTTCCTTTTTAATCAGGTTGAATTTATCATTAATATTTCTTTACTGCTGAGTGATGTTTTTCCATTTATTAAATTGATTTCAGCGTGGTTAAGCAGTTGTTGTTCAATTCATCACATTGTTGTTTCTTGATTTTTTCCCATTGCAAGTGTGAATATATGGTTTTCTGTTCCATTCTAAATGTGGTTATTAATTCAATTAGTTATAATTCCATTGCAAAATATCAATAGGTGATTGTTATTCAATCTATTAAGTATATATTCTCTATTGTTTTTCAATTCATTAAGATTGTTGTTTAATTGCAAAAGAACTTTAATTTCAGCATGGAGTGTTTACTTTTTGCATAAGTTCAGTCTAGAGTTTCATTCTTTGATTGATTTGAAGTATTTCATGGTTTAATTTTGAATTTACTGGTTGAACTTCAAGAATTAAATAGTATTTCCTCCAACGATTTAGAATAGTTATCCTCGGAATTCACTTGCATATACTTTTCTTACACCATTTTAATAAACAGACTTGCCCTAGGTTGATGATTAATGTGAAGAATTAATATTACTTTTAACAGTCATCTTTTTGACCCAATAGATGGAAGGAACAATTTCTACACTTTTGAAAAGGATGGTGAAAAGCTGGTACTTTTACTTTTGAAGAATGAAAAAGCCCGAGAAGAAGACCAATCCAAGGTAATGTTATTAAGTGGGAAAAAAAATCTTCAAGAAATCAATCATGAGGAGATAAATTTTTCCTTGATCTGTAAGCCAAAGGTAGTCCTCACAAGTACATATTCAAATGATCATCTAGAAAAATTAAATACATGTTGAATGAATTTATTGATATTGTATTGGATGACTTTCCTGATGAATTGCATCCCATTAGAGCCATCAACCATCAGATTGATCTCATTCTAGGTGCTAGCCTTCCAAACAAAGTAGCTTGCAGAATGACTCGAAAGGAGAATGAAGAAATTAAAAATAAAGTGCAGGAATTGTTCGATAAAGGACTCCTTCGATAAAGTTAAAGTATGTGTGTTGTTCCAACATTGTTAACTCTAAATAAATATGGTGGATGGAAAATGTGCACAGATTCTCGAGAAATAAATAAAATCACAATTGGGTACAGGTTTCCATTACCCTGTATTGATGATCTTATATATTGCGTAAGTGGTGCTGCATATTTTTCTAAATTAAAGAGTGGATATCATCAAATAAGAATCAGAGAAGGTCATGAATGGAAAGCATCATTAAAAACTAATAATGGTTTATATGAATGGTTTGTAATGGCCTTCGGACTTACCAATGCTCCTAGCAATTTTATGAGACTAACAAATGAAGTCTTAAAGGAATTCATTGGAAAATTTGTTATATTTTATCTCAATGATATACTAATTTACAGTCAATAAAAATTAGAGCACCTAAGACATCTTAAGATGGTTTTGAAGAAAATACAACAATAGAAATTGCTAATTAATCTAAAGAAATGTAGTTTCATGAAGACAAAACTATTATACTTGGGATTTTTAATTACAAGAAAAGTCTTAAATATGGATCAGGAGAAAGTGAAGGCCATAATCAATTGTCCAACTCTAAGAAAAATTTGATAGGTATGAAGTTTTCATGGACTCGAAATATTTTACAGGAAATATATCAAAAACTTCAGTGGCATATGTGCTCCAATTGTAGAAGCAAATAATGAGAAAAAAAAACCATTTCATTGGACAGAAGAAAATAATAAAAGTTTCCAATAATTAAAGGAAAATATCAGAGAGCAACCTATTTTAACACTGCTATATTTTAATAAGTTATTTCAGTTTGAAACTGATGCTAGTGGCACTATAATAGGAGGTGCCTTAAGTCAATAAGGAAAAGTAGTTTCCTACTGCAATGAAAAACTTAACGAAGCCAAGAAAAAATACTCTTCTTATGATAAATATTTTTATGCCATCATACAAACTTTAAAGAAATGGAGACACCATCTTATTACAAAAGAGTTCATCCTCTACACAGATAATCATGTTTTACAGCATATCAAAAATAGAATAAAATTGAGTAAAAGATATGTTAAATGGATTGAATCTTACAAAATTTAACATTTTTCATCAAGCACAAAAGTTGGAAATCAAACAAAGTAGCACATGCACTAAGGAGAATCAATTCAATTTTGCAAGAATTCCAAGTAAATGTATTAAGGTTTGATGAACTCAAAGATATGTATAAATATGATCATAATTTTAAATAAGCTTATGAAACTTGTCAAAATCCCGTAATTAGAGATACAAATTCATGGTTAGACTACATGATATAGGAGGGACTTTTGTTCAAAGGAAAACAATTATTCACTGCAAGATGTTCAATGAGGGAAAATTTGTTGAAAGAAAAACATAGTGGGGGTTTAACAGGTCATTTTGGGCAAGATAAAACTTTACCACAACTACAAGCATTTTATTATTGGCCTCAAATGGAAAAATACGTAAATAAATTTGTTTAAAGATGCAGGAAATGTAAATATGCAAAAGGAAGAAGTCATAACACTAGAATCTATCAACCCCTAAGAATACCAAATCGACCATGGGAGTTCATAAGCATGGATTTTTTACTGGGATTTCCTAAAACATAAAAAGGAAGTGACTCAATATTTGTTGTGGTTGACATATTCTAAAAAATGACACATTTTATAGCTTGTAAGAAGACAAATGATGTAACTAATATAGCAAAATTTTTCTTCCAAGAAATAGTTAGATTACATGGATTACCTATAAGGATTGTTTCTGTCAAAGACACTAATTTTGCGAGTCATTTTTAGAGAAATCTATGGAAAAAGGGAATCGATCTTAGTTTCATCTCATCATATCATCCCCAGACTTATGGTCAGATAGAAGCCTTTGAAATATCTTGAGGAGTTTGGTAAGTGAACATCCCAAACAATGGGATCAAGTTCTCGCTCAAGAATAATTTTCATATAACGATTAACCCAACAAAAGAACTGGATTGAGTCCACTTCAATTTTTTTATGGGATGCATCCAAGAGGAATTTATGAATTGGGGAACCTAGGAAAACAACAATTGAGAAGTTCACATGGTCAGAATATTTTGAGCTAGTATGCAGGAAATATAAGACAAAGTCAAGCAAAAACTACAAGCAGCAACAAGGATAAACGAAGAGAATATTACAAGATAAGATAGTTATACTTTATTGTTGGAGACATGGTTATGCCACATCTTTGAAAGGAAATATTTCCTAAAGGGGAATATAATAATTTAAAACTGAAAAAGATTGGACCATGCAAAATTTTTAGGAAATATAACTACCCAAATGTTTTGGCATTTCACCAATATTTCATGTTTCATATCTATACCCCTTTAAGGCTGAATGATCCTACATATGCACCTGTTAGCAACAAATTTCAATGGGAGAAACTGTTGGGCCCAAATTAAGGTATGTTTTCACCCTGTAAGTACTTCAAATTATGTTATAATTTCAGGGGAATTCCTCTTCATATTAACAATAAATAGAATAAAAGATTATGAAAATGAGAAAAATTAGACTAATGATGAAAAGGATGTTTTTGTAATGGAAAATTGACTTCTCTTATCTCCGCATGGAGGAAGGCAGAATGGCTGGACCAATAGGAAACTGAAGCTAACCAACGGACGCAAACATATGAAATCCTGGTAACTCCGAGTGGTTGGCAGAAGGTAGACAGATGAATTCGAGTCCAAGAACTCAAATGACAGCCACACGTAGCGGGTTGTATTTTGGGAAATACTTTCTCATTTTTTAAATCTCCTTTAAAAGGGCGAAGGATGGATGAGAAGGGGAGTTGGAGACAGGACAGGAAAGTCATTCTGTAATAGACACATCAAAAACAGTCTGTCTAATTATGTTTTTGTAACATCACTGGATGTAATATAAAGCTTTGAACAATAATCTTTTGAAGTTTTTACTGTGCTAGGGCTTCTGGTGGTCTCGGCCCAACCTCTGGAAGTTCCACACAAGTTTTCATGCTCTCTGTAGTTGCAGAACCAATGCTTAAGTATTTGATGCAGTTGTAAAGTATATTTCCATTCAATAAAGATAAAATTCTCTTTCTTTAGGATTGTTAGAAATTGTATTCTTGAAGTAGGAAATCACAATCATATTTTCTCACTTACGGAAATATTTTATTATCAGTAGATAGTTCCAATTCTTTCAATACCACTGCATTTGAGATACAGATCACAGAATAAAATGATTTCAATATTATCTGTCTTTATGAATTGAATTCTTCTTTTAGCATAACAAAGCATTCAACCATCGATCAATGTTGATTAATTAAGTCATAAAGAGAATTCCATTGCAAAATTACTTAAATAATTGTTATACAATTTATTTAATTTTCTTTAGTTATACTGTTGTTCCATTATTGTTCAGCTTAGTTATCCTTCTGTTCCATTACTGCTCAGCTAGTTATATTGTTGTTCCATTACTGCTTAGTTAGCTAGACTGTTGATTCAATTCAATTCCATTACTGTTTAGCTTAGTTAGATTGTTGTTCCATTCAATTCCATTGCTGTTTAGTTTATTGTTGACTTCAATTCAACTGCTGCTTGATTTCTATAGATTGTTGTTCGTTTCAATTAGACTGTTATTTAATTCCATTAGATAGATGCAAAATCTTGTTGCTCAATCTTAGGTTAAAAACCAATCCAAGCCACCCCTCATACAATAAGAAAGCTTAGGAAGTTAGCAAATTCTTCCTTATAAGCGACAAGGAACATCTGTTAGATGACCTAACTCACATATATTGTGCCAACACTCTTGGAATAAAAAGACTTAGCCCGGGTTGATAATTAAATGAGAAAGCACTAGAGTTTTCAATAAAAATCCACCTCTTACAGCACCAACATTTTGGCGCCATTACCGGGGAGAGTGTTAAGGGTCACCTCCTTTATTCATCTTTCTCCATTGATGTGAATAATTGGGTATTGAAAACGAGAGGTAAGAGCCTGCGTATCAGCAAGCACCATGCTTTCCCTCTATCCCGCTCACCAGCAAGTCGTACAAAGAACCGTAGGATAGGTGCTCTTGTTTTATGTCTAGGAAGAAAAAGATAGAAAAAATCCAAAATCATTCGCAACCATCCTCTCAATCCAAAGGACCAATGATCCTTGGAAGAACAACATATATAGACGAAATCATTAGGAAAGCTGAATCTCAGGCATTTATAGGACCCAAAACTGTTTCCATTCAAAGTCCTAATACACTCCCTTAGGTAGCAGCCTCATAATATGTAGCCTACGCCGAGATTCACTGCGAGATAGAGGGGTATGAGAAAAGCCTACAGACTGCCATTCATATAGGAATTGACCCTTCAAAAGAGGGAGGCTCTTACAACCTACAAGAAGGAGGGGGAGAAACTAGTGGAGGAATTCACATAGAAATATTAGAACCTAAGTCCCCTAAAGAAGTGATCAAAACAGAAGTACTTAGGATCCCAGATCATGGAAGTGTTGTAAAACCCCCACCGCATTCACCTCCCAAGCCTATTATAATCTCTCCTCTAGATCAAGAATTTCCCGAATATTTCTGGCACCTCTTTGATCAGATGGCAAATAATCAAAATCAGAATCAGAGGCAGACATCAACATTAGAATACCCTATTTTTGATCATGCTGCCAATGCCCCTGTGAAAGTCATTCCCTTACACAACATCCCCACCTTTCATGGGTTAACCATAGATGATCCTGATGCATTTCTATTTGAATTTGATGTCTTATGCACAAGATATGAATACACCACTGATCCCCAGAAACTAAAACTATTTCCCTCTACCTTAAAAGGAACTGCACTCCGCTGGTTCATGGGATTAGGAGGGGGAAATATAAAAAAATGGGAGCAAGTGAAGAATATTTTTCTTACCAAATACCAAGACTATTGTTGAACCCAAGATCTAAAAGATGAAATCTTCAACATGTCTGCAAAAGACAAAGAAACATTAGAGGAATACGTAGAAATATTTCAATACAATTTAGAATCATCCCCATACACCACGCTGCCCAAGGACATTTTAAAAGCCAGGATGCTTAAAGGGATGCAAAAATAATGGGTTGAGATGCTTAACATAATCGAGAAGGGAGATATTTACCAGGAAGAATACGATGAGATTATTTCCTTATGTATTAGATGCTCTCGGGGTGGCTCATGCAATAGAACTGTTGGGCGTGATTCTATGAAGAAATATCTTAAGCAGACCAATGGCAATGTAACCAGAGCAGAATTTGGAAATCTGTTAGAAAATTTCAAAACTAACATCCTGGGTACTTTGACAACAAAACTAGATGTTTTACAAGCCAAATAGAAACAAGCTATAGCAGAACAAAACCTGGCCATATTTTTCCCAAGATGTCGGAAGAAGCACAGCCAGAGGGAATGTCCTTTAGACATGGTTCAAACTTGTGCTATCTGCACTAAGGATCATACCACAGACCAGTGTCCTTCACTTCCCAGGCTGAAAGTCATCTACAAGGAATCAGAAGAAGAAATAGAGATAATCAATTTAATGAATCAGCGTCGGTAATGGAAAGCAGGACTTGGCATACCGCAAGACCTACCTCAATACTTTCTGTCTCGGCAGTTTAGCCAGCAAAACCCTGCAACAACTTGGTAGACTCAAAACCCCTTCCCAACTTGGCCAAACCAAGCATTTCCTATGCCACCTTGGCCTACTCAACCTCCATCAGCAAGTAATTTGTAAAACTTCCCTTGCTCTCCCCCTTATTGGCAGAATTTCCCGTATCAAAACCAATGGACAAACCCTCCTACTAAAAACACCAATTGGAACTGGCAGCGACCCACAGGAATGGAAAATCTGCCGATAGGAGCAGGGACCCAAAATAAACCTACGTTTCCAGCTCCCTACCCAATTCAGCATAACCAGCAGCCTGCCATATGCCCTCAATTGCCAGCCCAACCCAATCCTAATCCCAATAACAAACCGGTTCAACTAATTCAGATCATAGAAAATCCAAAACCCAATGCCAAACAGAAACAGTGCAGCGAATTGAGGTTAAGATCAGGACATACCATATTACCTATAGAGGCCACAACACCACTTCAGTCCCAAGTTTAAACCTCCACAGAGCCTACCCTAACAAATATAATAGAAACAGGTAAAGATAAGGAAACAATTAATCAACAAAGACCTGAAGAACTTAGGGTGACTTCGCCTCCATTTTCTGAGAGATTAAATCTACCCAGGTCTATAATCACTCCAGATTTTAACATCCTAGGGGAATTAAGAAACCTTTTTATCAAAATTCCTCTTCTCTAGGCCATCCAAGACATTCCCATCTATGTAAAGACAATCAAATAATTATGTGGAAAAAAACAAATTAAGTAAACAAAGGCTGCACCCACCGTTTATGTGGTAGGAACACTATCTAACTTGTTGTTAGCTAGGGAATCACCTGTAAAATATGAAGACCCAGGAAACCCCATTGTAACCATGCAAATTTCTATACACTCATTTCCAAACACATTGGTTGTCCTGGGGGCATCCATTAACATCCTAACTATAGGAGCTTGTGAAAAACTGGGCATATTAGCCTTAGAACCTACGACCAAAATTCTGGAACTAGCTGACAGATCTGTTATTAGACCAGAAGGTATAGTGCAAGACATCATGGTCTCTGTGTACTCATGGGAATACCTAGCTAATTTTTTATTCATTAATCCAAAAAATAGGATGGAAGGGCACCCATTTATTCTTGGGCATCCTTGGTTGTCCACAACAGATTCTTACATAGGCTGTCGAGAAGGTAGCATGACTATCACTAGAGGAGACCCTATAAAAAATATCATTATTTATCTGCCTGCCATTCCAAACCTGCCCATGGTAAAAATTCACAAACACCCAGATACATATTGGGAGCAAAACATATGTCCACCTCTGGCACTAGTAGAAGCTCTCTAATTCAAGGATCAAACTGAAGATGATGTGATTAATAACTTTATGATTCAGTCACCCAAGCCTAAAAATATGAAATGCCAAATTTTAAAAATATTCCTCGAACATGAAGATCAAGAGGATCCCGTGACGGACTTTGAGACTCAACATATCTCCACAACCATCATTCATAACAACATAGCTATTGAGATTGAGCTAGGAAAGGTTCTGAATATTGGTGGCAGCTTGGATGAAAACCAAAAACAGAAACTCATAAAAGTCCTCCAGAAGCACCAAGGTGCATTTGCGTGGGACTACCAAGACATGAAGAGTTTGGACCCACAATTGTGCACGCACCAAATCTATACTGATAGGGAAACAAGCCCCGTTAGACAACCCCAACAAAGATTAAACCCGCACCTAAAAGAGATTGTAAAAGAGGAGCTACAAAAACTGTTAGATGTAAATTTCATTTATCCTATTTCAGACAGAAAATGGGTCTCTCCTTTGGTGGTCGTCCCTAACAAGAATGGGAAGTGGAGAATCTATGTAGATTATAGAGAATTAAATAAGGCAACACGGAAAGACCATTTCCCCCTTCCCTTCATTGACCAAGTCCTTGACACATTGGCTGGGAAATAGTTCTTCTCCTTTCTTGACAGATTCAACACATACAATCAAATCCAAATAGCTCTCGAAGACCAAGATAAGGCAACCTTTACCTGTCCATGGGGAACTTTTTCTTACAGAGTTTTACCGCTTGGATTATGTAATTCCCTAACAACATTTCAGAGAGCCATAATTAGCATTTTTTCTGACTTAATAAGAGGGACTTGAAATATATATGGATGATTTTACACCCTATGGGGAAGACTTTGATCAAGCTCTAGAAACCCTATAAAAAGTGTTAGAACGATGTATTACTACTAGACTGTGTCTAAGCAACAAAAAATGCCACATGATGATGACTGAGGGGGTAATCCCAGGTCACTACATTTCTGCAGTGGGAATACAGGTAGATCCGGCTAAAATAGAGGTAATCCTTCTATTGGCCACACCTTGTACAAAAATAGAGGTACGCAGTTTTCTGGGATATGCAGGATATTATCGCAAATTTATAAAAAAATTCTCGCAGATAGCTACACCTTTGTATGCATTGACTGGGAATGTTTAATTCCATTGGACTGAAAAATGTGAAACCACTTTTATAGACTTGAAGAGGCTAGTCTCAACAACACCAATCCTATGAGGTCCTGATAGGAAACTACCCTTTCACATCTCTTTCGATGCATCTGATACAGCAATAGGATTAGTTCTTGTCCAAGAAGAAGACCGAAAGCCTTATGCTATTTATTATATCAGCAAAAACCTTACTCCTTCCGAATTAAATTATGTAGTGACCGAAAAAGAATTCCTGGATGTAATTTATGCTATCAATAAATATGGGCACTATATAACCGGATATCAAGTGTTATTGTATACTGACCACTCTGCTATTAGACATTTAGCTAGTAAATCAATCGCAAATGGGAGAATAAATCATTGGCTACTTTTGTTGCAGGAATTCGATATAACAATCAAAGACCGTCCAGGGAAGGAAAACGTGGTTGCAGACTTCCTGTCCAGAATCCCCAAGACATACGATACACTAACATTTGACGATCAATTCCCTGACGAACACCTGTTTGTTGTAGCGGTCAAAACACCATGCTATGCAGATGTGGAAAATTATCTAGCAATGGGGAAGCTACCCAGACGTTTAACGACGAGAGAATGAAAATTCATTGTATAGCATAGCACAATATTTTCTTGGATTGGAGGATACCTATTCCATATAGGGCCGATATGTACATACATAGACGCATAAGGGAAGACGAAATCTATGACATCTTACGAGCCTGTCACGATGAACCCTTCGGTGGCCATTTCGCAGAACGAAAAAAATGGCATAAAGTGTTGCAATTAGGCTATTATTGGCCTACAATTTTCAAAGATGTAAAGAAGCATGTCCGGTCCTACAATAGCTGCCAAAGAATAGGCCACCCATGCCAAGCTAATGAAATTCCGCTACAACCACAATTAGTGGTGGAACCATTTGAATGGTGTGCGTTGGACTTTGTTGGGCCATTCAACCTACCATCAAACCAGAAAGCCCACATATTAGCTGCCATAGATTATGTCACCAAATGGGTAGAAGAAGTGGCCTTGTCAGGAGCCACGGAAGAATAAGTAATTAAGTTTCTATTTGAACTATTTGTGTGATATGGCTTGCCAAGGGAAGTGATAACCGATGGGGGGGGGCACAATTCACAGAAAATAAGATCACATATACCTTAAGAAATCACCATATCATCCACAGAGTTACGTCTCCTTACCACCCACAGGCCAATGGGCAATTCGAAAGCACCAACAAAGTCCTGGAGGAAATCCTTACCAAGATGGTAGGAGCACACCGCTGGGACTGGACCACTAGACTACCAGAAGCCTTATGGGCTTATCGAACAACCTAGTGAAATACCACTGGATATTCACCATATCAGCTAGTATTTGGGAGAGAACCTCTCTTCCCTGTTGAGTTCGAAATTAAAACTCTGAGAACAACCCAGGAAGTGGGATTGGACTTAACAAAAGTTCAATCTAAGAGACTCGAGAAAATAAATGAACTGGACGAAATTTGACTGCTTGCCCTGCAACGCACAAAAATCATTCAAAAATAGTGAGCCAAGTGACATGACAACCTAATAAAGAGGAAGGTATTTCAAAAAGGAGATTGGGCACTCCTCTGTGACTCTAGATTCCAAGACTTTTCAGGAAAACTTCAAACAAGGTGGCTTAGTCCATATGAGATTCAGGAAGTACATAGCAATGGTACCCTCACCTTGACCACCATAGATGGGTCTGGTTCAACATTTCAAGTTAACGGACACAGCGTATGCCTCTATTAAAAACCTCTCACGAAACAATGTTTCTGTCAACAGGTACAAAATGATCCCACCATCCAAGTTGTGGTGCAAGGGGTGATAACCCCATAAACTCAAGTACATGAGAGGTTTGATAGCATCACTTGTAAATAATGTATATAATTGTTTTTTCATGTCGTACATTCTTCCCATTTTCAATTTATTTTCCTTGTAAGATTTTGTTTTTACTGCTGTTCAATTTGAAAACAATTGTTGTTCTATATTTGAACGACTGGTGTTCAATTGAACATTCGTCCATTTGCTGTGTTTTTTTATTTTTTCTATTCGATTCGCGGATAGATGCTATTCAATATTTGAACGGCTACTATTCAGTCAAATTAAACAGCCTTTGGCTGTGTTTTTCTTTTTTTTGTTCAATTCATAGACAGCTGTTGTTCAATATTTGAACGCTTGTTGTTCAATCGAATTGAACAGCCATTGGATGTGTTTTTATTTTTGTTGTTCAATTCACAAACAATTGCCGTTCAATATTTAAGAAAATGTCGCTCAATTGAACATCCATCTGTGGTGCTTTTATTTTTTGCTGTTCAATTCGGGAACAACTGTTGTTTAGTCTTTGAACGACCACTGATTCAACCAAAATTGAACAGTCATTTTTATGTTTTTTTACTTTGATGTTTCATTTGTGAACAACTTTTGTTCCATCTTTGAATGGTTGTTGTTCAATCAAACTAAATGGTTTTTCGTTGGTGTTTTTATTTTTTTTCTTCAATTAGAGAACAACTGTTGTTCAATCTTTGAACAACCGCTGTTCAACCAAATTGAACAGCTCTTTGCTGTGTTTTTTATTTTTCTACTCAATTCTTTGACAACTGTTGTTGAATCTCTGAATGAATACTGCTCAGTCAAATTGAACAACCATTTTCGGCATTTTTATTTGTGTTTTTCAATTCGTGGACAACTGTTATTCAGTCTTTGAACGGCTGCCGATTCAACCATAATTGAATAGTCATTTCACGTTTTTAATTTTGTTGTTCAATTCTTGAATAGCTGTTGTTCACTTCTTGGACGATTGTTGTTCGGTCGAACTAAACAGCTATTCACTGTTGTGTTTTTATTTTATTTTTGTTGTTCAATACAGGAGCAAATGTTGTTCAATCTTTGAATGCCTACTGTTCATTTGAATTAAACAACCATTTTTGAGCATTTTTAATGTTGAGAAATCTTTGAACAGATGCTGCTCAATCTCTGAAATACTATTTTCCAACCAACTTAAATAGCCATTCTTTTTGTAATTGAGTAACCTTGAGTAGGGAATGGCAGTTGGAGGAGAGAGGGAAAATGATAAAATTACAAATATGATGGCCCTTTGGCACTATAATTCTTAAATAGGAAGCTGAAATTATGCACACATGAAATGAAAGGCTAAGTCACCCACAGTTCAAATATGATATCATACAATACAAGACCTTATGATGATATATCCTTTTTCACTATTCGAGTAATATGTCCCTACAGCATGAAGAAATGGAACAAGGGGTATTAATGGTAATGGTTTTTTTTTTCCTAGTTCTTTCACCATCCCTCACTCTTAAGGACTCAATGAGCCTCCCTCTATGTATAAAATAAAGAAGCAATCATTATGTGTTCATGTAAATATTTAAGAGGATAGGGGGTCTCATTACGAACCAACCTACCATGATCATAGGGATTTAACAAGTGACATGCCCACAATGGCTACCACACTAGGGTAATGACCTTCTCATCTACTAGAAGGACAAGAGGTCTCATCACTAGCCGACCTGATCACTCTGTTACAATTCTAGTGAATGGCATTGTGACTATCAGGCTACCACACCAGCACAATGACCTCCTTATAGATCAAGATGTTACAATTCAAAAGGAAGTACTACATTTACATGCAAATATTAAGAGAGGATAGGGGGTCTCATCACGAGCCACCCTACCACGTTCATAAGGGTGTAGCAAGTTACATACCCATTATGGCCACCACACCAGGGTAATGACCTTCTTAATGACTTGAAGGATAGGAGGTCTCATCACGAGATGGCATGATCACTTTGCTACAACTCTAGTGAGTGGCACCATGGTTATCTAGCCACCATAACAGCATGGTGATCTCTCCATAAAATTGGAAAAACAACTATTCTTACATAAGGATCCTGGCTCATTTTTCAGGTTAAAATAGCAACCCTGTCGAGGCTATGAATGCCTGTTGGCAGCAGTGGCTCTGCTTGTGGTATGAAAGTATGCTCCTTCAATAGCCAACTGCTTTTATATACACCTTGTCTTCCATTCTCCAACCACAAGCTATTACTCAAATTAGTAATAATTATGACCTACCATAAGAATAACTAGCAAAGATATGTTTAAATATTTTTAACTTCGGAATGACAACGCCAATCATTACTTGACTCAGTCTTACATCCATCATAACTTTTTAGTCATGCAAGGACATCATATCACAATAATGGCTATGCTATTTCCTGTTGCTTTCTGGTCACTTCCGCACAAGTTACAATTATGAAAACTTCTAAATTTGACCTTTTTACTGCATATGTTGGTAATTACTCAACCGATCGTTCCTTCACAGATAGATTATCATTACCAAATTCTGACATTCCCCTATTCTCATTCATAAGCGACCAAATCTCTCCTGTACTTGAGGGTGTGGGCACCATTTCTTCTAAGGAGGGGGTGTAATTGGCCTTAATTCAGCAAGCATGTGAAATCCCTGCACAAATATCGTTAGACGCATCGATAAGACCAGAGGAACACTACAATTAAGGCTTGAAGATTATCTATGTAGAGCCACAATCTCTTTTTTGCTTTCATTCAACATCCAGTCAAAACAACAGAGCCAAGAAGAAAAACAATTAGAGGAAAAGAGCATATTAGCTATGGGAGGAAATACCCTTCGAAGCAAGCCTGTAAACTTTCCAATTTCAAAGGCAGCGAGTGCCATCCTCTAGCGAGCTGGATGATTGACATATGTACACAGACTACAAGGATTCGACATAAGAATTGCAATCGAATTTCTGCAAGATCTACAGGAAGGGAAAACTGAATTTAAAGGCTGAACTATACCAGTTACAAAGGGAATTATCGCAGAAGTTTTTGGAATACTAGCACAAGGAGAAAGATGGGTAGAGAAGCATCTCCTACTAAGAGAAGCAGTAGCAGCATACCAGGACCCGGATGAACTGTTGGAATGAAAAAACAAAGGGATTAACCCTGCCTCTTTACACCGGAAATGGCAGGAGCTGGCGGCATTCATCCAAAATTTTATTACACGCGTAGGACGTTGGGATGTGGTAAAACCTCGACAGCTCAAACTTTTAGCTGCACTTAAAAAAAAATTCAATTAACCTGCCTGCCTTTTTGAATTTCGTATTGCATGATACTGCTATTCGATTAAGGGAAGCCAAGAATCCCCAAGCAGTGGTTAGTCACTAGGGATTGATAAAAATAATCATCATTCATGAGCTAGATAGGCAGCAGATAGCATGGGATAATTTTGTTAACCTTGAGGCACAGGAACCAGAAGTAAACCCTGACGGAATCGAAATTGAGCCCCCAGGGTAAATACACCAAGAAGAAAAAGGACCCAAACCTCAACGTCAGATTAAACCAGGAAAAAATGGTCCAAGACACCCCAAGGAACCTTGAACCTCATGGAGGAAGCAAAACCATCCCATGCACACTTGCAAGAGTTTGAGGAGGAAATGGCCCAAGTCCTAGGACAAATAAGGACAAACTATGAATCGAGAAACCCATTGGAAGCAGGGGAGCAAGATGAAATTTTTGATAAATCTGCCACCCCCAGATACTTTGGTCACACTAACGTCCTACCTAACCAAGAGGAATCACGAGAAGATGAGGCTTTGTCTCCTATCAATAATTACGAAGTGTATAGTGATGGATAAACAGAGGAGATATTGGAATCAAAGGGTCATTTAGGTGACACTGTCCTTATGCAGCAGAGCACACACACAGAGACAGCCCCTTTGTCACCAAGAGGTAGCATCGCTCCTCCTATTCAGGACCCTCACATTGAAGTAAATTCTAAAGATGTAATCAGAAACACCATTTTAGATGTTATCCCTGAAAAGGGGAATTCCGCTCCCCTACCACTTGCTGAAATAAGGACAGGTGAAGATTCAGATGAAAGGAGAAGTGAGAAACTAAGAAGGACCTACAAGAGATTGAAGAAATTGGTAAAATATTTGAGAAAAAAATTGAAGAAATAAAGAAGGGCTCGGAAGCCAAAGACAGAAACCTCTATTGCAGGAACTCAAACAGAACCAGTAAATACTGTCAAAAGCAAAATGCAAACTGACTTAGCTAACACCGTGGAAACTGGAATATATACCAATTTGATAACTATTACTGAAACTGAAATATAGACCAACCTAGTAGACACCACTAAGGCTGAAGTGCAGACAGAACTAGCAAACACCATCGAATCCTACACCCAAATTGAGCAGAAGGTTGTAGAGGAAAACGGGACCCAAACAGAGGAAGCCCCTGCCTATGCTCATCTAGTAGAGAATTTTTCAAACCAGAAATTACGTAATGAACTAGTGCAAGTGCAGCATGAACTAACACAATACAGGAAGGAGGTGGTGCCATTACAATAATATCAGGCACTGCTAAAAAATTTCACTGACCTCTCTGCCACATAAGATAAGACATTCGCCCAACTTAGAGGAGAGCAGGAAAAGGTGAAAGTGGTACAACAGCAGGTGGAGCATGCTAAGAATAAAATATCTACAATTTTCTCTCTATATAATGATGCGCTATCATGCAAGGCTCCGGAAACCAACTATGCCTTGTTCCTAATAGAATGGTATTTACTCTTGAAAGTTAAATCTATCAAGGCAAGAAAACCCACTACTTTCAGGACCATAGAAGAATTTGTCCATTGTTGTAACGATCAGGATGAAAGGTCCAGCACCTTTTTTGTGAGCTTTACATGCATAACTTATTCTTATAAGAAGACACGGACATCAACCCTAGCCCCTTCATAGGGGATGTGCAGCTGCAAGTCTTCCTTTCATTTTTTGAAAACCAGATCAGGTGGGCCAAAGCCTACGGCATCTTCCAGGAAAGAGAGCATCATCTATATTTATGGATTAGGGGAGAGCCTACAAAACCCCTGCAACTGATCATCCAGCACAAAAACTTCATGAGAAGGCAAGGTGTGAGGACCAGGCTGGGACCCATCCATAAAGATATCATAGAAAATACACGAGAATACTTTGGGGACATTCATGAAGTGGTCTTAGCAGCAGCCAAGAAAATATGGATGGCCTCCATGAACAATGTGAAGAATAGGGATCCATTTAGTTACAGGAATTTCAAGGCTGCTACCTCCAGATTCCTTTCATACATCAGCCTAGTCTATAGCACAGGGCTTGCCTGGTTGGGATGCAGATACAGAAACCCTCTCCTATGGCATCCTCCCGAGGATTATAATCACAATTACGGATTACTAGAAGGAGCCACAGGCACTGCCTTCGCACTCATGAAATCAAAACAAGGCTTTAGATCATACAACGAAAAGGCCTACCCTGCCTACTCCTTAACACAACTACATCTCAATCATCTGTTTGCATGAGGACATGCAATTAGGTAAGCAGGGGAGTATGTTGGGCCCAAATTAAGGTATGTTCTCACCCTGTAAATACTTCAAATTATGTTATAATTTCGGGGGAATTCCTTTTCATATTAACAATAAAGAGAATAAAAGATTATGAAAACGAGAACAATTAGACTAATGATGAAAATGATGTTTTTGTAATAGAAAATTGACTTCTCTTATCTCCGCATGTAGGAAGGCAGAATTGTTGGATCAATAGGAAACGTAAGCCAACCAACGGAGGCAAACATATGAAATCCTGGTAACTCCTAGTGGCCGGCAGAAGGTAGACAAACGAATTCAAGTCCAAGAACTCAAACGACAGCCATGAACAACGGACTGTCATTTTGGAAATACTTTCACATGTTTGAAATCGCCTTTAAAAGGGCGAAGGATGGACGAGAAGGGGAGTCATTTTGTAGTAGACACATCAGAAACAATCTATCTAATTGTGTTTTTGTAACATAACTTGATGTAATATAGAGCTTTGAACAATAATCTTTTGAATTTTTTACTACGCCAGGGCTTTTGGTGGTCTGGGCCCAACCACTGGAAGTTCCATGCAAGTTTTCATATTCTGTGTAGTTGTAGAACCAATGCTTAAGTATATGATGCAATTGTAAAGTATATTTCCATTCAATAAAGATATAGTTCTCTTTCTTTAGGATTATTATAAATTGTGTTCTTGACGTAGGACAATTGCAATCATATTTTCTGACTTATGGCAATATTTTATTATCAGTAGATAGTTCCAATTATTTTAATGCCATTGCATTTGAGTTACAGATTGTAGAATAAGCTGATTTCAATATTATCTGTCTTTATGAATTGCATTCTTATTTTACCATAAAGAAGTGTTCAACCATCAATCAATGTTTATTAATTAAGTCATAAAGATAATTCCATTGCAAAATTACCTAAATAATTGTTGTACGATTAATTTAATTCGCTTCAACTATATTGTTGTTCCATTACTGTTCAACTTAGTTATCCTTCTGTTCCATTACTACTCAGCTAGTTATGTTGTTGTTCCATTACTGCTTAGTTAGCTAGACTGCTGATTCAAATCAATTCCATTATCGGTTAGCTTAGTTAGACTATTGTTCCATTCAATTCCATTTTTGTTCAGATTATTGTTGAATTCAATTCAATTGCTACTTGATTTCTCTAGATTGTTGTTCGGTTCATTTAGACTGCTATTTAATTCCATTAGATAGATGCAAAATATTGTTTCTCAATCTTAGGTTAAAAACCAATCCAAGCCACCCCTCTTAGGATAAGCACGCTTAGGAAGTTAGCAAATTCTTCCTCATAAGCAACAAGTAACATCTATTAGACAACCTGATATGAAATTATGCAAAAGGGATTACTGACATCTATGTGAACTTGCTTATGTTAAATTATGTAATAGATTGAAAAGATTGCAATTAACATAAACAACATAAGCCATTAAAGACACATTTTAAACATATCAACACAGCAAAATTTAATAAGGAGTTCACGAGACTTCCTGGCTACATCTCTTGTTCCTTTAGCTTCCAGTGCTGACCTTTATATTATGTATTCAAATGCTTTACAAACATGAGCTCAAAAAGTGAAAATCAAATGATGAAATAGACCTCACCATGATGACCAGCTCGGAATTCTGGTCAAAATGAGTATAAACTTGCCTATGTTTGGCCACCGTGACTTCCAAGCCCCCTGGAAAGTCAAAAACCACCTCTGCCTTCTACAAAACCACTCTTCTCTGCAAAAACTGCCTCTGAAAACTCATCGTTGATTTGGGCGCATTTGGCACCTACATAAACAAATAAAAATTGGAGTGGTGGACTTAAAAGTCCAAACTATAGCGCAGATGGTTAGCGCTCTTGTGCGAAGGCGTTGCTTTAAATAGTTTTGGAGGGTCAGCAGTTCAAACCTTCGGCTGACCTCTCCGTTGAAACTACGCACAATACATAGCAATATATTTATTACATGTTTTTCTTAAACCTTGGATAAGTCCTATCCGAAGGTTCGATACACTGCACATATGGTAACATATATATCGACGACTTTAAACCTTATGATAACATATTCTGGTAGTTGCATTAATATATTGCGGTGGCTTTATATGGTTGTATTATCATATGATATATTTGGCAGTGAATATATATGAATGCGACGGCTTTGACTATAGTTCCGGTAGTAATATAAGCGATAGCATATATAGTATAACTTTGTTCAATGGTTCCACGGTTTGGTAGGTGTAGCAGTTTTGTTATGGAGCTCCAGCGGTCACGCAAATATATGCGGTGACATTTATGACAAAAACCTTTGTTATATCATAACCAAAGGTTTGGTTGTTACGATATATAATGTATTGCAACATTAATATATATACCCTTAATTCAAAAGCCAATTGAAGTGCTGGCCCAACTGCTATTTTAACTCCAATGAAAACTTAGAAATTCAAGAGGTCAGGGGTTTGATCCTCCCCTTAATTCAAAAGCCAATTGAAGTGTTGGCCCAACCACTATTTTCACTCCAATGAAAACTTAGAAATTCAAGAGGTCAGGGGTTCGATCCTCCCTGGCCTTCATAATTCTGCAAACAAGGTCAAACTGGGTAAAAATCTGGGCTACCACATGTCAGATCCGGATTGGCCCATATCAACCAATTGTATCTCGACACGTCACAGAGCTCGATGACATCAACCTGGAAAAATGGCACATTCCCGGGATGACACATGTCATGCTGACTCTGACTCTGACTTTGACTCTGACTTTGACTTTGACTGTTTGACTTTGAATTTTTTCATTTTTCCCTACTTTGCCCTGAAAATTTGAATTGCCACAACTTCCTCATATGAAGTCGGTTTCACGCGTCGTTCACACCATTGGAAAGTTGTCGATGAGCACTTCAACTTGATTCCCTTTTCAACTACATCTGAAGACTTATATCTGGAGGAAAAACTGAATCCATTGTGGATCACTCCTCCCCACTAGAAAGCTTTTGGACCACCAAAAGTTGGTTTTAGCTGTCAAGTAAGTGAGGATATATCTCCTTCACTTTTCCAATTTCTATCCATCGTGATTTTCTTGGATTTGTACCTTTAATTCCAACTCGAAGATACTCAACTTCTCCCCGTTGTGAAGTCCTTATCCTCCTGTCGAGAATTGTATCCTCCTGCAACTCATTGAGATATTCTGGCGAAAAATATTCGATGGAAGGTACCTGACTTTGCTCTTCTAGATATTCAATCATTGAAGGTTCATATAATCACAAGTTTTCCACATTTAAAATGGAATAGATTTGCATATAATATTCCCCTTGAAGTCTTTCTTTGATGATGTACAACCAGACTTGATCACCAACTTGAAAACTATGCTCAACTCGATGCTTGTCGTGCCTCTCTTTATACTTGGATCTTTTCCAGCTATTCGTGTACTGCCTGGTGAATTTCCTGGATTTGTTCAATGAACTTGGTTGCTTTGTCCACATCATTGTGTCCATTAGCTGTTATGTCTTTACCAAAGACAAAATCCAAGGGAAACTTTGGTTCAAAACCAAAACAAGTCTCAAATGGAGATCTCGAGTAGAAGAATGAAAGCATATGGGCTTTTTGTGCTGCATCAACACTGCCCCCATGGCATTATCACTTGCATTTGTCTCGATCTCAAATGGATGCTGAAGATCTGGCAGTGCTAGTACTAGCGATGTACTGATCCTTTCTTTCAATGTGTTGAAGGCTTTTTGTTGTTTGCCTCCCCACTGAAACACCCGTTTCACACTTGTCAAAGCATGTAAAGGAGCTGCAATCAAAGAAAATTTAGCAATAAAATTTCTCCAATATTGTGTTGCCCCTAAGAAACTTCTAACTTCTGTAGTAGTATTGGGCTTAGGCTAGTTTACAATGACTTCGATCTTAGAGGAATATATCTTCAATTCACCACCCCCTACAATATAACCCAAATAATTTGAAGATGTCCCGCCAAATTCACATTTGGACAGTTTTACATAGATATTTTCTCTTTTAAAACATCTAAAACCTGCTTTACATGCTTTACATGTTCATCCCATGTCTTATAGAAAACAAGAATATCATCTAAGTAGACTATTACAAAATCATCTATTAATGGTTTAAAAACATCATTCATGATTCGCATAAGCCAAAAGGCATGACCATCCATTCATAAAGTCCTTGCTTTGTTTTGAAAGAAGTCTTCCATACATCCTGTTCTGAAACTCAGATCTAATGGTAGCCTCTTCGCAAGTCTAACTTAGTGAAGTAAACTGCATCTTTCAACTGATCTAATAAATCATTGATACGAGGAAGAGGATAACGATTCTTTATTGTTACTTTATTTAATGCTCAGAAATAAATACACATGAACCATCTTTCTTTTGCACCAACACAATAGGCGATCTGCATGGTGAAGTGCTTGGTCTAATAAACCCTTGATCGAGCAATTCCTGTACTTGCGTCTTTATCTATGCATTCTCTAGAGCTGATAACCTATACATTCCAATGTTAGGAAGAGAAGCATCTGGCTACAAATAAATCTCATTTTCTATCTGTCGCTTGGGAGGAAGCCCCTTAGGCTCTTGAAACAGAATATCATAATCAGAAACAACTTTAACTAAATCTGCTTTCTGTTTAGGATTACAGCCTTGAAAAGCATCGAATTTATCAAGATCCTTTGCTTTTACAATCATAAGTAAAAATTGTTTACTTGAGTTTATAATTCTTTTCATCTGTCCTGAATTTATGAGAGTGTAGTTATCTTTGAGTTTATGAGCTCTTAATACATATTCGATTCCATCCTTAGTGAGTTGATACTTATTCGCCTTTCGATAGAAGACATCATCTCTATCATACAAGTATGGAATCCCTAGTACAATTCCACATATATCCAATGGGACTATATCCAATTCAACCTCATCTATAAACTCTAATCCAATTGCAAAACGTAGTTTTCATTGTTTCGTAACCTATAGTTTAGTTTTATCACAGACCCAACCCAATGGGTATGGCTTTTTATGAGGTTTAGTTTCAATTCCCAATTTATTTATAATCGATTCAGAAATCAAATTAACTTGAGAGCCACTATCAAACAAATTATCAAATTTAGTATGCTTGGAAACGACTCTAATATGGAATAGCTAATTTCTTTTCCTCTCATTGGTTTCATTATCAACAGAATGTGAAGAAGTACTTGTAGATGCTTGAGAATTTTTACCTTTTATACCTGTAGCTGTAATTGTTGTTTCATCTCCTGAATCTGATCCCAAGTCCTTCTGAATAGCAATAATATTCTTTCGCTCTTTAATTCCAAACTTTTTAGGCTTCAATTCTGGATGCAGTGACCAGCAGTGTGCCTCATCATGTCCTTCTTTCTTATAATGAGTGAATGTAGGCTTTTCATTCTTTACTGTGTTCGCTTTCCTTTCCTTCCATTTTTGTTTCTTCTTTTCTTTATTCTTGAATTCAATATATTTAGGTGACTTTACAACATCATGAGATACATTTTTACCCCTAGCTTCTAGATGTGTTGCTTGAACTGATACATCATCTAAGCTAGTCGGATTTAACATCAATATGGTGTGCCTCAAATAACTATGTAGGCCACCAATGTATTTCAATAATGTTTCTGGTGAGTCCAATGATATGCTTAGTGTCAAAGCTCTTTTACGAAACTCCTGAGTATAACTTTGCACACTTTGACCCTTTAATTGACACAATGTTTGCCAACTCATCATAACTTGTTGCATATAAGCCAAAGGATAAATTTTCTTTTTAATAGAAAAAACAAATTCATTCCATGTCAAAATTGTTTTACCATGTTTCTAAAGATCTTCTTTCGTCTTACCTTCCCACCATACAAATGCAGTTCCTCCAAGACGAAGGCTAGCAAGTTGGATCTTCTTTCTTTCTGACACAACTTTCTGTACCCTACTATAAACTTCAATTTCTATTATCCAATTATCAATTTTTTTAGCGTTAAGTTCACCATCATAAATTGACAAATCAAATTTTACATCTAATTTGATCAAAGAGGATTTCCTACTCTTCTTCTTTTTAAAAGAACTAGATTCATCAGAAGAAGACGATGATGACGATGGTGGTGATGATGGAGGAGTTGGTGGAAATAAGGAAGGAGGATTTTTACCTATTTCTTTGTCTACTTTAGGTGATGAAGTGCCTTCACCTTTGTTCTTCTTAAACTCTTTATACATCTCCTCTACCATCGCACGTATTGTCATGAAGTTGTCCAAAAACTGAGCTTATGTTCCCAACATGTTTTCTTCCGTCATCTTCTTTTGCGAAAACACTCTTCCAATTTCTGGATTCCCTTCAACAAGTCCTCCTTCACCTCACTTGGACTTTGACCTAGTAAGCATTCAATCTTCACATGACACTGTCAAACCTTTACAAATTTAACCTGATACTCCGATACCACTTGATCTGAAATTATGCAAAAGGAATTACTGACATCTATGTGAACTTGCTTATGTTAAATTATGCAATAGATCGAAAATATTGCAATTAACATAAACGAAATAAGCTATTAAAGACACATTTTAAACATATAAACACAGCAAAATTTAATAAGGAGTTCACCAGACTTCCTGACTACGTCTCATGGTCCTTTAGCTTCCAGTGCTAACCTTTATATTATGTCTTCAAATGATTTACAAACATGAGCTCAAAAAGTGAAACTCAAATGATGAAATAGACCTCGCCATGATGACCGGCTCGGAATTCTGGTCAAAATGAGCATAAACTTGCCTATGTTTGGCCACCGTGACTTCCAGACCCCCTGGAAAGTCAAAAACCACCTCTGCCTTCTGCAAAACCACTATTCTCTGCAAAAACTGCCTTTGAAAACTCTGCGCTGATTTGGGTGCATTCGGCACCTTCATAAACAAATACAAATTGGAGTGGTGTTATTACAAGTCCAAACTGCAGTGCATATGGTTAGTGCTCTTGTGCGAAGGCGTTGCTTTAAATAGTTTTGGAGGGTTGGTAGTTCAAACCTCCGCCCGACTTCTCTGTTGAAACTCCACACTATACATAGCAATATATTTATCACATGTATTTTTAAAACCTCGGATAAGTCCTATCCAAAGGTTCGATACACTGCACATATGGTAACATATATATCGTAGTTGCATTAATACATTGCGGTGGCTTTATATGGTTGTATTACCATATATATCATATGATATATTTTAATATATTTGGCAGTGAATATATATGAATGCGACGGTTTCGACTATAGTTCTGGCAGTAATATATACGATAGCATATATAGTATAACTTCGTTCAATGGTTCCGCGTTTTGGTAGGTGCAGCATTTTTGTTATGGAGCTCTGGCGGTCACGCAAATATATGCGATGACATTTATAACATAAACCTTTTTTATATCATAACCAAAGGTTTTGTTGTTACGATATATAATGTATTGCAACATAAATATATATACCTTTAATTCAAAAGCCAATAAATCTAGGCGGCCACATGTCAGCTCCGGATTGGCTCATATCAACCAATCGTATCTTGACATGTCACTGAGCTTGATGATATCAACCTGGACAAATGGCGCATTTCAAGGACAACACATGTCTCGCTGACATCACATTGTTGACTTTGACGTTGACTTTGACTCTTTCTATTTTGCCCTACTTTGCCTTGAAACTTTGACTTGCCACAACTTCCTCATACGAAGTCGATTTCACGTGTCGTTCGCACCGTTGGAAAGCTGTCGACCAGCACTTCAACTTGATTCCCTTTTCAACTGCATTTGAAAACTTAGATCTGGAGGCAAAACTGAGTCCATTTTGGATCACAACCTGAATCACATATATTGTGCCAACAGTCTTGGAATAAAAATAATTACCCTGGGTTGATAATAAATGAGAAAGCAGTAGAGTTGTCAATAAAAATCCACCTCTTTCAGCACCAACATAAACATATAACCTCAACACTAGCAAAGTAGATTGAATCCATCATCGATCAAAGAGTGGCTAAAAGGACCAGGAATAAAGAATATCTTCAATACTTGGTCAAATGGAAGAATCATCTAGTCAAAGATGTTACTTGAATGACAACAACAGAGATTTTGAAATATGGTTTCGTTGATAATAAATGAGAAAGCAATAGAGTTGTCAATAAAAATCCACCTCTTTCAACACCAACATAAACATCTAACCTCAACACTAGCAAAGTAGATTGAATCCATCATCGATCAAAGAGCGGCTAAAAGGACCAGGAATAAAGAATATCTTCAATACTCGATCAAATGGAAGAATCATCTAGTCAAAGATGTTACTTGAATGACAACAACAGAGATTTTGAAATATGGTACCAACATTGAAGTACTTTAGAAAAAAGACATAAGATTTTTTTTCTTCCCCAGTAGTATGATGCAGGAGCATCACATATTTTATTTTTGTAATTATTTAAATTGAGAAATATAGAATTTTCTAGATCTCATGATTCATTGTATAATTAATTAGCAGATTAGGAAGTTAGGTAGGATTCCTAAATTTGAGAGGATAATTCTCAACTTCCTCCAAATATATAGAAAGAGATTTCTCTTGAAGAGATTCAAAAAATTTCTTCCATCCTAAATAAATAGCCATGTAATGTTCATACTTTTGAGTGTGATTTTATTAATAAAATTTATGTATATTTTATTTATTAATCATATGAACCAAGCATAATTACCATTATTATCATCATTGTGAATATCATAATCATAATCTCATTTTATTTTTCAGAGTTTATATCAAATCCTTTCTTTTATCATAAATAATTATCACCATATCATTATCCTTATTATGTTCTTCTTACCTTATTCTTGAGCATTAGCATTATCATTATTTTAATAAAATGGAATTTCAACTTACCCATCCTCGTTATCATTATTTAAAATAAAATAACATTGCGACTCACTCACTTTAACACAAAATATATTATCATTATTATCGTCGTTGTTAATACCATAATCATAATCTCATTTTATTTTTCAGAGTTTATATCAAATCCTTTCTTTTATCCTATATAAACCCTATCATTATCTTTATTATCTTCTTCTTATCTTATTCTTCAGCATCAACATTGTCATTATTTTAATAAAATGGAATTTCAACTTACCCATCATCGTTATCATTATTAGAATAAAATAACGTTGCCACTCACTCACTTTATCACAAATAAAATTTTTGCGAATATTTTTATTTTTTTTATTTTATAATGATAATTTCAAATATTCCAAATTATTATCACTTATTTCAATGCTCTAAAATAAATCTCTACTTAAACTATATATCATAATTTTCATAATCACTCTTAGTTTAATTATATTCATCATAATCCCACTTAAATAAAATTAATTATTATATTTTAATTCATTTTCGAATTAATAATACCAATTTAAAATAAGGTTAAAGTTTGGTTTATTTTTATATCAATCGAAATATGGATTTCATAAATTTAATTTAATTTAATTATCAATAACTACTGCATCCATATAAATTAAATTATTAGTAAATGTAAATCAACATAATCTATAATCTATAATAAACTTCAAAGTACTTACTTCATAATAAATCTCATTTTTCTAAAATTAAAAAAATCATAAAAATAACTACATTAAAAATTTATTTAAAATTATATATATATATATATATATATACACACACACACACACACAATTTAATTATATATACATTTGAAAATAGATGTAACAAAATTATTTTGGATGAAAATTTACCCCTACATTACCATGGAGATTTGTAACTTGTGTATAGGATTTATTACAATATCATGGCTTGTCAATACCACATGCCCAAAAAGTCATAGCTCATTTCATATGTCACTTGTTTATATCATACATTTTTTTTAATTAGTCAATTTAATTAAAAGTGGGAAAATAATTAAAAGTGGGAAAATTGCATAGCTAATTTGGAAATAAATCTCAACCTTTTAATTGTCTATAGTACTAAGAATATTCTAGAGTATGTAATGGAAGTTAAATCCTTACCATCCACCTAATAATTATGCCGATAGGAATGTTTGTGTAGGGATTTAACCTCCATATGATGTTTTAGAATATTTTTAGTAGCATACTCAAATCAAAGAGTTAGATTTATTTCCAAAGTAGTTATGTTTTTTCTTCCCTTTTAATTAAATTTATTAATTAAAAAAATGGTATATGAATAAGTGTGATATCAAATTATTTATGACTTTTTTGGAATGTAGTGTTGATAAGCCATGTGATCCAAGAGGATCTCAGATAAGCTTAAAAAATAAAATTTGACAAATTTTCTTGGAACTAGCGCCATTATGTAGAACTTAGAAAACCAAATCCAAGACAATTTGAACAATCTCAAACCAACTTCGTATCATGAAAATATGACAATTTAAAGTTTTCAAGACAAAGCCTAATTACTAGGCAGAAGTGCCATGTTGCACTCTCACAAGTCAACACATGTCACCCCTAGGAAACAACATGGAAGATAGGTGGACTAGCAACAAATTGACATGTGGAAATGGCTAGTGATTGAGCATCAACATCGGTTGTTGACTGGGAACACACATATATCAATGGTGGGTCAACACATTGTAGTAATACTATTGATGTGGGATGATGATTACTCTTGATGTGGGATGAGTATTGGCGCTGATGTGGCATGTTGACTGGAAAACTGATTGGATCACTAATTGGACAAATTTACCAGTTGATTGTACTATTGGACACTTTAGTTGGAACAATATGTGGGTGACATGTGGCCCATTAATAGGGAGTCATGTAGCCCATTAGGAATACAACATGTGGCTTGAGACCATTGGTTTAAAATAGAGTTCAACAAATTTTCCTTGACAAGGTTCAAACGTCGATCTTCTCCCTAAAACCTTTCGATTCCTGCCACTACACCATTGGCATGACTTAATATATATCACCATAGTTATTTATTTAAGGTTTATTGTGTCATATGATGGAAAAATAGGTTGGAAAGATCCCTACTAAATATGGCAGCTCTACCAGATTTGGTAGAGAATTCAAGGTTTTTTAATATAAACATGGCACAATGGGGTTACATGTCTAACAACATTGATAACCCTCAAACGACATGCCAAAGAAAATGATATTATAAATCATATTTTAATGTTGAACATGCCAACCAACATGTCATATATATTTGACTGCATATCAACACCAACCGATGTGCACTTCCACTATGCTATGGTTCCATAACAACTCAGAGGTTCCACCAAAATTAACGTGGAACTATGCATTATATTTCCATGACTCAATGGAAGCCAGCAAAAGCCACAATTGTTACGAAGGTTTCAAAATCGGTTGACAGCTACCAACAACCTGAAACATTACTGAGGGTTATCCTTCTAGGATGTAAAAGGCTATGAGATATGTTCATTCAACCAATGTGGTCACAATTTATTGGACCAAATGTAGTTGGCCACAAGGACAATTCCATTGGGCCACAAAATTAAATAGGGGAATCACTGGTTGACCGAGATGTAGTGCTCATATTGAACATGTTTGTTAGATTGCCACATTTTTATGTCACTATTCGACCAAGCTCTAAGAAACATTTGAATTTAGGAGGCTGCAAATCAGTAGCCAAATATTGTTACATTGATTCATGCCACTGTCCATTCATTGCTTCAAGAAGTATAGCAAAATTTTTTGATGGTGGCTCATCATTTCACCACATCATATGAATAGTTGGAGGTGCAAGATATTAACATAATAGTCGATGCAATAAAAAAACTATAAAATATTGAGTCAACCATTTGGAGAAGAAAGAGAATATTGAGGTTGAAATTATATTGCATATGCCATTTTTGTGTGGAGAGTATATATATATATATATATATATATATATATATGTATGTATATATATATATATGCCATTTTTAGGAGAGTAGTTGAATAGATTCTTGCACCCACCTTTTAATTATAGAGTGGAGAAGGTTCTTTTATATTGTATGCCCACTTCATATAATTAAGTGGAGAAGTGTTTGTTTAATTTCCCAATATTTTTTTGGAGAGATATTGGTTGAAATTTTCGTAAAGTTTGTGGAGAGAATTTTCCCATATTGTTGATGGAGAGAGTTTCACATTGATCCAGGTGGCTCCAAAGAAGCTCAAAGGTCTAAGAGGACTTACAATAACTCGAAAATCAAAGTGGTCATATGACAACAAAACGAGAACCATATCAAACTTTTCAACACCCTGATTCCAATAGTGTGAATGACACCCAAATATGATTTCGTATGAACGAGATAGGATTGGTCAAAGTTTTAGTCAAAGGCAACAAGTGCCACGCTTAAGGTTTCTACGAATTGACCAAGACTGAGGCATGAAAACTAGCTCCCGAGAATGGGGGAATTTATGGGATGATTAATTTGTTTATGAACCCTTAATTTCAACAAAGAAAAAAAAGGCCAATAATTGTTATAAAAATTTAAAAATATATTAAAATAGGGGTGGGTGGCTACCACCCCTGCTACCCCCACGACATTGTATTGTTATTGGTAAATATAGAAATTGGGTGATAGGCCATGACCCCCACCACACCCCCTGGACTACAGAGCATATATGTTATTTAATTTATGGTTTTCTGCCATAGAAGGAAACCCCTCATTTTGTATGAGGGTATTGTATTGCGACTTTGGATTGTATGTGTATTCTCAGAGCTAGAAACAAATAGGGATATTGTGAGATATAACAGAGGATATTACAGTGCATCTATTGTAGGTTGTGTCTCTTCATTTTGCTAGATAATAGAAAGGAAGGACTGGCTATTCGGGGTGGACATAGCTGAAATTGGGTGAACCACATATATTTGTGTCTCTCTTGTTTTATATGTTTTTTGTGTCTATGTTTTCGCATATTTTATGTGTTGCATTTATTTTTAATATATAATTTTCTAACAATTGGTATTAGAGCAAGGTTCAAATCTCGTGTAATAACTGTATTTTTTCTATAGTTTCACTATTGCTGTGTAAAGAAGTAGGATCATCTCTGTGTTGTTTGATTGGACAGATCTGCGTGTGAAGAAGCTATATCTGTTGTGTAGCATTTTATCAAAAATAGTTTTTCATATGAAGAAGAAAGATCTACTCAGATTTTTTGTGGAGCTACTACTGACAAAGAGTCAAGCATGGGGAAAGCATGCAACTATGCAAAAGAGGAGGAGGCAGGGAGCAAGCATTGTCGCTATAGGAGGGAGAATGTGCCTAAATACATGATTTTCCTTGTAAGACACGGGAACAACTGGCTGAAGATTGAGCCAGATGGGGAAAGAATAATGGACGTGGTGGGACTCAAGCTCTACTCCTCGTCGAGCTTCCATAGTTTTTTTTGGATCAACATATGTGAATTAGTACATACAGATGTTGTAAATGGTTGGATTTGACAACGTTTGATGGGGTTGATGTTAATCTATGACACAAAAAAAATGCTCAATGAGGAGAAGTGTGTTTGGAAGATTCAAAGCTTTTCAGACAGTGAGGTCCAAAGAGATGGTATAAAAATACATGTGCCATAGATCTAGTGCAAGGAATCCTCTACGCTAGATTGAAGAGCACAATTATGGACGAAATGTTTTCTATTGGAGGTGTAACAATGGGAAATATATGAGTTGGGAGAAATGGACACACAAAACATCAAATATGGCCAAGTGGTTGGGGTATCATACAGATCAACCTTACCTTAAGGCCAAAAAATATTTTAGGAGTGGAATGGTAGTGCACTCAAGTCATCAGATGACCAAGAGACGGTGCATGTGAACCTTCACTGCTCACCTATACACCTACAATACACTGAAGTCTTCCCAGCCTTTTATAGGCTCCATTACATGCAATACCATGGGCCGAAAAACCATGGGTGAAAAATACCATGTGCCCCAAAACCAGTACTTTTTACCCTAGTCAACATTGACTCTATCCCAAGTTAAGTTTACCTAACAATTGCCCCTTTAAAGTTGACTTGGGGTTTCTTGACTAAATCCAGCAAAAATTGCTAAGTGAGACAAACCCACTCACTCTAGCCCTTCCCACCTCCATTTTTTTTTTACCCAGGGTAATTGTTAACTTGAAATCCCCCTATCACCTAGATCTAACACAGAATTTATCAATGATTACCCAGAGGTACGCGTGCCATACCAGGTCTTACAGCAGTATGCCCATTTACATGCAAAAATTAACTCTATTATAATAATCATAATTTTTTTTTCATTGTTATTATCTTTGTACATATGACACCAATGTCCATATAAAAAGAACCCATATACCGGATAACATGGGTCAGTAGCTGCTGTAACCGCTAGTCCTCTAAGATTTCTCTTCCTATACATTTTTCATCAATTAATTAATCCACATGCACATATCATCTCACTTTAACCAGCTCTCTTCCACTGTAACCGCTAGTCCTCTAGGAGTTCTCTTCATATACATGGTTCATCAATTAATTAATCCACGTGCACATATCATCTCTCACTTTAACAAGCTCTCTTCTATTTACATTCCTTCAGCACTATGATCTGCACCTACGTAATGCCCATCATCTTTTGTATGGGAGTGCATACCTCAACTCTCTTGTTGGCCCTCTCATCATGACAACTTTGTAAATCTGAATGACTGCTATTCCAAAATTAGATCTGCTACAAAACCATTGCTCATTGTCTAAATATGTTGATGTCCTCATCCACATGCACCTTCACACAGGCCTCGAGTTCTCTGCCCAAGGCTTCCTTACACAAATGTACCTACCACCTTTACATCACCTCCAAGAAAAATTCTATCACAACTCTGTTCTACGCCCATAATCTTCCAAGCTCTAACATTGCACTGCGAAGGATTTTGTGGAACCACGCGGTTTCCTCATCCTATGAAAAAAACTCTTTGGATGGCCTTGTCAGGGTGGAATTTCAAGGCCAACTTTCTGTACATTGAACAGAATTCGTCGGACGAGGGGGTGAGCTCAATGACGTGGCTATGGCTTCCGCTAGCAGGATGAATAAACGATCTACTCTCAACTTAGTCACATTAGAACTAGAAATCATCTGTCTGTATCAGACTACCTTGCCTCAGGGTCTTACCATAGGTTTCCTCTACCCAATGGATCTCTTCTTTACTCGCATCTAGATCTTGGACTACCACCGATCTAAGCTCTATGGCATATCCACACATGTGCCACCTCCTCATCATTTTATGGCTCGAGTACGCTACCATTCCACTCATAAAATAAACTTTGGCCTTAAGCTAAGGTTGACCTATATGAGACCCCAACCACTTGGCCATATTTGATGTTTCTTGTGGTCATTGCTCCCAGCTCATATATTTCCCATTGTTCCACGTCCAACAGAAAATGTTTTGGCCATGATCATGCTCTTCAATCTAGTGTAGAGGAGCCCTTGCGCCAGATATGTGCCACATCCATTTTTACACCATCACTTTAGACCTGAGTATCTGAAAAGCTTGGAATCATCAAAATGCGCTTCTCCTCATCAAGAATTGTTTTTTTTGGTGTCAGATTCATATTGACCCCATCTCACATTGTCGGTTCCAACCACATACAACATATGTATGCACAAATTTGCATATGTTGATAAAAAAAAAACTCTGGAATCCTGATGAGGAGGAGAGCTTGAGCCCCACAATTTCCATCATGCTTTCCCCATCCACCTCAATCTTCAGCCAACTGTTCTGGTGTCTCCCAAGGACAGTGGTGTAGTTAGGCATGCTCTCCCTCCTATAGTGGCAGTGCTTGCTCCCCGCCTCCTCCTCTTTTGTGTAGTTGCATGTTTGACCCATGCTTCAATCTTTGTCAATGGTATCTCCACACCAAATATGACTAGATCTATCTTCTTCATATGAAAATTTTTTTGTGATAAAATGATGTGCAACAAATCTAGCTTCTTCGCACGTAGATCTGTCCAATCAAACTGCACAGAGATGATCTTGCTTCTTTACACAACAATAGTGAAACTATAGACAGAATAAAATTATTACACGAGCTTTGAACCTTGCTCTGATACTAGTTGTTATAAAATTATATATCACAGAGCAATGAAACACATAAAAAATGTGGAAACACAAACACATAAAACATATAAAAAAATAGAGACACATATATACCTGGTTCACCCAATTTTCACTATGTCCACCCCAAACTACGAGTCCTTCCTTTCTATTATCCAACAAAATGAAGAAACAGAACCTACAACAAATCTGTTGTAATATCCTCTGTTCTCTGTCATAGGCTCCCTATCTGTTTCTTGCTCTAAGAATACACATACAATCCATAGTTGCAATATAATACCCTCATACAAAACGTGGGATTTCCTTCTAGGGAAAAAAACCCTAAATTAAACATAACTTCTACTGTCATATCATCCATCTAATGAACAACCAATATTGACAAGAAATTACAATACTTTTACAATGCAATTTCACATGTATTTTTAGCTTCGGGGGCAACCACCCCCTGTGTACCCTCCAAGAAGTGTTTAACTACGGACGATGTTGCCGCCCCGTTAAGAACATGGGTCCAACACTGTGATACAAAATAAAGAATATAATCAGGCTCCACACCAAACACATGCTATATAAAAGAGAAGAGTCTAGGACCTAACTAACCCAGGACCCCGCCCAAATGACCCACGACCCAACCACTAGAGTTAACACGGGGGCCATCGGAACTTGAACCCACCCAACCCATGTGGGTCGGCCCCCACCGGGCAGTCCCATATATAAACACTAAACTCTATGTCAATCAACCATTTTCGCCAACTTAACGGTGTTGACCATCATTCAAACCACCGCTCCACTAAACCAATGACCTTACCTTCATCAATGGTTAAGTCGTAACTTCTGAACTGCTCAATGCACCATAAAAGAGTAAACAATATGCCAAGTTTGGAAGGGTGAGATTTGAATGCCCAACCCTTGAGTAACCAACCTCTGACTTTGACAATAGTCCAACGACTTAACTTTGATATTTCTAGCCAATTTTTTTAATTTAAACTTCAAAAATTTCTCATTAGATTGGAGGAGGAGGGCAGACCTGTGTGACCTTGAGCAAACCAGAGAAGCAGAATCCTAATGTAGAAGAATTAATTGATGCGAAAAATATTCCTTCGGTGGTAAATTTTCATAGTCACAAAATTCTATCAAGCTTATAGTGATTTTTGTCAGAATTTTGCAAGGAGTGCGATGGTGAAGTCAGATTTTCCATCTGAGAAGTAGAATTCCAGGTGCCTTGCAACAAAAGAAACTTTGAAGAATCTTGAGGAATCTAAAAGATTCCCTTGGAGGTTTAATTTTTCTAGTGTCTGAATGTGGCCAAATTTATACTCAATTTTCTGGGAATATCGCAAGGAGCATGATGGCAAGATCAAATTCATCATCTGAGTAGAATATATCCAGTCAAATACTAGAGACGAATCTTTGTTGAATCATGGGGAATCTAAAAGATTCCTGGGGAACACAATTTGATGGTGTCAGAATTGGATAAGTTGATAATCTATTTTACACCACTCATCGCCAGGAATTCAGTGATGCAATCCATTTATGTAGTTGAGCTTTGCATTTTTCGACCATCTTTGAAGGTGGAGGTATTTGATGTAGTTATATTATGCATCCTTTTGTTATTTTGAGATAATTTCTAATTGTTGAGATCCATGTGTAACACTATCTTGATGGATACTTGTTGCCACATTATTGTGAGAATTGGTTAGCTTGCCATGTTAAAGGAAGACCTTGTTTTATTTAAAGTTCCCATAGGGATAATGTCTCATGGAGAGACATGGAAGTCTTGTAGACAACATTTGTCCTTTTTTGACAAAGAACATGTTATGTACATCATCATATTTTTCAGAAATTATATGAAGCGACCTTCACTCTCCTGACACCCAGGCCCGAAGACGTACCCCACATTGGTTGAAATCCATTATGAAATGTGTCATGTTCTTGATTTTTCTATCGTCATTATGTTTCCTCTTGTTGAAGCATGCACATGTGATTGTTTCAATCTCTTCTAAATACAATTCTATTAATATCATAGAATTAAGAGATCTTGGTTAATTCCTGTAGCTGAAGAAATCCAGATCAAGTTTGATATCAAAGCAGTCTTCTCATTGATGTGAATTGTGAGTGTGAACGATTGAACATGCAACAATGAAGGATGACAGAAAAATGTACTAGGCCTTCCTCAGGATGACAAAAATGGTGGAAATTATGTATGAAGCTTATGAGAAGAAAATAGAGGAACAAGAGAAAGAAAGAGTATAGGACAATTCTACATATACCCCCTCTAGTGAGCACCCATCTTCTTCATCGTATTCTCATCATTAGAATAAGGAGCTAAACCAGAGCCCTCAAGCAGAGAATGTTGAATTGAATATGCTTATATAATAAGACAAAGATGAGAAGAAAAGATAGCAACTTCAGCTACAAGCCAAGAAATAGGCCTTCGAAGAGATGTGCGACGAAGGATAAAAGAAGCCATCATCACCCATTTCAATATCGAAAGTTGAGGTGAAAAATTGTGATCGTTCTTCAAATTCACCTTCATATGATATTATTTCTATTGGAAATGTCGATGCAACAATTACAAGAACTAGCATCAGAATCCTTACTAAGATGGGATATAAAGGGGGATGACTTGGTGTTAATGGCAAAGATATGACTCATCCATTGGAGGTGGTGCAAACACCTCGATTAATAGGTTCAGGATACACCAAAGGAGAGGGCTCACAGGTTTCATAGGCTTCCATGACATTGTTGAGACCACCAAGGAAATAGAATCATGGGAACACATCACCATCATCCCATTGCAGCGCACACTACAAATGGAGAGTTGAGGCAATCCCACATCGCCATAATTACACCAGAGACAAACAAACATTTTTTAAACTTTCAAGGAAAGAGAATGATGAGAAAACATCACCATCATCCCATGAAAGTGCATATTGCAAAGGAAGAGCTAAGGAAATCTCTCATCACCACAATTTCACCAGAGACAGTCAAGAAATGTATAACAAGTCTCAGTATCATAGAGTTCATTTTGATTACAAGCACATTGTTAATGATGAACGAAAATCATGACATAAAAAACTGTGTAGTTTTTTTGGTTTACGTAACAATGTGTTTTCAAAGTGTTGGAAGTGAATGGCAACACGAAATAGGATGAGGCATTAAATGCCTTCTCCGCATCATGGAAATAAGAATTTAAAATAGGCCTAGAGAAATAATACTTATTGTAGTTATTGTAACATAAGTGGTCATCAAAGAGACACGTGTTCGAGGCTCCATACAGAGCAACATCTTAAGGAAAAAATGCTCGTGCATGAACAAGTTGAAAATGATGTTAGAAAAGTGAATCAACCACAGGGAGATGATACATTCACTCTGATAAGTGAGAGATGGTTTTTCTAGATGTGTTAGCTTGTCATGGCCATATTTTTGTAAATCGTATGTTGCGACATAACTCTAAAATTGATGATGTGTTTTCCATCGCTTGTTGAAGCAACGATGATGTTTTGGCCTGGTATTGATAGCTAGGGTAATGTTTCCATTATGATGTAAACTTGACCACTGAGTATGTGTTATAAATTTGTGCCAAGCATGGGATTCTTGGGTCATTATTGATCATGTATTTTATAGAGATTATACTCCAGGTTTGCAGAGGATGCAGTTGTCGGCTCATATCTCAGGGCTTTGAAGAACAAAGATGAAGGAGAAGGAAGGGTGACCTGTCACGACATTTGTAGTGCAGACAATGTACACAATAGTTGCAGATTATGTTCATGCTTTTGGTGGAACAAAAGATCCTCAATGGGGAGGAATGATCCAAGTTGCTCCAGAGAATCTCAGAGGTCAAAGAGGGCTTATAATAGCTCGAAAATCAAAGTGGTAATATGGCAGTAAAACCATAACCAGATCGAAGTTCTTGTCGCCCTAATTCAGACGGTACAAATGACAACCAAATCTGAGTTCATAGGGATGAGATATGACTAGTCAAAGTTTTTATCAAAGAGGACAACTGGTAGGCTTAAGGGTTCTACAAATTGACTAATACTGGGGCATGAAACCTAGCTCCTGAGAATGGGTGAATCTATGGGATTATTAATTTATTTATGAATACTTAATTTCGACAAAGTTAAGAAAATCCAATAATTGTTATAAAAAAGAAAAATATATATTAAAATAGGGGCGACGAGTTTCCACCCCCACCACCCTCGTAGCATTGTATTGTTACTAGCCAAAATCGAAATTGGGTGGCAGGCTGTGACCCCCTCCACACCTTCTGGACCACACATCATATATGATATATAAAAGAGTGAAGGTCAGGGCCTGACTAAGCGGGGACCCCAATCAAACTGCCCACGACCCAACCACTAGAGTCAACACTAGGGTTTGTAGTCTTAGTGTCAGTTTTGCATACTTCCACCAATGATAAAATAAACTCTTTCATGTCATGTTAAGGGTCCCATTCCAGCATTTTTTTCATTCCATTAGGTCATCATGCAAAAATTTGGTCACTAATTAGGGTATTTAGATCATTACTACTCCTTTCACCTCCATGTTCAATGGACATCATCATGGCTAGGTCATTCATTGTTGAAAGAGTCTCGTAGTCATCATGATCATCATTCATCTCATTCTTCCATGTTGTGTCATCATTACATCATAGGGTCAAAATCATGAAAATTGGTCATTTCACCATCGAATTCACCTTTTGAAGGAGTAGTAATAGTCAAAGGCTTTCAACAAAGGTTTTAAAATCATGTTTGTATCTTAACTGTGATGGATTATATGCAACTAAGTTTTAAGGCTCCAGTTCAAATCAGAATGTGAAAGGACATGGTGGGTCAACTACACCACCAAAGGAGAAAATTGATTTTCAAAGCTACAAAGAAACTACAACTCAAGTTCATTTTCTCATTCCACATTCAAGAGACATCTCTCTATCAATAACACTCACTCCCACTCCCACAGAGGCCATTTAATGCCATCAAAAGACAAGTTTTCCTCTTGTGTTGTGATTTTTCCAAAGGGAGTTTTGTTTTCCCAAGGGTACCCAAATCATCACTAAAAAAGGTTGCTTCAATACTTTTAGGTTCCAAACTATCATTTCCAAGTAAGTGGCTTTGTTTTTACCATATTTGTCTCTCAGTTGTGCTTGGAAAACTAATTTCCCTCTCCTAGGGTTTTGAGGGCATTTTTATCGGTTTCATGAATTCCATGGTTAGTTCATCAACAGAAATTGTACCTAATTCTCTTACCCATTCCCCTGTCCTTAATATACCTTCCTAAACACTTCGCATCACTCCTGTCCCTCAAAATCATAATTTTTCCACAAACCATAGTCTATCGCTAGAATTTGACCTTTTCTAGACTAGGCTTGTGTTTTTTAGTTTTTGACTACTTCCCCTCACTCACTACTTGAAATTAAACGTTCCCATACTTCCTAATATCCCCTCTAGCTCCAAAAAATTTCCTAATAGTTTAGAAGCCCCCTATCCCATTTATTTCCCTTCACTCTTATAAATTTCAGAAATCCCCTGTTTTGCCTACACTAAACCCTAATTTCCTCTCCCGTTGAGCTAGGGTTGGCTATCGAATCAGAGACATCTAAGGAGAGGAGGCATAAGGGAGGTCACATCAGAAAGTATGAGGCCATTCCATCTCATAAAAATATTGTCTCCATCATTTTTCAAGAATTCATTCCAAGGGAGAAATATTTTGCTACACATAGGACTAGTTTTTCTTCAAAGTATGGTTCAGACCAATTGGAGATGAATTTCACAAAAACGAAAGAGGTTTTTGTTAACCATAGACCAAGGAAAAAAAAAATACTTCAGGTTTTTCATATTTGTTATGGTTTCAGAGGAATACTAAAACTACAGCTGATAGAGGAGAGTTGCTGCACTTCTGGAGTAGTCTTGGGAAAATAAATGTTTCTCCCTGATGGAATGTTCAAATGGATTTATTTATGCATAAAATGATAACTAGACAAATAGATATTTCCAATGAGATATTTGGAGCTAAATTGGGAGTTTTGTAAGCCATCCAAAAATTTCTTTCAAGAGCACGTTGTTCTTTTTGCACCCCCGTTCTACACTTTCTGACCGGACTTGGGAGAATTGATTTTTGAGGGGTTATAATTGATCATTTTCAGCGCTTGATAGGTCCATTTTGTATTAGATAGAAATATATTTCCAATGATGTATTAGGATCACAATTTTTAGTTCATTATTTCATCCAAAAGTGAGCTCGAAAATGGCGTTGTGTTCCTGCTTGAGGCATTGCGCTTTTGCTTGGGAGGCATTGGGCTCCTGTTTCAGGCGCTATGTTTTTGCCAACTTACACACACAACTTCAAATATTATTTGCAAGTGGTCCAGTAATCAAGCAAGGTTTTTCTCAGTCAAATTCAAATAAGTTTCACCTCACAAATCCTTCCTTTCACTTCATAATTTCAAATTTATCGTGTAAACCCTCCAACTACGGAATCGATCAATTTCAGAGTATCTCATCAAGTGGAAGAACTTACCCACTGAAGATTCTACATGGGAGGATGAGAATTTTATACAGAAGCACCCAGA
This sequence comes from Pinus albicaulis, assembly GCA_034641835.2. Taxonomy (NCBI): domain Eukaryota; kingdom Viridiplantae; phylum Streptophyta; class Pinopsida; order Pinales; family Pinaceae; genus Pinus; species Pinus albicaulis. The sequence goes on along the minus strand of CM076575.1, from coordinate 877,900,386 downwards.
GCTACTCAAGCATTGAGGACAACACTTTTTTGAAGGAGAGGGGCATATTAGGTCCCTATATGACTAGTATAGTCCCTTATTGTTGTTAGTGTAACCCCCTTATTGTTATTATTGTACCCTTGTAACCCCATTTTGTTATTATTGTGCCCTTAAATTATTATTGTTAGTTCGGCTAGGATTACATTGTGGCCCACTAGGAGTACATTATGGCCCCATGGACTCCTATATATAGAAAGGAGGTTTTGTAAATTGTATCATCCAAGAATTGTTCATTTATGTAATGTATTGGAGGTTTATTGGCAACTCTAGCTCCATGAGTACTTTGTTCATCTAAAGACAAGAAAGTACTCATGGAGCTAGAGTTGCTAAAGGAAAAAAGACAAGACACCAAGGTTAAGGCACTAATGGTACTTAATGATTCTAACCATGATGATACTCAAAACATCAAATCAATACCAAAATAAGAGGTCTTAAGAGATCTCTATGCAGCAAAAACATGAGGCAGAGCAACTTAGTTTTGAAGAAAGGATTTCCAAAGAAGTTGAAGATGATAGAGAGATATGGCTACATAGGGTATACATCCACCTTGAGAAGCTCCTTCAAAAGGAAAATAAAGAAAATTAAATTCTTAGACACGTGTCTAACAAGTACATCACTAGGAACAAGATCTTCAACATCAAACTCAAGCAGTTGAAGAAGTATAAGAAAGCCCTAATCAAGCAAAAGGAGGAAGATAAACTTGAGATCCTTGTTGATTATTCCCTGATTTATTGATTCACATCATCAGATATTCATCAACCCATTTTTAAGTTTTTTGGGTAATTTTTTGAAATTTTGGGCATTTTGACAAATTTTGACTAGTTTTCATCATAGTCCACTTGTCAAAAATGAAACGCCTAGGGTGTTGCGCTTCTTCTAGGAGACTCCAAATGACAAACGAATACCGCCATTGGATTCAAAAGGCCTTATAAATCAACGTTTTACTATTTTCACACCAAAATTGTACATTCTCGCAGGGAGAAATGGAAAAAAACATCCAAAAAATCACGTTTCTGCCTCATTTTTCAGGCTAGTGCTGCACTTTTGACAAATATTGGGAGATTTGACTTTTGAGGGCCTTAAATTCATAATTTTTGAAAATTAAGGGAATGTTTCAAAAATATATAGGATCAACTTTCCAATGAGCTATCATAAGTTTATGAAGGCCCCCAAAGGTGGCCTTGAAGTTGGCGGTACGCTTATGCTTCAAGCATTGCACTTTTGCTTCAAGCGATGCACTTTTGCCAGTTTCCTGATATTTTCAAAATTTTCCATAATCCTCAGTTGCTGATAGATTTTTTGAGTTTTAACTAATGTAATTCATTGTTGGAAATGTAATTATGACCTAAATAGTTATTAGTGGGTAGATACATTAGGCAAAAGTGGTTTTTTGTCTAAAATGAATCAATTTCACCAAAGTTAGGGTTGAGTTTGTTGACCTCCCTAGTCTTTGGGTTTCTAGTTGAGCACTTTGTGGATCAGATCCTCATGCTAGGGCTTTGACCCCTAAGCTGGAGAGAATCATTTTTGGTCTATCTTATTCACTTATTTTGTCATGTCAAGGGTTGGATGATGTTGGATTGATCCTGGAACACTTTTTGTAATTAGAATTTTGGTTAATAATAATAGACAAAGTTATAGATATATTGATGGAATTCATGTGGTAAATGGTTTAGCATTGTTTCTTCTCTTGTTATTCAAATGTGTGAATGTATTGTAGCTCATATTCATTCCATTTCTAAATGTAAATGTTTCCTATGTTAGAAAGACATAAATCATTAAGTTTATGCTCTATTTTGGAGTGATTTTTACTATTTGTCGCATTTTATTCTTAGTAGAAAATAATTCATAGCTCTTATGCTCTTTTCTCAAAACCCTATCAATCTAAACCATCCCATCAGATATCCTCTTGTGTTGGTTTGCTTACCTACCTTGCTATTCTGATCCTTGTTTTCCCTGACCTAATTCCTTCCTTGACCTTTTCACCATCCAACACCTCAATATTAAATCAATAAAAACCCATGTGCTACTACATCTACCCTTATATCTCATTAATCCATTCATACTGACTGAGATCCATTGGAGATAGCCCTATCCTACCTACTAGGGCTAGCTAATTGGTGAAATATTGGTATGTGGTTACCTTTGCTAGTCTATTCTCAGCCTCAAAGATCTGGTGGAGTGATAATAGGTGAGGCTCAAACTCGTTCGACCCACGTGGGATGAATCTCGTATGGTGGTGTCATTGATGTCAACCCATGGAGTTGAATGGGTTTGAATTTGAGCAAAAACACCACTCATTTATGTCAAATGGATAATGAATGCTTCTTAGTAATTGTTAGATTACATCTAGATAACAGCTACTGATGAGCTCCATCATTAGGTAAATTTGGTGGGGTTAATTGTCACATTTTTTCTTTATTAGGTCTCCTTTTATAATTTTATTATGGTCTTATGTTTCTAGTGTAGATGGTGATTAAGGCTTGTCATGCTTTGAATGCCTAAGATGAGTTAAATTCCAGAAAATAACGAAGATATTGCATTTTTTATGAAGATTTTTCCATTAAATCTCAGACTAGATAGAAAGGAGAGATTATAAGGGGATTTTCCACATCTGTAACTCCCAAAGGAAGCTATGGGATCCTCGATATTCCCTCCAACATCTCGAAATCAAAGGCATCCAAGGAAACTAAATATCAAGCGCACCAAAGCTAGACTTAACTTGCAGTCAGAGTGGAAAGATCACCTACAGTTTAGGGAGTTGTTGGTAGCTACCCTCTAGGTTAAATAGGGTTGACAAATAGATCATTAGGATTTTGATTTTGAAGGAAGCTAATAGACTCTTAGCTCTTGTAATAGGATTTTGAGACTTTCATGTTTATGTAATGAGAATATTTTCTGCAATAAAATGAGTATTCAGATTGTGCTTCACTGTTCTAGTTTTAGAGTTCTAGGCTTGTGGGTTAGGGCCCAATCCATTGGCCTTAGTCTATCTTGTGTATTAATTCTTTACTTTTATGTCATTGTAGCTAGTTTTCTTATGAGTATTTAGCTATTTTACTTACTTTTCAATTCATTGTTTTTATTTTTCTTCCATTTGTTTATTGCTAGACATTAAGCTTGATTACATGTTGTTATAATTGTGTATAAACTCAAAAAGTTTTCTGTAAAGCCTCCATATCTTATATATCCCATTGGAGCTTGAGGATGGTATACCTTATCCACATTCCAATTTTTTTTTAGTTTATGATTTCTTGGAATGAATAGTTAGGTTGTTGTAGTGCCATGAACATGTTTACAATGCTGAGTTAGATTTTTCTTTTGTAGGCTACATTAGGTTTTCTTTCCAAATTCAACTCATATTTTCCATTTCCCTTATCATGAATTTGTAAATATGTTTTTCATGAACAGGTAGTTTTCTTGCAGGTTCAAGTAGCACAATGAAGGAGGATTTTACCAACAGTTTCAGCTTCATTTCTCACCCTTCATCAACCTTTTTTTCATCAAATTGCCATCAATGGTATTTTTATATATTTCATATTCATACTGTGTGCAAAACGTAGAGGTAAAAGACATACTTCTCAAGAGTTTACGATCTTGTTCAAGGGATTGGCCACCTTCCACTCATCAAAAAACACCTTCACTCCTCCTTGCCTATGCTATTCTCATGCATTTTGGCCTTGGATTTCCCTCAAATTGTTTCCTGTAGCAATTTGGGACTTTCTTGTAGCACAAGAGGAAACCTATAGCGGTACTTGGAATAGCACCATTGGGCCCCTCCTTAAGCCTAGAAACAACCATCCACCTTATCCAGACATACCAAAACCACCCAAACACCTTCATCCTTGCACCCATGAGTTCAAGCCTTTCCTAAGCCACCTTAGCGCTTTCTCCTCTTATATAGGAAACATTTGATTTACAAGCATAGTTAGGTCATGATTAACTGCATGATTAAAATAATTATAGTTCAAACATAAAGTAGATAGATTGTGTTTAGCCATTTGGCCCAGAAATGTATGATTATGTTAGTTTCCTTTATGCAATTTCAATTCAGCAATTTACTTCATGCAAGATGCCTAGTTTGTTTCCATTTATTATCATAGCTTAATGTGTAGGTTTCTTTCATTGCAGAGCAGTTAGATGTGATTTCTTGCTGTAGAATAGCTCTTTTATTTCTAATAGAGTAATGGATTTGAATCATTTGTAGCCCTAGGTCGAAATTCAGAAGTGTGAAAGACATAATTCAGAAACCCTAGAAATAGGACGCTTTCATAAAGCTCAGAAGAGGATGACATGAGTATAATGCATATGTTGTGTATATAGCATTGTCACCTCAAATTTTTTATGCACCCTAGGTTGATAAAGTAAAGTAGAGTAAGCTTTAGGAGTTGCAACATTCTTAGTGCAATACCGGGGCTCACCAATTTTGGGCGTTGTTCCCGAAGATTTGTCTAGTAGATACTTTGATTATGTTTGAGCATTATTACATTTTGTTCCAAAAATATTGAAAAATACAAAAAAATATGATTTTCATGCCTTGTAGGAGTAGGGAGACTCAAGGAAATTTTTTACCTAAAACCCCCACATCACCACATAGTCACTCTTCACTCTTCATCAGTGGCTATGAGGTTGAACACACCATAGCTGAGGCTTTCAAAAATTTTGAAGAACGTATTGGAGAAGAAGAAGATCTTGTTTCACCAGAGAAAGCTACTTCACATATTCAAACCATGGCTGAAACTGAAGCCTGGGATCCTTTCTCATTAGAGAGGAAGATGGGGAAAATAAAATGAAGAACATTAGACCCTAAGACCTTCCACACTTCCATGAACTTACCTCTGAAGATCCTGACACATTCAGGTTTGAATTTTATGTTCTCTATAGGACCTATGACTATTCCTCAGATGATCAAAAGCTGAAGTTATTCCCATCTACCCTTAAGGATGCAACCTTGCGTTGGTTCATGGGTCTACCTGGGAACAACATCACTACTTGGAAATAGGTGCAAGAAGCCTTGAAAAGCAAGTACAAGGACTATTGTAGGTCCAAGGAAACTAAAGATGAAATATTCAAGATGACTCTAGGGCCTGATGAATTCCTAGAGGATTATGAAGAGAGGTTTTTATTAAACTATAAGAGGGCAAACTATACCCTTGATCCTGGATCACTTAAACTAGTACCTCTCCGAGGGATCTGGGAGGAGGTGATAGAAACACTCAATATGTTATCACAAGGAGATATATAACAACTACATTATGAGAAAATCAAAACTCTCTTCAACAACCATTTTGGGGCAACTAGGAAGAAAGGCCGATCTAGCAAAATTACAACCAATAACCCTTCCTCTTCCACCTACATCAACCATGAGATTGGAAATATGTTGGAGGACTTCAAGAGTAACATGTTTCACACCTTTTCCTTGAAAATGGACACAATGGTGATCAAGAGGAAGCAAGAAGAGTCAGAAAGAGCCTTGGCTATATTTTTCCCTAGATGTACGAGAAAACAACCTAGAAATGAATTACCATTGAATCTCATAGAGGTTTTCTTAGTCTGTGAAGAGAATCATGCTACATACAAGTGTCCCTCCTTACCTAGACTCAAATTTGTATATCAAGGTGGCTAAATAGGACCAGAGAAACTCTGTTTCATCAGCTAGGGAAGGCCTCAATGCCCTCAGTCATATGAGAAGGGTATGTAAGGTGCACCTTATTCTTACTATCACAACAATCAGAATGCACCAATGCAGTATTGTTACACCCCCACTCCTCCATCCTGACCTACACCTCCTAGTTGGCCTTACAACCCTCCATATCATTCTTAGCCTATGAACCAACTATTTCAGTAGTACGTTCCTCAACAACCTTAGTGCAATAACCTATCCCAATGGTGGTAGACTCAACATAATCAACCACCTTCTCTAATGCCTCCACCCCAACCTCAACCTCAACTTACTCATGCTACTCCACCCAAGCTACCTTAGATGTGTGCACAGCCAAATCTGAGCCCGAACAACAAACATGCACAATAGGTCCATAGTGGAGAGACATCCTATCTAGCTTATTTTGTGGAGATACAAGAGATTAATCTCAAGTCGGGAAGAGTACTACCAGAGAAATATCCTCCATATTCACCCGTAGATGTTGAGGAGGAAGATGAAGAAATTAACACTCATATCTAACAACCTCCTTTTCCTGAGCACTTCATTCATTCCAGTCAGCACACAGTAGAGGAGACCGAACTTCTAAGAGAACTGAAATTTTTTTGTGTAAAAATACCCCTTATATAGGCCATTAAGGATGTCCCTATTTACAATAGTCCCATCAAGGAAACGTGCTTCAAGAAACATGGGAGAAAGAAGAAAGATACCCCCACCATCAATGTAGTAGGAAAATTGTTCGACTTAATGTTGGGAAGGGTGATGTTCCCAAAGTATCTAAACCCTCACAGTCTAGTTGTAGATATGCACATAGATGTTGTCACATTCCCCAATACTCTCATTGATATTGGGGCTACCATCAATGTTATGACCTATGAAATTGTGCTTAAACTCAACCTCCAAGGGACTTTAAGGAAAAACACAACAGTTCTGCAACTTGAAAATTGCTCTACATCAACTCCAGAAGAAATTATTGAGTATGTTATGGTTTCAATTGACTCTTGGGAGTATCTTATATATTTCCTAGTTCTACAACCAAAAACCAAGTTTAATAAACATCCTCTCATCTTAGGGAGACCTTGGGTAGCTACTGTTCATGCTTATATCAGTTGTCGGGCTGAAAACATGACTATTAAGAATGGGCCCTTGTCTAAAGAGATGGTATTATATCCTTTGGGTGAGCCTTACATTGACCATGCCCTACCTATATGGTTGGAGGATGACCTACCTACATTGACCATGACCTACCATGTCATTCAAAACCAGTTCCCCGCTAAAAGCCCGCTTGAAGACCTAGTCAAAGATTTTGAAATCCACCCTTGGATGGAGATGCATTCAGTTGATTTAACCTCTGAAACCACCAAGGCTATCAAGTTTGGCCCATCCAAATCTTTGAAGATTAACTCAAACCTATTAGATAAAGAAGAAGACCAGTTATGCGAACTTTTGAAAGAAAATCTAGATGCATTCGCTTGGGATGACAAGGACATGAAAGGGGTGCATCCCTCCATATGCAGACATCATATTTACAATAAGGAAGGATGAAAGCTTGTGCTCCAACCTCAGAGGTGGATGAACCCAACTCTAAAAGACATAGTCAAGGAAGAACCATAGAAATCGTTGGATGTAGGTTTCATTTAACCTATATCAAACAGTGAGTGGTTATATCTTATTGTCCTAGTTGCGAAGAAGAATGGAAAATGATGAATCTGTGTTTATTATCGGGAACTCAAAAAAGCCGCCAAGAAGGAACATTTCTCGTTTCCCTTTATAGATGAAGTTAGTGGTAGCCTTGTAGGAAAGAAGTTCTTTTCCTTCTTCGATGGGTTTGGTGGGTATAACCATATCCAAATCAGCCTTGAAGATTAGGACAAGACTACATACACATGTCCTTTGGGTTACTTCGCTTACAGATCCATACCCTTTTGGGTTGTGCAATGCCCCAACTACCATCCAAAGAGATTTCTTCAGCATTTTCTGCAAACTATTGCATGACTCGATTGAAATCTATATGGATGATTTCACACCCTATGCGGATGAATTCTAGGAAGCTCTCTCTAATTTGGGAAAAGTGTTGAGAATATGAATTTAGGTGCATCTCTCCCTGAGCCCAGAAAAGTGTGAATTATTGAAAAGAGAAGGACTAGTATAGGGACACTCAATCTCCCAAGCAAGAATGCAGGTGGACTCGAACATAGTCACCATAATCAAAAGGGTACCTTCTCCTCAGAAGCAGATAGATGTCAGGAGTTTCTTGGGCTTCACTCGCTACTATAGAAGGTTCATCAAATATTTCATCAATTTGGATTTTCCACTATTTGGTTTGTTGGCCAAATAATCTGAGTTTAATTGGTCCAGTCTCTATCAACAAGATTTTGAGCTCATTAAGGGAAATTTAACTACTGGACACATTCTCTGAGGTCCAAATTGGACTCTTCCTTTCCACATCGACACAAATGCATCATAAAAAGTTGTGGGGCAACATTGGACCGATTAGAATACAAAATACCTTATGCAATCTATTTTATCCGTAATAACTTGTGCAAGGCCGAACTCAATTATACTATCCCACAGAAGGAAGTGTTGTCCATTTTCCATGCTTTAAATAAAATTATACATTATATCACTGGTTTTCATACCTTTGTACACATTGACCACTCAGCCATAAAATATTTAATGAACAAACTAGATGGTTTTTACTATTACAACAGTTTGACCTAACCATTATTGATAAACCTAGAAAGGAAAATGTTGTTGCATATTCTTTATCTAGGTTAGCTCTATATACAAATGAAGAAGGAATGGTGGATGGAAATATGCTAGATGAACATCTCTTCACTATCTCAACATCTTGACCATGGTTTGTTGACATACCTAACTACTTAGTTGCTGAAAATTTCCCTCCTGACCTCTCACCCAAGGAGAAGAAAAATACCATTAGAAAAAGCACCCCTTTCACATGGATTGGTGGAAATATCTTCAAGCTAGGCCTTGAAAAATTCTCAGAAGATGTGTTAGGGAGGAAGAATTTTTTTGTATCCTCTCAACATTGTAATGATAGCTCTTGTGGGTGTCACTTTTCTATAAAAAGGACTGCCTTCAAAGTTTTGTAGGCAAGTTATTGTCGGCATACCCTTCACCAGGATGCCAAAAGATACACTAGCAAGTGTGACCAGTGCCAAAGGATGGGGAAACCTACACAGAGGGATGAGATGCCTTTGCACCCTCAAATGTCTCTTGATCCATTCAAAAAGTGGGGCATGGACTTCATTGGACCTATTGATCCACCATCTGGCCACAAAAAATATATCATGGTCTACACTGACTACTTGAAAAATTGGGTTGAAACAAAAGTTGTGAAGTTAGAAACCGGGGAGAACGTAGTAGTATTTCTAAGAGATAATGTGTTATATAAATTTGGATACCCTAGAGAGGTAGTCACTGATCAGGGGGAATATTTGACATCTCATCTCATTGAAAATATTATAAGGAGGCACAAGTTAAAGCATAATATTTCCACTTCCTACCACCCTAAATAAAATGGCGAATTCTGAGTGACCAATAGAGCCTTGGAGAATATCATCACCAAGGTTGTGAGAAACAACAGGAAATATTGGGTGAACAAATTGGTAGAAGCTACCTGGGCCTATAACAGTACCTAGAAAACAACATCAAGATTCGCTCCTTATGACCTGGTCTATGGAAAGAAATCTCTGCATTCAATTGAATTTGATTTCAACACCTTAGGGATGGCAATGTAGTTATACCTAGATATATCAAAGGTCCAATAAGAGAGTTTGTTGCAATTTAATGGATTGGATGATTTTAGGATGCAAGCACTCCTTCACATAGAAATGATTCAGCTGCAAATAAAGGTTTGGCATGATAGGTACATTAAGGAAATAACCTTTCAAGAAGGATATTAGGCGTTGTTTTATGACTCAAGTTTTAGGGATTTCAAAGGAAAAGTGATGAAATGATTTTTGGGACCCTACAAAGTTGAAAAATGTTATGATAATGGTGCATTTCAGATCAGAAACATAGATGAGGAAGGGATTCCTCTACTTGTCAATGGTTATAGTCTTAAGGTTTACAAAAATCCACTATCTAGGGAAGAATTTATAAATTCAATAAACAGGGAGGTGTATGGAATGGGAGACCTAATAGTTTATAGTGCCCCCCCCCCCGCCTCCTAGAAAAATGAAAAAAATAAAAAAAATAAAGAGGCAATGGTTAAAACCTCTTTGAGGTGCCCAGGGCCAACTCCAGGGTAGAAAACCTCCATGAGGCAATCCTTGAGAAAAACAAAATAAGAGAGGAAAAAAAAAAAAAATATGCTTCGGTGAAAACCTCTCTCAGGTGCCCAAGGCAAGCCCGTGGGTTGAAAAACTCTATGGAGGTAGCCCACTTGCCTTAATAAAAAACAAAAAAAAAGAGAAAAAAAGAAAGAAAAAGGCGTAAAGAAAGAAAAATACATATCCACTTATTTGTTTTTTTGCTTTGCAGGACATTGATCAAAGATGGTTTTTGGGATCCAGAGGAGAATTGTTTCTTTGCTTCTCGTTCTCCTCTTCTTAAATATACCATGAACCACTCCAGAAAGTACCCCTTCACTCATTTTACCCCTCATATAAGAAAAAATTTCATTTTTTTCTCCTGACTATAATTGCTACAGGCAAGTCCAGTAGCTACAGGATACTTGTAGCACTACATGAAACTCTTGTAAATGCTATAGGAAAATCGTTCATGAAGGAAGGAGATCTCTTAAGGATTTATCAACTTCAAGGATAGCATGATAATTTATGTTGTTCCTTTATCTACCCCTCCTAACCCCTTATTTCACTCCATGCACAAGGATTCACTCTTTAAACCCTATGTTGCGCCATTAGGAGCTATATCATCTGAAACTTGGCATGAGACCTCTTCACTTACATATCCACCACTAAATTCATTCCATGATTCCATTAATATCCTCCATAAACCATTTCCCTCCATTTATAAGAAATTTGAAGAAAGAAGAAGAAATAAGAATAATGCTACAAAAATTGGAAAGTTTCCTGTAGCAAATTTGTGTGTGGCACAACAAGGGAAAAAGCTAAAGAAATGTCGATGAAGATGACTTCAAAATACCACCAGAAGACTCTAGGAGAGCAAGCACAATATCCATGGCACCCAAGTACCTCTATGCAGCAACTGTAAGAAGAAAATACCAGAAAAATATTAAGGAACTCACTCAAAAAAGAAAGCAACTCACTTAGGAAAAGCTGCTCACTCAAAAAAATAAAAATAAAAATAAAAAAATCAGAGGAAAGATCATGTTTTCAACCACCATCTCTAGCTCCTTGCACTAGCTCATTATGCACCACACCAATACCATGTAGGTGCAGGTATGGCCCTTCACATCTCGCTATGCATTCGTAATGACCAAAATGCTTTAATGTCGAGTTTTAGAAATTTAAAAGGCAAAAAGGTGGCTAGTTAACTCGGCCACCTTCCTAACATTAAACTAAAGGAAAAGTAAAAGTACATAACACCTAGGCAAGTTAAATCAATTCAAGAGGGAGTGAAAGAGTACCAGTAAGGTGATTACGAGGCTAAGCAATAATTAACTGGAGTGGGACCAACGGTCTCAAGGAGGAAAACTCATGTTAAGTACCGTTGGGCTACTAATTTTCATTATCACTTCTTAACATCCATTTCATCAATTTCTACTGTTCTTTTATCACATTATTTATCTTAATTTATAATATAATTCCATTTCATAATTATTTTTTCTCTTTTGGATAAGTAATACTTGTTATCCTTTATTTTAATAAATTAATTATTATTATGCATGATTTTTCCAATGATGGTTTATTAATGAATTCATTATAACATCACTCATAATTTGAGCCTCCAAGATCTCTTCCAGATTGCAAATTTGATCTTCTGCTGATAATTAAATATTCCAACTCAGAAATTCATTGGGATAACATGAGACATTTTTGGGTTGCATGTTTCAAGAAAAGGAAGAAGCGCTGTGCAAATCCAAGACATGGGTTTTGTGTAAAACAGACCAAATTAGTTTTTCGATGATCATTTTTCCCAAATTCGGTCTTGATTGAGAGAAAAGCAAGGTTCTTCGAAGGCAATATTCACAGTTTTTCTTTTGTGGTTTTTTTCCAAACTGCCCCAATTGTAATTAGCAGATTCGACTTGTGCCAGCTGAATCATGATGTAAATATCTTTCAAATCTCATCTTGCTTATTAAGATTTTGTAATCAGTTTACTTCCCTTTATTGTTTGTATATTTAAAGGATGCAAATCAGAGAAAAAGGGGAATAGAATGCGTATAGGGTTGGCTATGTAGAGAATGGAGATATGTAATAGAACATTTTACTAAGTTACTGCAAGTTATCTTTTTGTCCTTCTTGTGAGTTCATGAATACATCGCAACCCTGATCAAGGAGTTGGGCCCACTCTCCTGACGAGGTGTTGCGTGCTTTCTTTGTGTGCATTAATTTTATTTTTAGTTTTGTATATTACTTAATTCATGTGATAGTAGATGTCATTACTAAAATCCTTATTTTATGTGAATGTATTCCAAGTTTTACAACTCATTGTTGTTATCATTTCATTGTTGTTACAGTGATTTGTTGCTTTACTTAGTTCATCGAATCCAGTATAAATACAAAATTGTTCTATTGACATCTGCATATATTTTGGCCGCTAGCCTTGCAATAACCAACACACTCGAAATGATAATTAATGTGGGAAAGTGTTTGAATAATCATTTGCACTTGGACACCAACATTTTGGCGCCGTTGTAGGGGAGTCTATCAAAGGTGCAAGAACAAAATTCATATTGTTATAAGGATGAATATCTTGTCTTAGGGAGGGAAATGCTACCCTACTCCATGTCCTGAGCATATTTTTTCTGTTTCTTTTCTTTTTGGGTAATTTCTTAGGGATCAATCTCTTGTCCTGGGGAGGGAAATGCTATCCTACAATAGGTCATGAGCGTTAGTTTTTTTTGTCTCTTTTCATTTGGTTGATTTATTAGGAAAAAAAACTCTTTTTCTTGGGAGGGAAGTGCTACCCTACTCCATGTCCTGAGTGTTAGTTGCTTTATTTTTTTTCTTTTATTTCTGTTGATTTCTTAGGGCCCAATTTCTCATCCTGGGGAGAGAAATGTTGCCCTGCTCTAGATCCCGAGCTTAATATTTCTTGATTTTATTTATTTATTTGTGTTTAAACACCCAATCTCTCGTCCCAAGGAGGGAAGTTTGAACATGCTCTAGATCCTCAACTTTAAGAATTGTTTGAAATTTTTTCTTCCTCCAATTCTATGAACAAAGATCTAAACAAAATGCAGATGAAGAGCCCAAAAACTCATGGTATGAGGTCAAGGAAGAAAGCATCAACACAATATTGAACCTAGTCAAGGTACTTCACGATGTGACAAATATGGGAATTCAAGGCTATATTGAAGGATGGTTTCACTCTGTTGTTTGTTTTCAACATCACTCCACACATCAGCAACTCTTGGCACCATCCTTAATAGGGAAGTTAGTTTCTCATACTTGTGTATCTATTAACATGCATTTTTCAAATATGCATATGTGCATACTTGAGACCTTATTTCGAAATGGCTTCATTGGAAGTACTCTTATATGTAAGTATATTTTATTTTTCAAAGTATAGTAGTGTAGTGTAGACAATAGAATACGTAAAGAGATAATTAAATAAATTTCTTTATATGTAAAAATAGTTGTTTTTATTGTGAAGCGTTGTAAAGATTAACATCGGTGATCAATATTCGAATTTATTTATCTATGTAGATGTATTTAAAATAAAATTTCTACAAAAATTCATATTCATTTTGATCACCTTCTTGGAAAAATTCCATGATTATCATATCTTATCGCTTGCAGGCTTCATGAAAATTCCGAAAAAATAGTCAGGACAATCACGTTTTGAGGGACCAAATGGGCATATTTTCAAAACCCGTTTCTAGTATACACAACCCTTTATGTCTACTTTCTAACCCAATTTTAATCGCTTGATTTGGATTGGAAACAAAATCCTTATGACCAAAATATTGATAGGATGCCTAGTAGGCAACTCAGGAACAAAGTTGGCACAGTCTGTTTTTGGAGGCCTAAATAACTATATTTTGGAAACCTTCTTGTATAGTATATTCCCCTATGAATCTAGTTTAAAAAGAAATTTTAGTCACTATATTTCCATATTTTATGAGAAATTTATGACCACAATACTGACTGTATATCATAAATCAGCATTCTTAAAACTCTGTTTTTTCCTGTTGTTCACTGATGTATTTGACCCATAAATTCTTCTTTCTTTTAAAACCCATTACTATTGGGGATAACTAGATGAATATAATTAAATCTCCAATTTTAATCAGTGCATTCCGTCATCAAATGAAGAAAAGGGCCATAGATGGGAAATAGGTCAAATAATTTGACAAAAAGGCACAAGGTGAAGGATAAGACGAAAAATAGGGAGAAAATATGATGAGTAGGAGCCCACCTCACCAAAACTGGTCCTCCAATATGTATTAGTAGTGCCAAAGCCTAGCCTTCATCCCAATCTGACCTCCTACTACACTTATATTGAAGGGGCCAGATTGATTCCTCAGAATTTCATAGTGCCTTTATTCTATCAGTTGGAAGAGGAGAGGGCACACACTCATCATTGGAAGAATATTGGCACAGCCAAAGGTGTGCATGAGGTAGGGGTAATGGAGGGAAATGTGACTGAGTTGGGGAAGGATTTTTCTGATATTAGGCCAAGAGAATCCATGTTTAAAGAGCATCTTCAGAAGGCCTAAGTAGATAATGTAGCATTGTAGGAGCAGCTTTAGCAAAAGGAAAATAAAATGACCACCATGGTAGATTTGTGCATGGAGGCCATTCAACATACATATCCATTAGATTATTATGCAGTGTACCTCAAGGAGAAGTGGCTCCTATTTCAAATCAAAACACTAGCCTCTCATGGATCCTTACCTTTTCATAATTGCAGATACTTCATTAAATTTTGCAGCCAATCAAGTATGGAAGATAAGGAAAAAATAGCAGAATTATTCATGCACAACAAACTTGAACATTTGGGACCCCAATCCTAGGATTAGAGATATGAAGTTAATGACATTGGCATAATGGATGGTTAATCAAGAGACCAGAGCACAAGAAGTAAGAAGGGTTATGAGGAGAGAAAATTGAGAACATTTACACATTAGGGCATAACTATTCAGCCCTAGGGGATTCATCAACAACAATCTTAATAGAGAAAAGGATCATGCACTTCTAGAAAAGTACTTCCACACACAAGCTCAATCCATGCCTCATTTTGATGATGCTTCTAGGTTGTCTGGAGATGAGTGCCTTATCGTTAGTCAAAGGAGATGGAACAGACTCCCTCATAACCTTAGAAACATGGATTACCATAGAACAAAAATATTGAGAGGTGCTCTAGAAAGAGCTCCACCATAAAATAGGGCTATGCAGGCCAGAAAGATTTAGTGGCTTGGTTTGAAACTTAGTCCACTCTTGTTTTTGGGGTTGAGTGATAGAAAGGACCAAGATGAGAAGAATAGTGAATGGGAAGAAGCAAAAAAGAATGATGGATTTTACCCTCCTGAAGGGACTCCCATACTTCTTCCTTGGGATGTTAGAGGGTAAATCAAAGCTTTGAAAGAAATGTAGAGGGATGACTAAGTTGCTCAGAGGATGAGCAACCATTTGGTAGGGGGGTGATGACGAGCTTCATCATTAGGTACATTTGCAGGGTTTAATTGCCACATTTTTTCCTTATAAGGTCTCCTTTTCTCACATTTTATTATATTATGGTCTTATGTTGCTAGTGTAGATGGTGATTAAGGATTTTCATACTTTGAATGACTAGCATGAGTTAAATGGAGGAAAATAATGAAGATATTGCATTTTTATGAAGCTTTTTCCATTAAAGCTCGTAGCAGACAAGAAGGAGAGAGTCTAGGGGAATTTCACACCACCTTATCTTCGAAATGTAGCCAAGGGATCCTCAAGATTCCCTACCACAACTCAAAATAAAAGGCATCCAAGCAAACTCAAGATCAAGTGCACCAAAGCTACACTTCACTTGCAGTCAAAGTGGACACATTTCCTAATTTTTAGGGAGTTTTTGGTAGCTAACCTCTAGGTTAAATAGGGTTGAGAAATAGCTCATTAGGATTCAAACTTTGAAGAAAGATAATATACTCTTAGCTCTTGTAATAGGATTTTGAGACTTTCATGTTTATGTAATGAGACTATTTTCTACAATAAAATGAGTATTCAGATTGTGCTTCACTGATCTAGTTTTAGAGGGCCTGACTTGTGGGTTAGTGCCCAATCCATTGGCCGTAGTCTCTCTTCTATATTCATTCTTTACTTTTATGTCCTTGTATCTAGTTTTCTTATGAGTATTTAGCTAGTTTGCTTAATTTCCAATTCACCATTTTTAGTTTGCTTCCATTATTCTTTTGTTGTAGATTAAGCTTTCTTACATGTTGGTAGAAAAGTCTATAAAATAGGAAATATGTTTCTCAAGCCTCCCTATATCATCCCTTCCATTGGGTCTTCAAGAGGGTAGACCCTATCCACAGGCCAAAATTGTTTTTCGTTTATGGTTTCTTAGAATGAAAGTTAGGTTGTTGTAGTGCCATGAACATGTTTAGAATGCTAAGTTGGATTTCTGTTTGTAGGCTAAAGTAGGTTTTCTTTCCAAATTAAACTCATCTTTTCCATTTCCCTCATCATGATTTTCTCAATATTTGTTGCATGAATATGTATTTTTCTTGCAGGTTCAAGTAAAATAACAAAAGAGGACTTCACAAGCACCTTTAGCTTCATTTCTCACCCTTCATCAGCTTTATATTCATCAAATTTCCGTTAACCCTGTTTTTATATTTTTCATCTTCATACCATGACCAAACCCTAGAGGTGCAAGATAGGCTTCTGAAGAGGTTCTGAACTTGGCCAAGGGGTTACCCCCCTTCCACTCATCCAAACAAATATTCACTCCACCTTCCCTATGCTATTCTCACCCATATTTGGCCTTGGATTTCCTTCATACTGTTTCTTGTAGCAATTCAGGACTTTCCTATAGCACTACAAGAAACCTATAGCAGCACTTGCAGCAACACTAGTGCGCACCTCCTTAAGCCTAGAAACCACCATCCACCTCATCCAGACTTTCCAAAACCACCCAGACACCTTCAGATTTGCACCCATGAGTTCAAGCCTTTCTTAAGCCACCTTAGCACTTTCTCCTCTTAACTGTAAAACAATGCATTTACAAGCATAGTTATGTCATGATTAGTTGCATGATTAAAATAATGATAGTTCAAACATAAATTAGAAAAAATGTGTTTAGCCATTTGGCCCAAAAATGCATGATTAGGTTAGTTTCCTTTATGCAATTTCAATTTAGCGATTTACTTCATGCAAGATGCCTAGTTTGCTTCCATTTCTTATCATTGTTTAATGTGTATATTTCATTCATTGTATAGTAGTTAGACGTGCTTTCTTGTTGTATGATATTTATTTTCTTGTTGATAGAGTAATGTATTTGAATCATTTGTAGCCCTAGGTCTAAATTTAGAAGTGTGACAGACTTCATTTACAACCCCTAGAAATAGCACCCTTTCGTAGAGCTCACAAGAGGATGACATGAGTACAATGTATTTGTTGTGTATATAGCACTATCACCTCCAATTTTGTATGAACCTTGGGCTGATAAAGTAAATTAGAGTAGCCTCTGGGAGTTGCAACATTCTTGGTGCAATGTGAGGGCTCACCAAATACACTGTTGGATGGTTGAAAACCAAAGTCCTGGGGTTTGGGTTCTCTAGACTGAGGATGTACCAAAAAATTTTCGAGGGTTTTTGAAGGTTTAAACCACTGAGTTAGGCTTGGATAACCATTTCCTTTTATTCTCCTCGAAGATATATTTCTAGTGGTATGTGGTATGCCACGTGTTTCCTCCTCATAAGAGAGATAAGTGAGTTTGAAGGTAAAAACCTAGTTGGTGGGGTAAAACCCTAAGAGAAGGTGACTTAACACATTTCCATTAGTTGTAGGCACCTAAAACTAAGATTAATTGTTTCTTGCCATACTTTGTCTAAAAATTATCCTAATGAAGGGCTTCAATCGACTATGCACCCATATAACTCCCACTTCCCGTTAAATAGCCTCATATATTTAGGTAGTACATCTTCCTTAGGGCATAAGAAAACAAAATACACGATATTTATCAATCATAATATAACATTAATAATGTGTTGAAATCCTAAATGTTTCCTTCAACATTCACTATAGAAGCCCCTCTCAACTCTATGAAAAGAAATCTCATGTATCCTCCAAAAGAAGCCATCATGGAATTTTCACTATAACTTTGTTTCTACGAAGCCTCAAAAGCTAAAAAAAGACCCATTTGAGCCAGAATCCTAATGAACCTCGTGATGTAATTTCAGATATTGTTTCTCTATATTTTTAAATATATGACCTAAGGAATTTAGGGTTTTTACAGTCTCAGGAATTCCATTTCAAACAAGTGACCTTGGGAAAATCGTCATAAGTTTCTACCTGAGCATTGGATTTAGATTTCATAAAAAGTGATAGAAATAGGATGGATTGCAGTTTTTTTTATATTGTGTGTAGGGCCAAAGGTCGATATAGTGACATGTAACACTTTGTACAAGTTCAATCTACTGAAACAATCTAAAATTAGGTCATCGTGGGAGATTGGGGATAACTATTTCTTCAAGAATATAATCTTGATAAGACCTATGGGGTTGAAAAGGGGCTTTGGAAGGATACCAGATGAAGAAATTTCAGACTTTGGAGATCCTAAATTACATAGATAAAAAATATTCAATATCAAGCTCCTAGAAGGAAACAAAAAGGTATGTTATTTCTCCATTCTTGCTAGGTGTTGGGCCTAGTTTATTTCAAGGGTATGACACATAATTTAAGGATTCATTTAGTGGCTATTTGAGGCATGTTACAACAACATTTGGTGCCCTAAATAGTCACCTATATGACAGTAGTGAAGCAGTGTATTATTTAGTGCTGTGATGATTGAAGTATAAAAAATACATTGAGTATGATCTAATTATTTTCAGACTTGTGTATCCTTGTGACAGAGAGGTGGTGATGTTATATTCATTGAGTCTTATAGTGATTTAAATACTAGAGAAGTTGGATTATGACAATGTGATGACATTATAACCTATGACATGTCAAAGACCTATGTCTCAATATTATGTGTAGTGATTTCACTTAGCATAACAACGACAATTTGTTCTTAACTTGACACTCAGACATAGACATAAAAAGTATGTGGACACCTTGATTTTGAATTTTAGAATGAACTTGAAAATGGTGATTTTTCTTATGAAATTACATGAAAGTGGTACAAAATTCTTTAGAATCATTATTTTTGGGCTATATGACATCTGCTATATAGAAATATTTCTTTGATAAGGAAATACCCTTGGTGACTGGAATTCTTGATTTGACAATCACATAAAATATCATAATATGGATTAGCATTGATATGATGTATTTATTTTGAACTTAACATATGGTTGACCTTGAAATACTTGACAATAATTTAGACTTGTGACTTTATGTTAACTTAACTTCATGGATGAAGACAATACTCACCTTGACTTTGACATGCTAATAATTAATTTGACACACTAAGTCGTTACATGTATCATTAAATTTTCCTCTAAGTTTGACTTAGGATGAGAAGATAAAATAGTCATACCGCACACGTTGAAATTTTGACTTTAACTAGAATTGAAATTGATATATTGAATTGACTAGTAGAACCTTGATTTGGCAACGTCTATGATAACCTAGGATAACTTGACAGTGACCTTGCAAGGTAGAAATTAGTGAAGGGAACATCCTCCAGTTACATAACCTATTGGAGAAGGATGGATTGCAGGGTTTGACTGGTCAAACAACGTGCTTACATATATGTTGGTATCTCTCTAGGGACAAATTTTGAGAGAATTGATTGTAGGGCATCAAGCTGACCTTAGACACGTTGGGTTATGCCATCATTTCATAGCAGTGTGAGATAGTTGTTTCATTGTGTGCAACCTGATATGATGATGACAATGATACCACATTGATGACTATTCTTTCATCATAGATGTGATGACAATGTTTTTATGACTATTCATTTATGAAGTGAGATTTTGTGGTAGTTGACAGTTATACAGTTATTTGCAGTGACAGTGATATACAGTGTGTAGTGACAGTGATACAATTATAGCTTGATGTTCAGCTTTGTGAAATGATCAGTTTGTGGGAACAGTGATCAGTGGCTGCCATGATTTGATATGTATTATACATCTTCCTTACATTTATTATACATTAATTCAGAGTACAAGAGTTCTAGTGTGAAAATTGTGAAACATGATGTACCGACTCTTCTAGGTGATCAGAGTCGCCTTCACATTGTGGCCTAAGAACACTTTAGGGTGGTAGGGTCGTGTTAGCGAAAGTTGTGGCTTGCACAGGGTGTTGTGGCATCCATTCAATTGTGGTTAATAAAATGACAGGGCAGTGAAGCATCATTTCTGATACCAGTTGGTAAAGAGAGTGTTGGGCCATTAATCAGGTTGTGGCCTAATCTACAGTGCGTTGTGGCGTCCTTCTAGTTGTAGAAGTATATTAGGGTTTAGTATCATCCTACATGTTTTGGCCTATAAATTATGTGTTTGACACATCCCTCAGTTGTAAATTAAATCTTGATCTAACTAATATTTCTTTTAAAGAGGGAAGAAGACAATTACTAGAGAAGCGTTTGGTGGTTTTGACCCAGAGGGTATTTTCCACCTAAAAATATTTGTGTCTACTATTTTATCTTTCTACATTGTTGTATGGTGTTGTTTACAGTTGATTATTGTTTATAATTTTTTAAGAATAACATTGATAATAACTGAAGAATAACTAATTCTTTGAAAAGGATTAAAAAGTGTTAATTGCTAAGAAATACTGATTCACCCCCCCCTCAGTATAACACTGGACCCCACTGGGTGGCCCAATAAATAAACATTAAACTATATGTCGACCAACCATTGTTTCCAACCATTAACTGTGATGACCACCATTAAAACCACCAACCCGGCCAATGTATCAACCTTACCTATGCCAACGCTTAAGCCATAATCACCATACTTCGAAAAATTCCATAAAACAATAAAAATCATGGCAAGTTTTGAGGAGAGGGATTTGATCCCCCGACCCTGAGGTAACCAACATATGAATTTGTCAATGAGGCAACGTATCAACTTTGATATTTCCACCCAACATTTTTTTATTTAAACTTCAACAATTTCTCATTTGAATACAGGTTGAGGGCGAACTTGTGGGACTTTGAATGAACCAAAGGTGCAGAACCCTGACACAGCATAATCAATTCATGCCGAAAAGATTCCTTAGGAGGTTAATTTTCACAGTGACAGAATGTTATCAAGTTCATAGTCATTTTTCTCAAAATTTCGGAGAGAGCGCGATGGTGAAGTTAGATTCTCCTTCTGAGTAGAAAAATTGCAGGTGCCCCATAGCAAGGAATATTTCAAGAACCTTGAGGAATATAAAATATTCCCTTGGAGGCTAAATTTTTCTAATGTCAGAATGTGGGCGACTTTATGTTCATTTTTTCTCATAATTTTGCAAGGAGTGTGATGGAGAGATCAAATTTGTCATCGAAGTAGCAGATCTCTAATCAACCAATGGAGAGGAATAATTGTGGAATTATGGGGGATCTAAAAGCTTCCTAAGGGTCTAGAATTTGATCTTTTCATAATTGGAAAAGTTGATAGTCGATTTTACACCAGTCATCACCAGGAATTTAGTGGTGCAGTCCATTTCAGTACCTGAGCTTTTCATTTTTCTTCCACCTTCAAAAGTGGAGGTATTGCATGCAGTTTTGTTAAGCTTCCTTTTTTTTTTGTTGATATGGTGTCTTATTGTGGATATCTATGTGTAATACTATGTTGATAGATACTTTTTCCCACATTATTGTGATAATTTATTATCTTGTCATGCTGAAGGAAGACCCATTTTGAGTGAGAGTTCCCATAGGGAGAACGTCTCCTGGAGAGACATGCCACTCTTGTTGAGGGTATTTGTACCTTTCATGAAAAATAACATGCCATGCACATCATCATCATTTTCAAAAATTATACGACACAACCTCCACTTTCTTGACATTGGACCTGAAGACGTAAGCCACACTGGGTTAATGCCATTATAAAATGTGTCATGTTCTTGATTTGTTGATCATCATTATGTTCCATTTTTTTAAGCATGCAAATGTGATTGTTTTATGCCATTTTAAATTAAATTATATCAACATCACAAAAGTAAAAGATCTTGGTTCATTATGATAGCTGAATAAATATGGATCGCCCACTATTATGTTAAGAGAGGATAGTTGTAATTTCCCACTTTTGTATCGTTTAATTGAAAAGGTTTTTTTTCATGCCCACATTTTATCATGGAGAAGTATTTATAAATAATGCCGAATCTTATCATTGTGAAGTGGAGAAGTTTTAGACATTTTTTTAAAGAACGATAACACCTATTTTGAAGGAGATATTATAAAGAAATTTGTGCAATGAACGAATCCAGAGATGTATCCAGGTGGGTACCAGTGAACTCCGTTATCAATTGTGTTTTCCTTTTTCTCTTTGTCATTTATTCCTATGATATTCCTTTTATACAATCTCTTTAAAAGGTTGATTTTTCACTTTTTAATCTGCTAACATCAACAAATATCATTACTAGGCTTAGATCATTTTTGGTATTAGAGAAATTTAACATTGTAGGTTTAAGTGCAATAATGGAGAGCAAAAGAATATAGGAAATGGAAGAAATGAAAGAATTCCTCAAAGAGGAGGTTATCGAATTGTGAAGGAAAATTGAAATCATTGAGGAATATAGATGAAAGTTGCATCAACCTCTAGAAGAAAACATTAAGGATAAATTTGGTGAAGGCTCCACCATGAATAAGGACAAAATTCCACCAAGGAAAATTAAGTTGCACATGGTAATTGGGAAATGTTGCCAATACCAGAAGTGCACAATAACTAGAACTCACTGCCAAAGAGCATAGATTGAGTGAAATTTGCCTCAAGTATCTTAGAAATGTGTTTTCATTTATGGAAAAATTGATTAGGATGAAGGTAAAGGAAGATAAAATAAAATTATGTTACATGAAGAGATGGAGAAGGTGCAATGACTTTAAATCCCTTTTAACTCAAGAGGGATTGTGATCCACTCAAATGTATATTTCTCCGAAAGAACTTTCCATTGGTATATAGAATTCAATAAATTCCCCCCTACATCAAATTTTATTTTCACTCAAAGTGAGGTAGCCGAAAGTCAAAATTTTCATACTTAAATTTGGCATAAGATTTAATTTGGTGATACTTTGGAAGTCAAGTAGAGTTGGTGGATATGTTTTGTAGAGTCGTTGAATAAATGGTTTGGGTGAACGTGGCCTGACATGGTCCTTAAAAATCACTGGCAAAAATAATTCTCATTGGCTAGTGAAGCTCCCGTGTGACAACTCATCTCTTTGGAGTTTCCCCAGATGGTTTCAAAGTTGCACACAGAGGTGAGCACCTAAGATGACACAAGCTTGAGAGGATGTCAGTAGTGAGAAAAAAAATTATTTACACAATTACATAACAGGAGGTCCCCAAAGCCACACCACCTGAGGAGGCCTTCCCAAGAATTTCTAAGGCAAGAGTAGAAAGTGAGGCAGCTAGGGTGATACACAACCCGGAAACATTGTATTCAACATAGTGAAGGGAAAATAGTCATGATGTTGAGGTACGTTTTCAATCATGGAAATAATGTGATGGAAACATAGTGTTCCCTAATAGTCAATATGAAACACAAGTGTCCAAGAATGCAACATGACAAAATGGAAAAAAATAGGTGCAGATGATTTGGGGACAACTCTGGGGTAGCATATCATCTTAAGAAAATTTCTAAGCCACCCAGCAAGATAGAACTCTTAAATATATTTCCAACGATATATGGAAGTCCAAAAATTTCTTCCTGGATTGAAAATTAGAGTTGTTCAATCCTCTATGACCCTAAGGCCCTCATAGCAGAGTTAAATAAATTTGGTGGAGTCTTTGGTATATAGCCAAAGATGACAAAATTCCAAACACAGTGGAGATGAATGGTGGATCCTCTAAGCAAGATCTCTCATCTTGTGTTGAAGCCACAAAAAAAGAGGAGAAATTTGATTGGATAAGAGTAGGCCTAGCTTATAAGTTGGCCCAAAGGAAATATCATGAAGGGTTCACCCCAAAAAAATGTGGTAAGCCACAGGTCTAAATGACTGGGAAAAGGTGGTAGTAGCAAGCCTTCCCATAAGACAAAGGAGGAGCCCACTACATAGGCTAGTTCAACGGGTTGACCTCGACGCATATCCTTTGATGCACAAAGGGAAGGCCCAAGTGGAGAATATTGAGAAACGATAATTGAGTGATACCTAATGGGTATTTTTTAGGTCAAGGTCACTCAACAAGGATAAATCAGAGGCATTACCCTGGCGAATTTATCTTGATGCACAAGTCTATGCGACCGGGAGGACAACACCAAGATACATAGGAGCTATCCGAAAACACTAGATACTTCCCCAAAAATATGATTTTTTGTTACAAAAGTGGTATTTTGATACAACTGATCATATGGATCAATGGTTGGGATCTGCCTGCAGTCACTCCTTCAGAATCCACAGTTCGATCAAGAGTTTGTAATGTTCCCAATTTTTATGGAACATTAACTTTTTCTATTTTCATATAGAAGATAAATAAAATGGGTAGGAGACTCATTCATTTGATGAATAGGTAATAAAAATCCTCTTGGTATGAAGGAGGATCAATTTTGGAGCTTTATTTCACACCTCCATGTCTGAAAGGGGGCTTATGCAAGAAGGCTAGGCCAGGTTTGACCAAGTCAAACTGTGTAGTATCATGAGGTGGAGAGCACATTGTGGGCCATCACAGTGGGATAAGGAGGGAAAATTCTAGAGGAAGGAAACCCTAATGAGTGGGGTCCATTGAGAGAGGTCTCACATTGCTTAAAAGGAGGGCAAGGTTGCCATTGCAAATTATGTTGAGTATTATTCATCTCAATGTCTATTCAGAAAAGAGAGCATTCTTTACTGTTTAGCAAGAATTTCTGGAAAAATTCCTGCTTAGGATTCCTTCCCCTTCTTGAGAGGCCTCTTGAAGGTTGTTCTTAATTCTCCACATTCCATGGCTTAAGGCCTAAGCTACCATCTCCAGTGACAACATTATTCTTGTTCAAGAGTGTTGTTGCATTGTAGAGAGTTGTAGTGGAGGACATCTACACCACTTCCGGAGCTGATTTTTAGAGGAAGGGAGTCCCTATCCCTTTGAGGACTTGGTGAGGAAGATTTTAGAGCATCATTGCAAATTTGGCATCAAGGCCATCTCATTCTCTTTCCCCTACATCACAGTTCACCCAGTGACTGCGTTATTTTCTTGAGAACATTTGTAGTAGGGCTCTTGCAGAGTATTAGAGAGAGAGATCTTTAGTGAAGGGATCAACCTTTCACTTGAAATATCCATTGGAGGAGGTACATTTAGTTTGAGCATCAGATTCAGCCATCTCCACCCAGTTCTATTTCTGAGTTGCTGCAGCTACCCAGCTACTCCGACATTTTGCATATTTTGTGTTCTATGATCAATCCTTCCAGGATTGATAGGAGGTAGCCTTTGGGAGTTGATGTATTCACTCCTAATGTTATTTTGTACCATATTAGTGTATATCTATGCATTTGGAATTTGTAGCATGCAGTTGCTCTTTAAAACTGCGCTGTCATAGCTAGGGCTTATATGTGCAGCAGAGTTTCTTCATGATTTATGTACTTTTCTCTTGAGGCTTGGCATTGTGCATCTTGAGTATCATTTCCCTCAAGATTTTATATACATATGTTGCTGCTATTATTATAATGAGACAGCTATGGATTCCTCTTACATGTTTATGAGTATGTGTCACTGCTATTTGTTAAATGGTGTAATTACTTATTGTTGTAGCTCTATCTTGAGGTATTCTCAATAGAGTAGTTTTTCCTAATAGGAAATCTCACATAGCTATAGATAGATTCTGTGAAGGGCCAGGTAGCCTCTGGATCTGACCCTCTCTTTACAGGTGACATATCCGAAAAATTCCCCCACAGTATATCTCTAGAATAGACTTGTGATATTTCTGAAAAAGGGACATTACAGTGGTATCAAAGCAACTTTCTTGGCTCAGCCTGCGGCCTTCAAGCCCAAGAAAGAGGAAGAAGATGATGATGTATAATATGAGCTTGATATCATCTATTTTCATAACAAAGGAGAACCTCCCCAAGGAGGGGAAGCAAAAATAAGAAGAGGAAGGTCCATGCACTTCCTATTCTCAAAAAAGAAGCAAGCATGAGGGATGCTTGGATCATCTGGTTCTAAATCAATACCTGGATGAATATAAATCCCATTCTGCATCATTCAGGGAAGCTACAATGTTCCCACAGTTTATTCAGTATAAGGAGGAGAGAAGGCCCTGCAGTAGAAGAGAAATCAGAGGCAATAGGTTTCTATTGTCTACATTTGATGGGGACACTTCAGCTAGAGCTTGGGTGAAAAAGCTAGAATCCTTTTTCTTGCTACATCCAGTGGTAGAGGAAGAAGCTGTGGAGATTGCAGTGCTGCACATGGAGGGTGAGGCCTCTGTTTGGTGGTTCAAACCCTTGGTCCATTCAAGGGTGAGCTCTTTTGAAGACTTTGCTCAAAGGTTGATTCAAACCTTTAATGTGGAGAGGACAAAGGAAGAGCAACCTTTTTCAGCTATGAAGGAAGAAACTATGTCATTAGAGAAGGAAACTACTGCAGCCACACAAGAAGAACCAAGGATCCATCAAGGTATGAGTGAATTTCCACTTCTCATTTCAGCAAACAACTTAAAGGATTGTGGAAATTCATCCTTAAAGGTCTCAGGATCTACATCTTTTGCTATTCCAGAGCACCATGATTGCACTGTGCTGTGCAAAGGGTTTAAGGAAGAGATAAACCCTCATCCTTAGGAACTTTTGATAGTCTCATTCAGCCCTTGAGGTTGGGATGTGAACCATTGGAGGATGAAATAGACCATGGCACCTTCATGATAAATCAAGGAAAAAACCCTGAACCGGGGGATGAAATAGCTGCTACACTATTGGAGGAATTAGCAGCGCTGTCAGACATGGTTGGAGAGGAGATATTACCTCCATCAGAATTGGGTCCTCATGTATCCAACATAGCCATGGGTGAGAGATATTTTCTAAGAGGTCTCCAAGGAGTTGCATTTCAATCTTCCATGAAATGAAAAGGGGAAGATATGGCTTGGAAGAATGGTAGCCCCCATGGGAGGAGTGCCAAAGGAGGAAAAAGGAGAAGACATCCACAAGGAGATGAGTGGGTGTGGATGAGAAGCAAGGGGCTGATTTTCCACTTGAAAATATATGATACCGGGCAGCAAGAGGCTTGGTTGCGCTGGCTCCTCTTGAAGGAGTTTGGCCATCACTTGGAGTACCCTTTTTCCAGGAGGATGGGAGTAGAGGAGAGGTGGAAAGATGTTTTCATCATTGGGCAGTAGAAAGAAGGGATACATGGAGCTGATATTGCATATATATCAGTCATGGTACCTTCATCACATGAGTTACATGATGTGAGCATGAGGAGGCAAGCACTTGGGTTGCTTGAGCTATCTTGGAGAGAGCACAAGCAGATTTTCTCTCATATGATTTATGGTGTTGCAAGAGTAGAGGAGGGCACTCTCATAGTGCAAAGGGATTACTCTTTATCTTGGACTGATCAGGAGGCATTTCCATCTTGGGAAGAGCTTCACATTTGCAACAGCATCACCAGAGATGTTCTTGACAAGGATCATGTCAAGAAACAGAGATTGGCATGGGCAAGAGCCTTTCTGCATGAGCTCACAGCGCTGACACTTGGGAGGAGGATCATATACATAGATCCATATATCATCTTACTTCCAGCTTATGGTAAGAGTCTTGTGTTTACATTTTCTGATCTACATGCTCTTATCATTATGTTGCAGTGCATGGCTCCTCAAAAGGGAAATTTTTTCATGTGGCTCCATGAGCAAAGTTGGGCCAAACCATATGATGGAGATAGCCATCTTTCACATGGCCTCAGGAAAATGTTTTTTCATTATACACATGATCAGCTAATTCACATAATTAGTGTTGTACTTCAAAACATTTTTCCTTGTACATTTCTTAAGCAGCAGTTTTCAAAACTGTGTTATGCACTCTTGGGAGACTGTTGGTACTTTCCAGCACCTTATGAAACCATCAGTACTTCCTCTATTTTGATAAGGAGAATTTTTCAATTTGATGATATTGTCCATATTATTATTGGGAGCATGATGGGTGAATTGACACATGAGTTGAATGTGTCTTTTAGGGGAGATGATTCCCACAACTTATACATGGCATGTTCTAATGGGAAGATGAGGAGAGACATGGTCACCACAACCACTTATTTGCTTTCTTTGGTGGTGGACCATGATTCTAATGATGATATCCATCCATTGTATGTATATATGCATGTATTTGATTTTGTATTGCTGATTCACTCATCTATTCACTATTCAGTAGTAGATGTGAGATTTTCTGTACAGTACTTGCCATGTTATTTTATGCAGCTGCAGTGGATGAGATTGCATTGTAGCCCTATGAGACAATGTTTGTACCTTGTTGCACATGATATAACCTAAAAAAAACATGTCATTGGGGTATTGTATGATGATCATGTCCTACTCATCATGGATGACATACTTTGGGCCAACTGGATTTTCATTGATGGAGGAGAGATCCTTGGAGGATTTCTCTTCATGTTTCCATCTGGACGCAATAAATTTTCAGCCCTTGATCAGCACACACTCCACACTAATAATAAGTGGAGGAGAGGAAAGCATGGGGTGAGCTATGGAGCTTGCCATATTCAGATTTTTAGCCCACCTTCTTTTTCGGAGCTCAAGGTGGAGAGAGTTTTTTATGAGTTGCTATGTTTGGAAGCAACTCATGTTGTATGGATGATTTCTTGGGGATGGGAGATTCATATGGGGATGATGATTCCCACTTTATATCAGACCTCATGCCTCACGGAGGCCCTTAGATAACCCATTGTTTCCTTCATGGATATTTTCTTCTACATGACAACTATTTGAGGATGTTCACCAAAGGCTAGATTGCATATGTTGGAGGGACAACCTGAACATTTGATTGATGATATGGCATCCATTTCTTGGAGGATTTTATCATGCATGGATGCTACAGGGAAATTAAGGGGAAATAAATCAGTCTTCCCTAGTACTTGCTTGAGGACAAGCAATCTTTGAGAGGGGAGGACTGTAATGTTCCCAATTTTTATGGAACATTAATTTTTGCTATTTTCATATAAAAGATAAATAAATTGGGTAGGAGGCCCATTAATTTGATGAATGGGTAATAAAAATCCTCCTGGTATGAAGCAAGATCACTTTTGGAGCTTTATTTCACACCTCCATGTGTGAAAGGGGGCTTATCCAAGAAGGCTAGGCCAGGTTTGACCAAGTCAAACTACGCAGTAGCATGAAGTGGAGAGCACATTGTGGGCTAGTGCAGTGGGATAAGGAGGGAAAATTCTAGAGGAAGGAAACCCTAATGAGTTGGGTCCATTGAGAGAGGTCTCACATTGCTTAAAAGGAGGGCAAGTTTTCCATTGCAAATTATGTTGAGTATTATTCATCTCATTGTCTATTCAGACAAGAGAGCATTCTTTGCTATTCAACAAGAATTGCTAGAGGAATTCATGTTTAGGATTCCTTCCCCTTCTTGAGAGGCCTCTTAAAGTTTTTTCTTCATTCTCCACATTCCATGGCTCAAGGCCTAAGCTACCATCTCCATTGACAACGTTATTCTTGTTCAAGAGTGTTGCTGCATTGTAGAGAGTTGCAGTGGAGGACATTTGCACCACTTCTGGAGCTGATTTTTAGAGGAAGGGAGTCCCTATCCCTTTTAGGACTTAGTGAGGAAGATTTCAGAGCATCATTTTAGATCTGGCATCAAGGCCATCTCATTCTCTTGCCATTACAGTGCAGTTCAACCAGTGACTGCGTTATATTATTGAGGGCATTTGTAGTAGGGCTTTTGCAGAGTATTGGAGGGAGAGATATTTAGTGAAGGGATAAACCTTTCACTTGAAAGATCCATTGGAGGAGGTACATTCAGTTTGAGCATCAGATTCAGCCATCTACACCCAGTTATATTTCTGAGTTGCTGCAGCTACCCAGCTACTTTGACATTTTGCAGATTTTGTTTTCTATGATAAATCCTTCCAGGATTGATAGGAGGTAGCCTTTGGGAGTTTATGTCTTCACTCCTAATGTTATTTTGTACCATATCAGTGTATATCTATGCATTTTACATTTGTAGCATGTAGTTTCTCTTTAAAACTGCGCTGTCATAGGTAAGGCTTATATGTGCAGTAGAGTTTCTTCATGATTTATGTACTTTTCTCTTGAGGCTTGGCATTGTGCATCTTGAGTATCATTTCCCTCAAGATTTTGTATACATATGTTGCTGATATTATTAAACTGAGATATCTATGGATTCCTCTTACATGTTTATGAGTATGTGTCACTGTTATTTATCAAATGGTGTAATTACTTATTGTTGTAGCTCTATCTTGAGGTATTCTCAATAGAGTAGTTTTTCCTAATAGTAAATCTCACATAGCTATAGACAGAGTCTGTGAAGGGCCAGGTAGCCTCTGGATCTGACTCTCTCTTTAGAGGTGACATATCCGGAAAATGCCCCCACAGTCTATCTTTGGAATAGACTTGTGATATTTCTGAAAAAGGGACATTACAGAGTTGTTTTGAGGAGAGAAATCTTGAACCTAATGGTTTTGAAAAAGTATGGCTTAGTAGGCCAAAAATCAAAATAGAAAGGAAAATACCGCAGAGCAAAGATACGAAGGATATTTTCTCTCTCCTCTAGGAGGACAGATGGCAGCACACGATTGGCCTCAATGGTAAAAAGCAATATTTTAGGGACTGATATCAGTAGGGAAACATGGCATGCAAATATGGTGTTTTCAGGTACCAAAGTGGCCCTTTTCTATGTGACACGTGTCTCCACCCAGAGTTCGACACATGGAGGAAGTGATGTCATAGTGACATCCTCTCACTAGTTGGATCCCAATTATTTATGAAACAAGCACTAAATGAAAGCATTGAGAGATAGATGAGTTAGGAAATATTTCCTTTGCCAGTATGGTAGGCCATAACAAATCAAAGAGCCAGGAGGACCCCACAGGACATCTAAGCCCCCAATCACCCACCCTGTCATAACTGTTAAAGTTAAGTTTGGAAACAGTGTTAGGGTGAATGGCCCGTACAAAGGTTCAAAAAACATAGAGACAACCAATACAATTAGGGTTGGGCAGTCCCCATGCACACATTAACCTGGCGGAAGAACCCTCATAGGTTCACAAAGGGACACACAAATAAAAATATAGGAGGAAGGGGGCTAAACGCTATGCCTATGATCATAATTCTATGTCGTACTTGCAGGACCAGTGGAAAAATAAAAAGAGATGCATAGGGTATAGGCTTGAACATAAAATCATTGTGACTAAATGTGTGAAGTCGTTAACAAAGAAACAAAGGCCCTGACAAAGTTTAAAATCACTTAGACCTTAGAGCTTGAGAAGACAATCGCAGAGACTAGTCCTATAGAAGGAAATAAGGACAAGGAGCCTGGAAATGGATATTAAGGAAAAAATGGGAGAACTGCTAATTTTTGGCAATTCACGCCAAAGTTAACTAGATCTAAGTTTAGCAGGAAGACGACTAAGTTCTGGAAAAAGTATAGAATGCATGGATTTAGAAAAATACTCAGTTTGAGGTGCAAAAAGAGCTTGTTAAGGCCAGATGACTTCGAGAGAAATTCCTTAAGACAATTTTGAGCAAGAAAAGGAAAAAATATTACTTTGTGCATAAACTAAGAGAAAGATATAGAAAAAGGAATATCTATGAAAGAGGGCTAATCAAGCACAATTGAATATGTTATTGTTCTGAGACAAAACTTGCATTGCAACGAGGTGTTGGTATGATTTTCTTAGTGATCAAGGATTTTTGAAGGTGTTAGTGGTTGAGAGATTCACTTCTTTTGAAAAGAAGAGAGTGAATTCATGTTTTAGAGTGCGAAAATACATGAAAGATGGAAATAGTGAATGCCTTGAGGGATTGGTGCTGGAGAATTTTTTGGGGTTGTAGCTCCATTTAGTTGTAGCTAAAGAATAATAAAGTTGAAAATTCCTATTGGTTGTAGGCAGAGAATTGTATTTTCATGTTGTAGCTTGCTCTACTAATAAAATTTAATAGAAATTATAAAATTTAAATTGTTCTTTGTGTGCGTTCCATTGAGTTTGATTTTATTTTTCTTATAAATTTTTGAAGTAATTGATAGTGTGCTCAAAGTGAAAACAAGTTTTCAATTGATAAAAAATTTTACAATAATGATTGAAACATCTGTCTCATTATTGTCCTAGTTTCTAACAATTGGTATTAGATCCAAGTTAATTTTGACCAGTTTAGCAACTAGAAGTAAGATCAAGGACCATGGCAAACCAAGATGGAGGATTTAGAAATAAGGTACCCATGTTTAATGGAACAAATTATGTGTTTTGGAAAGTGAGTATGAGGACCTAAATTCAATCACTTGGAGATTATGTGTGGGATGTTGTGGAAGAATAAAATCAAATCCCTCTAGCATTAATTATGAAACATTGGAAGTTGGAGTTTGCATGCAATGTGAATTCAATGCATGCCCTGCTTGCAGGCCTACATGAATAAGAGCTTGTCAAAGTAATTGATTACACATATTCCAAACCAATATGGGATAAGATGATAAAATTTTATGAAGGATAGAGTGAGGTAAATAAGGGTAAACTCCAAGGTTTTAACATGAAATTTGAATCTCTAAGCATGCATGCTGATGAAGATATTGTAAAGTATTTCTTAAGAGTAAATGAATTTGTGAACAACATAAGAGGAATTGATGAGAAGTTAGATGAAGAACTGGTAGTTTAAAAAGTGCTAAGATATCTTCCTCAGAGGTTTAATATCAAGCTATCTTTTGTTGAAGAAATGTCAAACCTGAACACTCTCACTTTAGCTCAAATTCTTGGAACACTCATTGCCTATGAGATGAGGAGTTCTAAAGGAATTCCTGCAACCAAAGAATCAACCTTCAAATTATAAAATCAGAGAAATAATCAGCTTAACGACTCATGTTGTGAATCAGGTGAAGATGAAGCCAACCTTTTTAAGACACTCAAGTGACCAACCAACAAGAAGAAAGGTAATTTATCATTTAAATTATTTCACTATGGCAAATTTGGTCATTATTTATCAAAAAAATTTGAAAATAAGAAAAGGGATTATGATACTAAAGAAAAGTTTAGGAAAGTACAAAAGGATATAAATAAGGCTAAAAACAAAGGCTTAAATTTCCAAGAAGGGAGCTCTTATGAATGTGAGAATAGCTAGTATTCAAATGAAGACATATTTGATGACTACCCTAAGGTATTCATATTGATGGCCATTGAATATTTTCAAGTTGAGGCTATCAAATCTGATAATGAAGAAGGTGAAGTAGATCTTGAAGGAGAGCTCGTAAGTGATATTAACGAAATACAGAGGTTGAGAAATAAAAACTAAACCAATAAGTAATATATAATGAAAGAAAAGTTTAGGTTGTTGAGAGATTGCTTCTCCAGTTAGAAGAAGGTAATAAAATCCAAGAATCTTTGAGCGAGAAGTTGAATGAAAATTTTCAAGAATGTGTGAAGCTAGAATATGAAATCATAGTTCTGAGGAAGGTTATGTAGTAAGGAAAAACAAAACTCAACTTACATAAGAAATTCAACAAGGGAACTGAAGATTTGAATGAAATATTGGAAACACAAATACCTTCCTCAAATCGAACTAGCCTAGGCAATGAAACCAAGTCAAGTGTAGCAGCCAAGTTAAAAGGGAAAAATATAATATATTTTTTTCCGCCAACAAAATAAGGGCCCGAGCAACAACATGATACAATTATGCAACATAAGACAAATCAACGACAACAAAAGGAGTACACTTTCAATGAAAATAGATTTTCTGCTCAATGGAAAGGGCAGCGACCCAAGTACAACCATGTCTTCCCTGGATATTATTTCACCTACACCAACTATCGACACAAGGAAGCCATCTATAGAGTTGATCTCTCTTATTGATAGTTTAGATCCAAGAAAAATTTTCAGCAAAGAAGAACCAAAATCATGTATGATAATCCATTTTCTCCCTTGAATTATCAAGTGTAGTGTTTGAAATTACAGAATTTTGGGCATATAGAATTAAATTGCAAGATAAAGAAAAATAAGAAAGGACTGGTTATTGAGAAAACTTTACAACAACCAAAATTATGGAAATAAAAAGAGAAGTCAGAGAATTGTGACATTTCCTTCTATGCTCACAATGGTGGGATCCATTGGTATGTGGACAGTGGTTAGTATAGGCACATGTCAGGAGATAGAAGAAAATTTCTTACATGGCAACCTATGGAAAAAGGTAATGTGACTTTTGGTTATAATTCCTTAGGAAATATAATTGAAAAATGAGTATTCAATCTGTCAAATGGAAAAGGAAATGTAAAAAATGTCTTGTATTTTGATGGGTTAAATAAAAATATGTTGAGTGTGCCCAAGATGTGTGACCAAGGATACGACGTGGTGTTTAAAGCCAAAAATTGTCAAATAAAATCCACAGGTACAAGAGGTATAAGGCTGAAGCTGTAATAAAATATAAAAATGATTATGTGTTGAAGGAAAAGACAGAAAAGTGATGGTTGAGCAAGATTGATGAAAGATGTCTATGGCACAAAAGGCTTCGACATCTAAATTTTGACTAGATTTTCAAGCTTGGTAACAAGGACCTTCCTAGGATTTGAAAACTAGAGAAAATTACTTGTAAACCCTTTCATCTATGGAAGAAATATCGAGCTCCTTTCAGAGAAAAGGAAAACTCTTCAACAAAACCATTGCAGTTTGTACACATGGATTTGTGTAGACCATACAGAACGTAGTAAACTATCGTTAAGATCTATTTTTTTCTAATCATTAATGATTTCAACAATATGTTGTGGGTTTCATTCCTTATAGAGAAGTATGAAGCTTTTGAGAACTTTAAGGAGTTAAAAGCCATGGTTGAGAATGAAAGAGATTGTAAAATCAAAAGCATATGGCCATACAATGTACGTATTCACTTCAAAGGAGTTTGATGAATTCTGAAAATAAAATGGCATTCAAAGGCAACTGAACATAGCAGAGGCTCCCTAGAAAAATGGTGTAGTAGAGAGAGAAAATAGATCAGTGCAAAATTTAACTAGAGTAATGATGGCATAAAAAAATGTTCAGCAAAGATTTTTGGAATATGAAATTCGTACAACAGGTGTAATGGTTAAAAAATCTCATCTACGAGGAAACAATGAAAAAAATTCTTATGGGCTATGGAGTGGAAGACCTACAATAGTAAAACACTTAAAAATATTTTGTAGTAGATGCTACATCAAGAGGAATGATGAGAGGCTAGGAAAATTCGATGCCAAAGCTAATGAAGTAATTTTTATGGTTATTTATAGAATAACAAAGGTTACATGTGCTGCAATAAAATCAAAAGGAGAATTATTGACTGGATTGATGTAAGGGTAGATGAGCACGATTATCATCAGGTGAAACACCTTGAAAAATCCAGCATTGTTGAACCAATAATAATTAGTGATGAGAATAATGAGGCAACTGCAGAAGAAAGCGAGGAATATCCCTCTAGTCCTCAAGCAAGAGATCCCCCAAGGTATGTACAAAAACATCACCCAGTTGATCATATTGTTGGTGAATTAAATAATAATGTGTATAAAATAAGGAAAATTTTAAAATCCTCCTATGCCAGCACATGTCTCCATGTTTTCCATGGAGGGACCAAAGGATGTTTTTCAAGATATTAATGATCAACATTGGTTAAAAGAAGTGAATGAATAATTGGACTAGATAGAGAAAAACTAGACTTGGGAACTTGTTTCGAGACCTGTAAAAAATAAATACATTGGCACAAAGTGGATGTTATGCATAAATAAGTTGAATTATTATGGATAAGTGGTAAGAAACAAGGCTAGGTTGGTATAAAAATTCTATACTGGAATAGAAGGTTTGGATTTTGATGAGACTATTTATACTATTCCTAGAATAGAAGTACTGAAACACACATCATATTGTTGAAATTATTAATGAAATGGATGTCAAATATGCTTTTTAAATGGAGAACTACAAGAGGAGGTTTATTAACAGTATCTAGAGGTATTTCAACTGATATAGAAGCGATATTATGCTCGCAGACTTAATAAGTCTTTCTATGGTCCAAAGCAATGCCCTGGAGCTTGGTATTCCAAGTTCGACAACTACCTAATCGAGTGTGGATTTAAAAATGTAGAAACTAACAACAATATCTATGTCAAAACAACAGAAAACAAAGTCATTGTTGTGGTGGTATACGTTGATGATATTATTTTTGGTAGTGACTCATATTTCTTAACCAATGAATTTGCAACTGATATGAAGGACGAATTAAATATTTCAATGCTCTGAGAGTTATCATACTTCCTTGGATTATAGATAGTGCAAACCCATAAAGGAATTTTTATTTCTCAATGAAGTATTGGAGAAATTTGGCATGGAAGAATGCTCTTTAGTGAGCACTCCAATGGTGACATTGTTAGGTCCCTATATCACTAGTATATTCCCTTATTATTGTTAGTGTAAACCCCTTATTGTTATTATTGTACCCTTGTAACCCCCATTTTGTTATTATTGTGCCCTTAAATTATTATTGTTAGGTCGGCTAGGATTACATTGTGGCCCACTAGGATTACATTATGGCCCCATGGACTCCTATATATAGAAAGGAGGTTTTCTGAATTGTATCATCCAAGAATTGTTCATTTATGTAATGTATTGGAGGTTTCCCCCTCGAAGTGGCTCATTTCTAAGGCATTGATATCTCTTTTCTTCTCTTTTTGGAGCTGGTTACTCAACATTTGGTATCAGAGCTTTGGATTCTAGGGTTTCGCTGCTCCAAACAGGTCATCATGGAATTTTCGCTATAACTTGTTTTCTATGAAGGTTCAGAAGATGAAATTTTTAGGGTGCAAAGCTGAAATCCTGAGGAAGATTTTCTAAAAATTTCAGATCTTGGTTCGCAATATTTTTGGAGATATGATCTGTGGAAGTTAGGTTTTTTTTCAGGCTCCTAAACAGGTCATCATGGAATTTGCACTATAATTTTTTTTCTACGAAGGTTCAGAATCTGAAATTCGTATGGTGCAAAGCTGAAATCCTAAGGAAACTCGTCAAAAAATTTCAGAGCTTGGTTCGTAATATGTTTGGAGATATGATCTGGGGAAGGCAGTGCTTTGTCAGGCTGCTGAATTTCATCTAAAAACGGTGATCGTGGGAAAATTTCAATAACTCTCTCTCTGAGCATCAGATTGGAGTTAGGTAAAAATTGGTCGCAAGTACATGGACTGTAGTTTCTTAGCTATGAATTTCAGAGACAAAGGATGAAACAGTGACACGTGGCAAGTCGTACAAGTTTGCTCTACTGAACCAGTCCATAATTAGGTCATTGTGGGAGATTGGACACAACTTTGTCTTGGAGAATCCAAATCAAGTCAGACCTGTGGAATTCAAAAGAGAATTTAGAGGGCTACTTCAATGCTAAATTTCAGATATTTAAGAGCCGCAATCACAGAGATAATACAATTTCAATATCGAGCTCCTCAAAAGAAAGTAAAAGGTGTGTATTTTTTTTTCGAATTGCATAAGTCTTGTTTGAAGAATCAAGTTGAATTGATTGCAAGGGCATATTGTAGAATAGATATCAGTATTGGATTATAAAATGGCCCCTAAAAAGAATTCAACACCCTTTAAGCCTTTGGAAAGCTCTACTATGACTCATGAATACGAAGAATTGCAACATGATCTATCAAAATTACAAGAGCAAGTGCAACAAATTTCACTCTCGCAAAGAGCAACAAAAAATGAAATGGAAGTTTTGAATAAAGGCATGGAAGCTAAGATGGATGGCGTGAAAGCTAAGATGGATGGCGTGGAAGCTAAGATGGATGGCATGGAGGCTGGCATGGAATCTAATATGGATGACATGGAAGCTAAGATCGATGAGAAAATGGAAAACATGAAGAATTTTCTAAAAGCAGACATGGAAGGTTTGACAAATTTGATACAAGAAAGGTTTCCTAATGGTGAAAAGATAGTAGAAGAACCTCATGATGAGAACAAAATAAATGTTAATTGTGATTTGATAAACTCTAATGTTGGCGGGAAGAACCACCATATTCCAAAAATGGATATGAGGAAGTTTGATGGAAAGGATCCTGTAACATGGATACTACAGATGGAGCAATATTTGATCTCCATAACGTGCAAAACACACAAAAGGTACGCATTGCAACTTTACATTTAGAACAAAATACATTTGTATGGTATCAATGGCTTTGCTCCCGTAAAAAATTGTCACTTGGTCAATTTTTACGGAGGAAATGATAGCACATTATGAGGATACAAAGAGCAACACCTTCTTTAGCCAATTGATAAATCTCAAACAAAAGGGTTTAGTGGGGGAGCACATTGAGGACTTCCAAAAATTGAATATAAGGGTAACTGATATTCCAGAGGAACACATGATTGATATCTTCATAGGTACTCTAAAGGATAACATCCAACATGAAGTTCGTGTTTTGGAACCTGATTCATTGGAGAAGGCATTCAGGTTGGCAAGAAAAGTTGAATGTAAAATTATGGCGACAAGGAAGCCTACCACTCAATTCTATAAAGAAGGAAGTGTTGCTACGCCTAGATTTCCACAACCTACAAGTTTGACACCACAACAATTGGAAGAAGAAAGAGCAAAAGGGCTTTGCTACAGTTGTGATAGCAAATACACTAAAGGTCATAAGTGTGCTGAAAAGAAATTATTTTACATAGATTGTGAAGAAGAAGAAGAAAATGAAAAAGAAGAGGATATACACCAGGAACCAGCCATAGAAGAGGAAGAAATAAATCCGACCATATCATGTAATGCACGGCAGGAATTACCACTCCTCAAACTCTCAAGATAGCAG
Source organism: Pinus albicaulis (assembly GCA_034641835.2). NCBI lineage: Eukaryota > Viridiplantae > Streptophyta > Pinopsida > Pinales > Pinaceae > Pinus > Pinus albicaulis. The sequence goes on along the minus strand of CM076575.1, from coordinate 877,861,328 downwards.
GACATATCAAGAAGAAAAATATAATAGTGTTGATTGATTCAGGTAGCACCCATAATTTTATTCATTATAAGGTAGCCAAGGAATTAAATTGTTTCCTATACCCAGCACCAGAATGCCAAGTGATGGCTGCAAATGGAGGAACTATAAATTGCTCTGGGAAATGCCATAATATCAAGCTAACCATGGGGGAATATGTATTGACTAGTCCAATGCTTTCCATTCCTATGGGAGGTGCTGATGTTGTACTAGGAGTACAATGGTTACAATCTTTGGGGACGGTAGCTTTTAATTTTCAAGAACTTTCTTGAAATTTTTTTCAGAAGGAAAGGAAGTCGAATTACGGGGTATTGAAGGGAAGCCAGGAAGGATAATAAGCTCTAATGTCATGACAAAGCTTCTAAAGAAAGAACAACGAGGCGTAATTGCACAATTATGCTCACTAGAAGTTCCTACATCAAAATCATCTATTTCTGCAGATCTCCAACAAGTCTTGGACAATCATTCCAAGGTGTTCAAAACTCCCAAAGGACTCCCACCTATTCGTGATCATGATCATGCTATTCATTTGATTCCAGGAAGTGTTCCTCCAAACATCAGGCCTTATAGATATCCTTACGTCCAAAAGAGCGAAATTGAACGTATGATTGCAGAAATGTTAGAGGCGGGCATAATTCAACCTAGTCAAAGTTCTTTCTCTGCTCCTGTAGTATTGGTACACAAGAAGGATGGATCATGGCGAATGTGTCCAGATTATAGGGAGCTCAATAAGCTCACCATTAAAGATAAATTTACCATTCCTGTGATTGATGAATTATTGGATGAATTACATGGAGCAATTTATTTTACCAAGTTGGATCTTCGTTCAGGATATCATCAAATTAGAATGAAGACTGAAGATATTCCAAAAACAACATTTCGAACTCATGAGGGTCATTATGAATTTTTGGTCATGCTTTTGGCCTTACCAATGCACCTTCTACATTTCAAGGGTTGATGAATTCCATTTTCAAACCCTTCCTTAGAAAATTTGTGCTAGTATTTTTTGATGATATACTAATCTACAATAGGTCTTAGAAGGATCATGTTCAACATGTTGACAGGGTGCTCAAACTATTGCAGGAGAAACAATTATATGCAAAAACATCCAAATGTTTCTTTGGAGTACAAGAGGTGGAATATTTGGGTCATATTGCATCTCACGAGGGTGTTAAAGTAGACCCTAACAAAATTAAAGCCATTAAGGAATGGAAAGTCCCCACAACCATAAAGCAGTTGCGAGGATTTCTTGGGTTAACAGAGTATTATCGCAAGTTTGTTAAGAATTATGGGAGAATAGCAGCACCTCTAACAACATTATTGAAGAAAGATGCATTTTCATGGACTCCTGAAGCAACTAAGGCCTTTGAACATCTTAAAGAGGCAATGTGCCTAGCGCCCGTCTTAGCTACGCCAGACTTCACAAAAACCTTTATTGTGGAATGTGATGCCTCAGGAAATGGAATTGGTGCTGTTTTAATGCAGGAAGGAAGACCCATTGCTTTTGAAAGTCGTCCAATCAAAGAAAAGTATTTACAGAAACCTATTTATGAGAAGGAAATGTTAGCAATACTGCATGCACTAAAGAAATGGCGAACTTACCTAATGGGAAGACACTTCAAGGTAAAAACTGATCATGATAGTCTTAAAACACTTTTTGGAACAAAGACTATCTTCAGAAGAGAAGCAAAAATGGGTCACAAATATGTTGGGTTATGACTTTGAAATAATCTACAAAAAAGGAAAGCTTAATGTTGTTGCAGATGCACTCTCAAGAAAGAATGAAGAGGTGGAAGCATTCCTTTGTGCCATTTCTATTATCCAACCAGATTGGATAACCGAAGCAAGAGATGAATGGAAGAAGGACAAAGATGTATGGACACTCATTCAAAAGTTGCAGCAAGATCCTAGTACATCCGATACATTTAGTTGGAAAAATGATTCCTTATGGTACAAAGATCGCTTATATCTTTGTAATAATTCCCAACTAAAACAAAAGATTCTTCTGGAATTGCACACTTCTCCTTTAGGAGGACACTCAGGATTTTTAAAAACTTACCACAGGGTGAAGAAAGAATTTTTTTGGGATGGCTTTAAATCTGATATTCAAAAGTTTGTGGCGGAATGTTTGGTTTGCCAGCAGAATAAAGTTGAGACAATTAAGACCCCGGGACTTCTACAACCTTTATCCATTCCAAGTCAACGTTGGGAGGATATTTCAATGGATTTTATCACAGGTTTAGCTAAGTCCAAAGGAAAGAATGCCATCATGGTGGTAGTTGATAGACTTACCAAGTATGCACACTTTTGTGCATTATCTCATCCGTTTAAAGCAAGTACAGTTGCTACTACATTTGTGGACAGAATTCAAAAGCTACATGGAAGCCCAAGGGTTATTGTGAGCGACAGAGATCCCATTTTTACGGGAAATTTTTGGACGGAGTTATTTTCTTGTTTGGTTACTCAATTAGCTCATAGCTCATCTTATCATCCTCAATCTGATGGTCAAACTGAGATAGTAAATAAATGTTTGGAAGGATATCTTCGTTGTTTTGTATCTGATAAACAAACACAATGGGTCAAGTGGTTACCTCTCGCTGAATGGTGGTATAACACTTCCTTCCATACTACAGCAAAAATGACACCATTTATGGCACTTTATGGATATCATCCACCATCCATCACATCATATTTAAGAGAAAATTCGAAGGTTCAAGCAGTGGAAGATCACATCGAGCATTATAAATAAGTTCTCCAACTCTTAAAGGATAACCTGAATTTGGCACAAAATCAAATGAAACAATAGGTAGATCAACATCGCAGCGAGAGAAGTTTTGATGTAGGAGATTGGGTATTTTTACGGCTACAACCATACAAACAAATGTCCCTCAAGCAAGCTAAGAAGGATAGTAAATTATCACCAAAGTACTATGGTCCTTACAAGGTGTTGCAAAAGATTGGTACTATGGCATACAAATTGGAGCTTCCTTCTTCTTCGCGAGTACATCCAGCTTTCCATGTTTCATGCTTAAAGAAGGTTATAGGTGAAAATCTTCCAGTTCAAACAATATTTCCAGAACTTGATGAGGAAGGAAAATCATATTGGAACCAGAAGCAATCATGGAAACAAGAACTCGACAGCTACGGAATCGATCAATTTCAGAGTATCTCATCAAGTGGAAGAACTTACCCACTGAAGATTCTACATGGGAGGATGAGAATTTTATACATAAGCACCCGGAGCTACTCAAGCATTGAGGACAACACTTTTTTCAAGGAGAGGGGCATGTTAGGTCCCTATATCACTAGTATAGTCCCTTATTATTGTTAGTGTAAACCCCTTATTGTTATTATTGTACCCTTGTAACCCCATTTTGTTATTATTGTGCCCTTAAATTATTATTGTTAGGTCGGCTAGGATTACATTGTGGCCCACTAGGATTACATTATGGCCCCATGGACTCCTATATATAGAAAGGAGGTTTGTAAATTGTATCATCCAAGAATTGTTCATTTATGTAATGTATTGGAGGTTGCCCCCTCGAAGTGGCTCATTTCTAAGGCGTTGATATCTCTTTTCTTCTCTTTTTGGAGCTGGTTACTCAACAAACATGTTCCAAACATACCAAAATAGATGAATCTCCAGAATTAGAATAGAATCTTTATAGATCCATCACTGGAATCCTTTTCTATTTGGAAACTTCAAGACTTGACACCATGCATGTTGTTTCTACAGTTGGAATATTTCAAGAAACTCCTAGAAAATTCCATCTATTGACAACCAAAATATTTCTCTGATATCCCAAAGAAATAATGGAATATGGACTATGGTACCCAAGAGGTAATTATTTTTCATTTTTTATTTATATTGATGTTGATGGGGAAGGTGATGTGGATGATAAAAAGAACACAAGTGGAGGTGTTTTCTTTCTTGGAAACTGTCTTGTATCATGGTTGAGCAAGAAGAAAGCTTCCATTTCCTTATCCACATCCGAAGAAGAATACATAGAAAATAATTCTTTTTGCACTAAACTGTTGTGGATGAAGCATACCTTGGAGGATGTACAAGTGTTCTATGATGAGAAAATTCCCATTATTTTTGGTAGCACAAGTTCAATCATCATGTCAAAGAATCCATTTTCTTACTCGAAGACTAATCATATCACCATGAAGTATAATTTTTTGAGAAAGCAAGCCGTAACACAAATTGTGAAGCTGGAGTATGTACCTACAAATGAGAAATTTTCTCATATCCTCACCAAGCCACATCCTAGATAACATTTTGAATGCTTGAGGAAAATATTGGGAGTTGTGCCTCTTGTCTCCCTCCAGTAGATCTTCCTTTAGAGGAAAAAAGGACATGATTGTATAAAATGTGAATCAAGGTGAAGCTATCAGGTCCACACGGATCAATATGGCACATAACACATGTTGAAATATGGAGTATGGTGTCAAGGGGAGAATAATAGTGTCTTTTACATTTATGTCAAATTTGAAGAGATATAAACAAATAAAAAAAAGGGGGAGTGATATAATGATCATGCACAACAACAACACCAAAAAAAGCACCAGAATAGTTGAAGGAAAAATAGGAGTGTAATATTAAGGGGATAAGAACTTAAAAAGAGCAAAAAATGTTTGTTTCTAAGTGTTTCCTTCAATTCCAAAGGGGGATATTGTTGAGGTATGTTGTCAATGATGGAAGCAATGTGATAGAAAGTAAGTGTTTCCTAACAGTTAACACAGGTGTCTAAGAAGGAATCATAACATAATGGAAGCAAATAGGTGCATAGGATTTGGAGAAAACACCAGGGTAGCATATTGTCGCAAGAAAAGGTATAGGCCACCAAATTGGATAAAGATCTTAAATATATTTCAAATGGTATATGGAAGTCCCAAAATGGCTTCCTGGATTGAAAATTAGATTTGGTAAAATATATATGACCCTAAGGCCCTCATAATAGAGGTAAATGACATTGACAGATTCTTTGGTGCATAGCCAAATCTAGTGAAATTCCAAACAAAATGGAAATGATTGGTGGATCCTCTAAGCGACAGCTTCAGGATGACTTGGAAGCCACAATAATAGCAAGGATAATTTTTATTGGATAAGAGGATGCCCACAGTACAAGCTATCCCATAGGTAATATCCCAAACGTTTCAACTGAATGGAATATGGTATGCCATAAGTATAAATGACTGGGAAAAGGTGGAAGAGGAGAGACTTCACATAGGCCAAAGGAGGAGCTAACAACACGGGTTGGCTCCTCAGTTTCACCCTGACTCATATCCTTTGGAGCACAAAGGGAAGCTCTCTGTGGAGATGACTAGGAGATGAAATCTAAGTGCTTCTAAATGGGGACCAAGTGGGTGGATCCCACTTGGTGGGATAGCCTAGAGGCATTACCCCAGTGCAGTTATGTTGATGCCCAAGTCTAATCAATTGGGAGGAAAGTGTTGGGACATGTGGAAAATTTCTAACGACACTGGATACTACCATGTAAATGAGCTTTGTGGTCACATAAGTGGTCTTCCAACATAGTTGATCACATATATTAATGGTTTTGGTCTACCTCAGAGTCACTCCTCTAGAAACCACAATTGGCTCTAGAGTGGTGTCAAGGAGACAAATATTAAACTTGCCATTTTTAAAAAAGGTTGGTCAGTAAGGCCAAAAATCAAAATTTGAAAGAAAAACTCCACGGAAAAGAGATATGTAGGAGCGTTTATCTCTCCTCTAGGAGAACAGGTGGTGGAAGGCAGTTGGTCTGGAGAGTGTAGAGGATGAATTCAGAGTCTCACATCAGCAGGAACACATGGAATGAAGATATGGTCTTTTTAGGTACCCAAGATTCCCTTTTCTATGTGATACATGTCACCACCCAGAGTTTGACATGTGCCATAAGTGACATTGTAGTGAAATCATCTCATTGGTTGGGCCCCAATGGTTTATCAAATGAGCACTAAATTAAAGCACTGGGAGATAGAGCATCTACGATACATAGGTGTTTCTAGTTTGGTAGGCCACAAATAATCAAAGAGATGTCGAGAGGTCCCCGCAGGATAGCTAAGCCCGCAATGGCGCAACCTAATGGAATGGTCAAAGTAAAGTTTAGTGGCGGTGTCAAGCTAACATGTCGATACATGGAGGCTCAACATACAGGGCGACAACCAATGTTTTAGTGTGAGGCAGCCCCCACGGTCACATTGACTTGGCGGAAGAACCCTGATAGGTTCACAAAGGGACATGCAAATGAAAATATGGGAGAAAGGGGGCTATAGGCTATGCCTCTACTCAGGGTTCAGTGTAGAAGTTGGAGGATCAGTGGAAAACTAAAATGAGTTGTGAAGGCTCTAGGTGGTGAGCCCTGGTATTCTACCAAGAGTGTTGAAAATCCTATAGGCTACTCAACTTTACTTTATCAACCTGGGGTTCCTACAAAATTGAAGGTGATAGTGCTCTATGAACAAGAAACGAGTTCTACTCATGCTATCCTCTTCTCCGCTCCAAAATGAGTTGTTACTACTAGGGTTACTTATAGGAAAGGAATTTTGTCACACTTTTGAATGAAATATAAGACTAGAAATACATCATTACCATTGCTCTATAAATTGGAAAGAATCTAATCTAGATCATAACAACTCATCTAGATATCTGCAAGAAAGAGAAGTAAACACCTAGGCTAATGCGAGAAAGGAAATTAAACTAAGTGGCTTTCATAATTCAAATTGCTGAATTGAAATTTCAGAAAGGTAAAATAATCTAGGCACACATGCTAAACCAAATTATTCGTTTAATTCTATTTATTTTATGCTTAACTATTGCGCTTAACAATGCATCTTTGAATGAGTTGATTATATTTCTAAGTCACTCTTTTTTTCAACCAAAGAAGGAGGTGTTGAGGTGACCTAAGAGGGTCATTGGCTAAAGGTTTAATAGCTGAAGGTGTACTAGAGGTTGTGCCATGATTGTATATGGTGACAGAGATGTTTTGGGCTGAAGGAGTGAGTGGTTGGCACTGCTACAGGATTTTCTGTAGTGCTACATGATGTCTTGAAATGCTACAAGAAACAAGTTGAGGGTACTATGCAGCTAGAAATGGTGAGGAAATGGGTAGGAGAGTTAGAGTGAAGGTGGATCTATAGGTGGATGAAGGCTATCCATCCCCTTGGTCAAGCACAAAACTCTTCACAATGCCTGTCTTGCACCCCCCAAGTTTTCTCTTGGTGATGTAGTGGAAATTTCCAAAAATAGGTCTGAATGTGACTTGGATTGAATTTGGTTGATGAAGGGTGGAGACTGAAACTAATGTTGTTGTCAACGTCCTCCTCTTCTTCTATATTCAAACCTACAAGAAAAATACCTATTCATGCATTCATCATTGATAAATCTATCATTAAAAATGGTGGAAAATATGAGTTGAATTTAAGTAAACCTACCTATGTACTTCAAACAGAAATATACCTCTCCATATACAACATTTCTATGGTAATAAGAGTAACCTTTCTAACTTTTCCAAGAAATCGTGAGCTAAAATAAATTTTGGGTTTGTGGTGAATATCTACCCTCTTCAATCTCTAATGGAAGAGGTGAGAGAGGGATGCTTTGACACACAGTTTTGAGGTTTTATATGCTACTAAACATGAGATGGAAAGGGATTAACTACTACAACATGAAATACAAAGAGATTAACTACTACGACATGAAATGAAAACACAAGTACATAATAGAGACCAAGGCCAATGGATTGGGCCCTAACCCACAAGATCAACTCCCTGAAACTAACTCAGTGGATAAAAATCCAAATACTCATTTTATTCATAACCAGTCTTATACATAACATATGAAAGTCATGAACTTCTATTACAAGAGATAAGAGTGCTCTAGCTACATACAAAAATTGAATCCTAGCGAGCTCTTTCTCTACCCTATTTATCCTAAATGGTAGCTACCAATAACTCCCTAAAAATTAGGTCATTTGTCCCCTTGGAACTTGAAATAATTGGAGTTTAGCTCCCCTTGATCTTCCACTTGCTTGGATTCCTCTGATTTCAAGTTGTTGGTGGAGAATTTCGGGGATATATAGGCTTCCTTTAGGAGCTAAGGAGGTGGTCAACCCTCCTACAATCACTCCTTGATATCTACTTTGAGCCTTGACTGTGAAATCTTCCTGAAAACTGGAATATTTTCTTGATTTTCCTACATTTAAACCACATTAGGCCTTCTAAGCATGACAACCCTTAATACACCATCTGCACTAAGCAACATATGACAATAATGAAATTATTTATGAGAAAGAGAGAATAATTAGGAAAAAAGGTGATAATTAACCCCTTAAAATGTATATAATGATGGTTCTCATCATCAACCCCCTAACAAATGGTTTCTCATAAACTTTTAATGGATGTATAATCTGATTTTCTAAATGGAGAACTACAAGAGGAGGTTTACATAGAGCAACTAGAAATTTTTCAACTGATTGAGAAGCCAGATTATGCTTGCAAACTTAAGAAGGATTTTTGTGTTCTAAAGAAATCCTCTAGAGATTGGTATTCCAAGCTAGGAAACTACCTAATCAAGTGTGGATTTGAAAGAGGAGAACCTAACAACAATCTCTATGTCAAAACAAAGGACAAAAAACTCATTGTAGTAGTGCTATACAATGATGATATTATTTTTGCTAGTGACTCATATTATTTAACTAATGAATCTAAAGATGATATGAAGGACAAATTCAAGATTTCAATGCTTGGAGAGTTATCATGCTTCCTTGGATTACACATAGCACAAACCCTTAAAGGAGTTTTTATTTCTAAATGAAGTATTGGAGAAATTTGGCATAGAATAATGCTCTTAGTGAGCACTCCAATGGTGACAGGTTGGAAACTTACTGAAACAATTGAATCTCCAAAATTAGACCAGACTCTTTACAAATCCATCACTAGAATACTTTTGTATTTGAAAAATTCAAGACCTAACATCATGCATGTCATTTCTATAGTTGGAATATTTTAGGCAATTCCTAGAAAATTCCATCTATTAAGTACCAAAATAATTCTCATATATCTTAGAGAACCAGTGGAATATGGACTATGGTACCTAGGAGGTAAATATTTTTCATTTTCTATTTATATTAATTCTAATTGGGAAGGTGTTGTGGATGATCGAAAGAGCACAAGTGGAGCTATTTTTTTTCTTGGAGACTATCTTGTCGCATGGTCGAGCAAGAAGCAAGGTTCCATTTCCTTATCTACAGCTATAGAAGAATACATAGAAAAAACATATTTTTTCACTCGAATACTATGAATAAAGCATACTTTAGAGGATGTAAAAGTGTTTTATGATGAGCCATTTCCCACTATTTATGATAGCATAAGTGAAATTAGCATGTCAAAGAATCCATTTTTTCACTCAAATACTAGTCATATCCCCATCAAGTATCATTTTTTGACAGATAAAGTTGCAACGCAAATTTTGAAGTTATAATATGTACCTACCAATGAGAAATTTTTTCAAATCCTTAGCAAGCCACTTCCTAGAGAACAATTTGAATGTCTAAAAAAAATATTGGGAGTTGAGCCTCTGGTCTCCCTCCACCAACTCTTTATTCAAGAGGAAGAAAGGTAATTGTTGCATAAAAAGTGAATCAAGGTGAAGCTTTAAGGTCCACAAGGATCCATATGACACATAATCACATTGAAATATGTATTATGGTGCGAAGGGGAGCATAATGGTGTCTTTTACATTGATGTCAAAGGGGGAGAGATCTATAAAAATCAAACAACAAAGGGGAGTGATCTACTGATCATGCGCAACAACAACACCAAAAAAAGTACCACACAACTGAAGGAACAAGAGGAGTGTAATCGTAGGGGGGAAAAAGTACCAAAAGTTGTTTGTTTTTAAGTGTTGCCATCAATGCCAAATGGGGGTATTGTTGAGGTATGTTGTCAATGATGGCAAAAATGTGATGGAAACAGAGTGTTTCCTAATAGTCAAGATGCAACACATGTGCCCATGAACGCAACATGACATAATGGAAGAAAAGAGGTGCAAAGGATTTGGAGACAACTCTGAGGAAGAAAATCATCACAAGAAAATGTGTAAGCCACCTAATTGGATAAAGCACTTAAATATATTTCCAAGTATTCATGGAAGTTGCAAAATGGATTCCTATATTGAAAAATAGAGTTGGTAGAATAACTATGAACCTAAGGCCCTCATAATAGAGTTAAATAAAATTGATGGATTCTTTTGTGCATAGCCAAATATGGTGAAACTCCAAACACAATGGATATGATTGGTGGTTCCTCTAAGTGAGAGCTTCAGGATGGTGTGGAATCCACAAAAATAGTGGGGATAATTTGTATTGGATAAGAGGATGCTCATAGTACAAGCTAGCGTGGAGGTAATATCTTGGAGGGTCAACCACGATGGAATATGGTATGCCACAATTATAAATGAATGCAAAAAGGAGGAAGCGAAGAGCCTTCCCATAGGCCAAAGGTAGTGCCCACAATAGAGGTTTCCCCGATAGTTTCACCCATACGCATATGCTTTGGAGCACAAAGGGAAGGTATGGGTAGAGAAGACCAGGACATGAAAGCTAAGTGCTTCTGATTGGGGACTAAGTGGGTGGACCCCACTCGGTGGGGATAGCCTGGAGGGATTACCCTCGTGCAGTTATCTTGATGCCCAAGTCTAATCGAATGGGAGGAAAGTGTTGGGATACGTGGAAGATAGTTGATGACACTAGATACTGCCACGTAAATGATATTTTTTGTCATATAAGTAGTATTCGAACACAGTTGATCACATATATCAATGTTTTGGGTCTACATAAGAGTCACTCCTATAGAAACCATAATTCGCTTAGGAGAGGTGTCGAGGAGAGAAATATTGAACCTCAAGGGTTTAGAAAATGTTGTTCAGGTAGGCCAAAAATTGAAATACAAAGGAAAAAGGCACAAAACAGAGATATGTAGGACATTTTCTCTCTCCTCTAAGAGGACAGGTGGTGGAAGGCAGTTGGCAAAGACAGTGCAGAGGATCAAGTCAGAGGATCACATCATCAAGGAGACATGGAATGAAGATATGTTGTTTTTTGTTACCCAAGTGGCCCTTTTCTAGGTGACACATGCCACCACCCAGAGTTCTACACGTGGCAGAAGTGAACTCATAATGACATCATCTCATTGGTTGTACCCCAACGATTTATCAAAGGAGCACTAAATGAAAGAACTAAGAGATAGAGGATCCAAAACACATAGTCATTTCTAGTATGTTGGCACACAATTAATCGAAGAGGAGTCAAGGGGTCCTCGCAGGATAGCTAAGCTCGCAATGAAACAGCCTGGCGGGATGGTTAAATTTAAGTTTGGCAATGATGTCAGTTTAAACAAATCGGGACATGGAGGCTCAACATACAGAGATAAAAAAAAAAATTCAGTGTCAAGTAGTCCCCACAAACATGTTGACTCGACTGAAGAACCCTCATAGTTTCACCAAGGGACATGCAAATAAAAATATGGGAGGAAGGGTGTTATAGGCTACGCGCCTGCTCAGGGTTATGTGTAGAAGTTGGAGGACTAGTGGAAATATAAAAGGAGTTATGAATGCTCTAGGTGGTGAGCCCTATTATTTCACCAAGAGTGGTGAAAATTATATAGGCTAATCAACTTTACTTTATCAACCCGAGTTTCATACAAACTTGGAGGTGGCAGTGATATATGCGCAACAAATGAGTTCTACTCATGCCATCCTCTTCTTAGTTCTACAATGAGGTGTTACTGCTAGGGTTACTTCTAGGAAAGTAAGTCTGTCACACTTCTGAATGAAATCTAATATTGGAAATAAATCATGAAAATTACTCTATAAGCATGGAAAGAAACTATTCTAGATCATAATGGTTCATCTAGTTATCTATAAGAAAGAGAAATTCACACTTAATCTAATGCAAGAAAGGAAATTAAACTAAGTGGCATTCATAATTTAGATTGTCAAGATCGCAACAAGAAAACAAGAAGGAGGCATCCCTAAAACATCAATCCCGATCCTAGTTGGAAAGTGATCACCTAAACTAGGTGGGGCCCAATAATGTGTGATTTTTGGCGCAAAGTCTATTTTTAGACTACGTCTATTTTTAGACATATGGATCATGTTCTATGAGTTGCAGGATGCTATTTGTGAATGGTTGGTCAAGTCGGGAAAAATAGATGGACTTCTATTTTTAGACATACTGGGCAGAATCTATTTTTAGATTTCCAGTCTAAAAATAGATATGTCGAATATTATTAGCTCTTAATAATATTTGGACTCTAAAAATTATCTTATCCTCTTGGAGCACTTCAGTTGAGTGCACATAAGTGGCACATGCAGCTGACAGAAGGAATTATGCTATTCCTAGGGTTTAGTGGAGCTATTGCATGTTGAATTCAGTTAGAACTCATGTGACATAGTTTGGTGGAGTTGATTGAGGAAGTTAGTGGAGTTGTATTCAGTTTAACTGAGTTAAACATAGTTGAGCTAGTTGTATCTAGTCTAACTAATTGATACACTAGTGAGAGTGCTGTGAATTAATTATTAATTAATTCACTAATTATAAACTCATTAATCAACTAAATAATACATCAATTAACTTCAGTGCATGGACAATTTCAGTGGAGACCGGTGCAAAGATAGGTGAAAGGGCAAGTGTGAATATCAGTTGTGACTATAGTGATGCATGGTTTGCATCCAACACTCAGTAGAGATGCCTTTAAAGACTGCGTGAGCAAGGCTGGGGCAATTTGAACTCATCATGAGCCATTCTTCAGTAGGGATTTCACAGTAGAGGCAGGCTATCAAGTGGCAGAGATTGGAGCATGTGTTTTGCTAGATCTAGCTTGATTAGTGTGTAGCAATTGGAGATTGTAATGAGAGCTTGTGAGGAGCTTTGTATAATTTTTTTTACATGAACTCTATGAAATATATTATATACAGATAGTTGGGGTTTTTAGCTTCAGTCTTTCCCGTTAAAACACTGTGTTCATATGTGTGAATTTTGATGGTTTCAATGTGTGCATGCAATTGATTTTATTTCCGCATGTAATTATCAATGGTAGAAGAGATTCTGTATTGTGCATGAAGATAAAATAGTGTGTGATTAGGAGAATATCGGTGGATAACATACGCTTATTCAAATTTCTACAAGGCATCGTAGCCGTGTTATAGATTTTCTACATGGAATGAGAGCAAGAATTTTTGGGCGCGCGAGTTTGCAGAGAATATCTGAAATTTTTGGTGAAATATTTTCAGAAAAAAATAGCATATTTGGATTCCTTGCGAAAAAATACCCAAATTGAAAAAAAAATCGGTCGAATCGGAGCTCGGATGAGGGAGATATCATCGATTTAAAATCAGCTCTTTTGTTAGAAAATTTTGCGACGGCGGGACAATTGCAATGTGCGCGAGCCAAGAATCTACATGCACTGAGGTACAAGATGCATGCAAAGATTTGAGGAGAAAAGCAGAGGTTAGTGACTTGGTGGTTGAGAGGGAGCCTCTCAACATGCAGCGTGAGAAGCAGTCTCAGAAGGTTGTGGAGCAGCCACAACTGGAGATGCAGAAGAATCTTTATAGATTTGAAGTAGATGGGATTTCTATGGAGCTTCCTACTGTTGGGAAGTGCAAGAAAGACATGCAATTGAAGCTTGAGAGGGAGAAAGTTTTGCATGCAGGTGATAGTGAACCTCGGGATGTGGAGCAGCCACAAGAGGATCATGGAGTGGAAGAGACCACTCATGCAGAGAAATTTCGTGCCAGACGGGCAGAGGGAGTGCATGCAGCTATACCACCAGGTATGAGGTGGGGTGACATGCATGATTGATCCCAAGAGGAGATTTCTGGGCAGATTCATGAGATGGTGTGGATCTCATGAGTTGAACCTGGCTACGAGGTGCCCATAGCGCAGCAGTAGCAAGATCAGTTGGAGTGATGCAGGCAGATCAAAGTGACAGTGTCGGATACTGGAGCGTGGATCAGAGTTGACAGCAAGTGCAAGAGTGCATGGGTGCAAGAGTTCAACAGCGCAGTGGTTCCTGATGACATGTGCAGTAGCTAAGCAGAGGTTGAAGACTTTGATGATAGATGCATCAGACTGATTGAGTTGTTTGGAGCCTATTCAGTTTCAGAGGAGTTGCAGAGCAGATGCATGGAGTTGCATGGCGCTTGTGAAGGTTGCAGGGCGAATGCATGGAGTTGCATGTCGCATGCAAAGACAGTCCTTTCTTGTTGAGAGGGAGTGTTGAAGATTGCAACAAGAAACAGTGAAGGAGGCATCTTGAAACATCATTCCTGATCCTAGTTGGAAAATAATCACCTAAACTAGGTGGGGCCCACACAGGTGATTTTCGGCACAAAGTGTATTTTTAGACATGTCGATCATATTCTATGAGTTGCAGGATGCTATTTGTGGATGGTTGGTCAAGTTGGAAAAATAGATGGACTTCTATTTTTAGACATACTGGGCGGAATCTATTTTTAGATTGCCAGTCTAAAAATAGATATGTCGAATATTATTAGCTCTTAATAATATTTAGACTCTAAACATTATCTTATTCTCTTGGAGCACTTCAGTTAAGTGCACAGATGTGGCACAGGAGCTGACAAAAGGAATTACACTATTCCTGAGGGTTATGTGGAGCTATTGCATGGATACTTCAGTTAGAACTCATGTGACAGAGTTTGGTGGAGTTGATTGAGGAAGTTAGTGGAGTTGTATTCAGTTTAACTAATCTAAACATAGTTGAGCTATTTGTATCTAGTTTAACCGATTGATACAATTAGTGAGAGTGGTGTGAATTAATTATTAATTAATTCACTAATTATAAACTCATTAATCAACTAAAGAATACATCAGTTAACTTCAGTGCATGGACAGTTTCAGTGGAGACCAGTGGAGAGATAGGTGAAAGAGCAGTGTGACTATCAGTTGTGACTATAGTGATGCATGGTTTGCATCCAACACTCAGTAGAGATGCCTTTAAAGACTGCGTGAGCAAGGCTGGGGTAATTATAACTCATCAAGAGCCATTCTTCAGCATTGGTTACGCAATAGAGGCAGGCTATCAGGTGGCAGAGATTGGAGCATGTGTTTTGCTAGATCTAGCTTGATTAGTGTGTAGCAATTGGAGATTGTACTGAGAGCTTGTGAGGAGCTTTGTATAATGATTGTTACATGAAATCTATGACATATATTATATACATATAGTTGGGGTTTTTAGCTTCAGGCTTTCCCGTTAAAACAATGTGTTCATATGTGTGAATTTTTATGATTTCAATGTGTGCGTGCAATTGATTTTATTTCCACATGTAATGATCAATGGTAGAAGAGATTTTGTGTTGTGCATGAAGATAAAATAGTGTGTGATTAGGAGAATCTCGGTGGATATCATATCAGTTATTCAAATTTCTACATAAATTTCTAAATTGAAATTGCAGAAAGGGAAACTAATCTAGGTACACATGTTAAACAAAATGACTGATTTAATTCTATTTATTTTATGCTTAATTATTGTGCTTAACAATGCATCTATTGATGAATTGATTATACTTCTAAATGACTCTATTTCGCATCAAGAGAAGGAGTCACTGAGGTGACCTAAGAGGGTCCCTAAATCAAGGTTTCAAATTTGATAGTGTATTGAAGGATGTTCTAGGGTTAGATAAGGTGAAAGAGGGTTTTTGGGCCTAAGAGTGAGTGGTTGACGTTGCTATACGATATGCTACAGGATTTCCTTAAACACTACAAGAAACACGTAGAGGGTAGTTTCAGGCCACAAATGGTGAAGAAATTGGTAGGAGAGGTGGAGTGAAGGTGGATCTAGGTGGATGAATAGTATCCAACCCCTTATTCAAGCTTCAAAATCTTCACAAAGCACCTCTTGCACCCCCAAGTTGGCTCTTGGTGAGGTAGTGGAAATTTCCAAAAACAGGGAAATCTCAAACCTACAAGAAAACTACATATTCATGCATTCATCATTAACAAATCTATCATGAAAATGGTGGAAAATATTAGTTGAATTTAAGTTAACCTACCTATGTACTTGAAACACAAATCTACCTATGGATATAAATAATTTCCATGATAAGAAAAGTAAGATATCTAACTTTTCCAAGAAATAATAAACTAAAATAAATTCTCTTTCTTTGGTGAAGATCTACCCTCGTCAAGCTCCAATGGAAGAGGTGAGAGAGGGAGGCTTTGACATAGTTTTGATATTTTATATGCTACTAAAAATGAAATGGAAAGGGATTAACTACCGAAACATCAAATAGAAAGAGATTAAACTATTACAACATGAAATGGAAAAAGAAGTACATAAGAGAGAATGAGGCCAATGGATTGGGCCCTAACCCACAAGCTCAACTCCCTGAAACTAACGTAATGGAGAAAAAACCAAATACTCATTTTATTTCATTACCACTCTCATACATAACATATGAAAGTTAGAATTGTCTATTACAAGAGGTAAGAATGCTCTAGCTACATCCAAAAATCGAGCCCTAGTAAGATCTTGCTTTGCCTTATTTATCCTAAAGGGTAGCTACCGAAAACTCCCTAAAAATTAGATGGTTTGTCCAATTGGAACTTGGGGGAAGTGGAGCTTGGCTCCCCATGATCTTATACTTGATTTTTTGCCTTTTATTTCGAGCTATTGGAGGATAATATCACGGATATATTTGTTTCCTTTATGAGTTAAAGACCTGGTCAAGCCTCCTACAATCACTCCTTCATGTCTCCTCTGAGCCCTAATTTTGCAATCTTCCTAAAAACGACATATTCTCTTGTTTTTCCTTCATTTAAACCACATTATGCCTTCGAAGCATGAAAACCCTTAATACACCATATACACTAAGAAATATACGATAATAATGCAATTAAATGTGAGAAAGAGAGAATAATTAGGCTAAAAATGTGTCAATTAATCCCTTAAAATGTACCTAATTATGGTGCTCATCATCACCCCCCTACCAAATGGTTTCTCGTCCTCTGAGCAACTTAGTCCTATTTCTTCAATTCTTTTAGTGCCCTTGTGGCCTCTTTGACATCCCAAGGTATCGTGGCAAGATTTCCCTCTAGACCTTAAAATCCTACATTCTTTTGTACCTCCTCCCATTCTTTTGTATCTTCATCTTGGTATTTTCCTTCACCGAGTCCCATCAACAAAGTTTGATTGAGTTTTAAGCCAAACCATTGGATCTTCATTGTCCGCATGGACCTCTTCTACAAATTTTCCCTTTGTAAGGCAACTATCAATCTCTCTATTCTATGATATTCCATGTTTTTTAGGCTAAGAGGGAGGCCATTCCATCTTCTGTGACTTCCCATCACACACTCCTCTCCCAACATTCTAAAAATGTCACCATAGTGTGAAATTTCGTGTCCTTGGGTGTTGAGGTATTTATCTGTAGGGCTAGAATCATTTCCTATCATTAGGTGATTGTTTATGACCCCTCTAGGGCTGAATAGCTCTGCCCTAATATGGAGAGGTTCTTTTCCTTCCCTTCTCATCACCTTTTTTACATCCTCTACCCTGGCCACGTCATTGGTCATCCAAGAGGCTATGGCCATTAGTTGCATATCCCCCAACCTAGAATTAGGGTCCCAAATGTTTAGATCAGTCAATATAATATTATGAATATAAAATTCTTCCCCTTTGGCATAATTTTCTATGTTAGATTGGTTCAAAAAGTCGGTAAATTTCTTGAAATTATGGGAAGATAATGACCCATTTGAGGCCAATGTTCTAATGTTATGAATCAAACTCCAAAAATAGAAGAAAAGAGAGATCAAAGTCTTATAAATCAACCACTTCGAGGGGGAAACCTCCAATACATTACATAAATTAAAAATTCTTATATTATACAAATGAAAAACCCTCCTACTATATATATGGGTCCATGGGGTCACAATATAATCCTAGCCAAACTAACAATAATATGTAAGGGCACAATAATAACAATATTGGGGTTACAGGGGTACAACAATAACAACAAGGGGGTTATACTAACAACAATAAGGGACTATAGTAGTAATATAGGTACCTGACATGCCCCTCTCCTTCAAAAAAGTGTTGTCCTCAACGCTTTAGTAGCTTCGGATGCTTTTGTATAAAATTCTCACCCTCTCATGTAGAATCTTCAGTGGGTAAGTTCTTCCATTTCATGAGATACTATGAAATTGATCGATTTCGTAGTTGTTGAGTTCTTGTTTCAGTGACTTCTTCAGGTTCCAATATGATATTTCCTTCCTCATCAAGTTCTGGAAATAATGTTTGAACTGGAATTTTGTCCCCTATAACCTTCTTTAAGCATGAAACATGGAAAAATGGATGCACTCCCGAAGAAGTAGGAATCTCCAATTTGTATGCCATAGTAACAATATTTTGCAACAACTTCTAAGGACCATATTACTTTGGCGATAATTTATTATCCTTCTTAGATTTCTTGAGGGAAATTTTTTTATGGTTGTAGCCGTAAAAATACCTTTTCTCCTACATCAAAACTTCTCTCATTGCGATGTTGATCTTCCTGTTGTTTCATTCAATTTTGTACCAAATTCAGGTTATGCTTTAAGAGTTGGAGAACTTCTTGTTGATGCTCGATTTAATATTCCACTACTTGAACCTTAGAATTTTCTCTTCAAGAAGGTGTGATGGATGGTAGATGATATCCATAAAGTGACATAAATGGGGTCATTTTTGTTGTAGAATGGAAGGAAGTGTTATACCACCATTCAGTGAGAGGTAAGCATTTTACCCATTGTCTTTTCTTATCAGATACAAAAAAACGAAGATATCCTTCCAAACATTTATTCACTATCTCAGTTTAACCATCGGATTGAGGATCATAAGATGAGCTATGAACCAGTTGAGTACCCAAACAAGAAAATAATTCCATCCAAAAATTTATAGTAAAATGGGATCTCTGTTACTTAAAATAATAATTGGGTTTCCATGAAGATTTTTAATTGTTTCAATAAATGCAGTAGCAACTGCAATTTCTTTAAATGGATGAGACAATGCACAAAATTGTGAATACTTGGTAATTCTATCAACTACCAGCATGATGACACTCTTTCCTTCGGAATTAGGTAAACCTGTGATAAAATCCATTGAAATCTCCTCCCAACATTGCTTGGAATGGATAAAGGTTGTATAAGACCCGGGGTCTTAATTTTCTCAACTTTATTTTGTTGGCAAACCAAACATTCTGCCACAAACTTTTGAATATTAATTTAAGGCCATCCCAAAAAATTCTTTCTTCACCCTATGGTAATTTTTTAAAAATCCTGAGTTTCCCCCTAAAGGGGAAGTGTGCAATTCCAAAATAATCTTTTGTTTTAGTTGGGAATTCTTGCAAATATATAAGTGATATTCGTACCATAAGGAATCATTTTTCCAACTAAATGTATCAGATGTACTAGGATCTTGCTGCAACTTTCAAATGAGTGTCCACACTTCTTCACCCTTCTTCCATTCATCCATTTCTTCAGTTATCCAATCTAGTTGGATAATAGAAATGGCACAAAGCAATGCTTACACCTCTTCATCCTTTCTTGAGAGTGAATCTACAACAGCATTTAGCTTCCCTTTTTTGTAGATGATTCCAAAGTCATAACCCAACATCTTTGTGACCCATTTTTGATGTTATTTTCAAGATAGTCTTTGTTCCAAAAACTGCTTAAGACTATCATGATGAATTTTTACCTTCAAGTGCCTTCCCATTAGGTAAGGTTGCCATTTCTTTAGTGCATGTAGTATTTCCAACATTTCCTTCTCATAAATAGCTTTCTGAAAATACTTTCCTTTGATTGGATGACTTTCAAAAGAAATGGGCCTTCCTTCTTGCATTAAAACAACACCAATTCCATTTCCTGAGGCATCACATTCCACAATAAATGTTTTTGTGAAATACGGCACTGCTTCTGAGGCCGGTGCTGGGCATTACTATCCTAGGATTCGAAAGCCTTGATGTTTTTGAGGTCCCATTAAATTCATCACTAGCTAATAATGTTGTTAGAGGTGCTGCTATTCTCCCATAATTCTTAACAAACTTGTGATAATACCCTATTAACCCGAGAAATCCTTGCAACTGCTTTATGGTTGTGGGGACTTTCCATTCCTTAATGGCTTTAATTTTTTTAAGGTCTACCTTAACACCCTCGTGAGATACATTATGACCCAGATATTCCACCTCTTGTAATCCAAGAACCATTTGTATGTTTTTTCATATAGTTATTTCTCCTCTAATAGTTTGAGCACCCTATAAACATGTTGAATATGATCCTTCCAAGACCAGTTGTAGATTAGTATGTCATCAAAAAATACTAGCACAAATTTTCTAAGGAAGGGTTTCAAAATGGAATTCATCAACCCTTGGAATGTATAAGGTGAATTGGTAAGTCCAAAAGGCGTGAAAAAGAATTCACAATGACCCTCATGAGTTTGAAATGTTGTTTTCGAAAAATCTTTAGTATTCATTCTAATTTCATGATATCTTGAACGAAGATCCAACTCGATAAAATAATTTTCTCCATGTAATTCATCCAATAATTCATCAATCATAGGAATGGGAAATTTATCTTTAATAGTGAGCTTATTGAGCTCCATATAATCTGGACACATGCACCATGATCCATCCTTCTTGTGCACCAATACTACTAGAGTAGAGAAATAACTTTGACTAGGTTGAATTACTGTAGCCTCTAACATTTCTACAATCATATGTTCAAGTTCGCTCTTTTGGACATAAGGATATCTGTAAGGCCTGATTTTTGGAGAAACACTTCCTAGAATAAAATAAATAGCATGATCATGATCACGAATCGATGGGAGTCCTTTGGGAGTTTCAAACACCTTGGAATTATTGTCGAAGACTTTTTGGAGATCTGGAGATATTGATGATTTTGATGCTGGAACTTCCAGTGAGCATAATTGTGCAATTACACCTCGTTTTTATTTCTTCGGAAGCTTTGTCATGACATTGGAGCTTATTATATTTCCTGGCCTCCCTGTGATACCTCGTAATTCGATTTCCTTTCCTTCTGAAAAAGAATTCAATAAAAGTTCTTGAAAATTATAAGCTACCATCCCTAAATTTTGTAACCATTGTAATCATAATACAACATTAGCACCTCCCATTGGAATGGAAAGAATTGGACTATTCAATACATATTCTCCCATGGTTAGCTTGATATTATGGTATTTTCTAGAGAAATTTATAGTTCCTCCATTTTCAACCATCACTTGACATTTTGGTGCTGGGTATAGGAAACAATTCAATTCCTTGGCTACCTTACAATGTTTAAAATTATGGGTACTACCTGAACCAATCAACAATATTACCTTTTTCTTCTTGATATGTCCTTCTATATTAAGAGTTTGAGGAGTGGTAATTCCTGCCAATGCATTACACAATATGGTTGGACACATTTCTTCTTCTTATAGGGTTGGTTCCTTGTGTATATCCTCTTATTTTGAAGTTTCGTGTTCATTTTATTCCTCCTCTTCACAATCTATATAAAATAATTTCTTCTCAGCACACTTATGACCTTTATGTATTTGCTATCACAACTATAGCAAAGCCCTTTTGCTCCTTTTTCTTCCAATTGTTGTGGTGTCAACCTTGTAGGTTGTGGAAGTCTAGGAGTAGGAACACTTCCATTTTATAGATGTGAGTGGTAGGATTTCTTGTCGCCATAATTTTACATTCATTTTTTCTTGCCAAATCGAATGCCTTCTCCAATGAATCAGGTTCCCAAATGCGAACTTCATGTTGGATGTTATCCTTTAAAGTCCCTATGAGGACGTCAATCTTGTGTTCCTCTGGAATATCAGTTACCCTTTTATTCAATTTTTGGAAGTCCTCAATGTGCTCCACCACTGAACCCTTTTTTTTAAGATTTATCAATTGGATAAAGAAGGTGTTTCTCTTTGTATCCTCATAATGTGCTATCATTTCCTTTGTAAAAATTGACCAAGTGACAATTTTTGTACGAGAGAAAAGCCATCGATACCATACAAATGTATTTTGTTCTAAATGTAAAGTTGAAATGCGTACCTTTTGTGTGTTTTGCACATTATTGAGATCAAAATATTTCTCCATTTGTAGTATCCATGTTACAGGATCCTTGCCATCAAACTTCCTCATATCCATCTTTGGAATATGGTCGTTCTTCAATCTAACATTAGAGTTTATGAAATCACTATTAGCGTTTATTTTGTTCTCATCACGAGTTTCCTCTACTATCTTTCTGTCATTAGGAATCATTCTTGGATTAACCTTGTCATCAAACCTTCCATGTCTTCTTTTAGATCATTCTTCATGTCTTCCACATTGTCTCTCATTTTTTCATCGATCTTAGCTTCCATGTCATCCATCTTAGCTTCCATGGCATCCATATTAGCTTCCATGCCATTCTTCAAACCATCCATGCCTTTATTCAAACCATCCATATTAGTTTCCATGCCTTTCTTCAAAACTTCCATTTCATTTTTTATTTCTCTTTGCGAGAGCGAAATTTGGTAAACTTGCTCTTGTAATTTTGATATGTCATGTTGCACTTATTCCTCTTCATGAGTCATAGTAGAGCCTTACAAAGGCTTAATGGGTGTTGAATTCTTTTTAGGTGGAATTTTAGAACCCAATACTGATATATATGCTTCAATATGCCCTTGGAATCACTTCAAAGTGATTTTTCACACAAGGCTTATGCAATTCGAAAAAAATAGACATCTTTTTCTTTCTTTTGAGGAGCTCGATACTAAAAATGAATTATCTATATGATTTTGGACCTTCAATATTTCAAATTTGACCCTGTAGTAACCCTCTAAATCTTCTTTCTAATGCCACAGGTCTGACTTGATGACCTGTTTTAGGTGAAATTCGGGAGCATGAAAAACCCTAACTTCCAGAGATCATATATCCGAAAATGTTGTGAACCAAGATATTAATTTTTTACACGACATTCTACCAGATTTTGGCTTTGCTCTGTAACAATTTCAGCTTCTTAAAATTTGTATAAAAAAATTTATAGTGAAAATTCTACGATGACCTGTTTGGTGCGGTGAAACCCTAGAATCGAAAGCTCTGATACCAAAATTTGTGAAACCAACTACAAAAATAGAAGAAAAGAGAGATCAATGCCTTAGAAATCAAGCACTTCAAGGGGGAAACCTCCAATACATTACATAAATTAGCAATTCTCATATTATAAAAATGAAAAAACATCCTTCTATATATAAGGGTCCATGGGGTCACAATATAATCCTAGTCGACCTAGCAATAATAATGTAAGGGCACAATAATAACAATATTGGGGTTACAGGGGTAAAAAAATAACAATAAGGGGGTTACACTAACAAAAATGAGGGAATATAATAGTAATATAAGGACTTAACATCTAATCTAAAATTGTAGCCATTGTTATTTTAGGTAAATGTCATAAGAGTTCGAGGGATGCCTATGTTGTATTTCCTCCATGCATAGGTCTGCCATGGTGGAAATATGCTTGTCGTTCTGCTGCAATAGGCTATTTAATATTAGATTCTCTTCTTGTGCCTCTTGTAGCTACTCCTTTAACACTTCCTCCCTAAGTCTGACATAATCCAAATCTCTCCCTATCTCAGTTAGTTTCTCCTCCATGATCCCCCTATCTTGCAAAATATTAATTTTTGCAATTTGCAGCTACTGGTGTGTGCATTCCCTCTCTTTCTCTAGCTCATAAAACATGGTAACTATGAGCTTTTAAGGGATCATCCTTCCTCTTTCAGTGAATTTATAATAGCAGATCACGTTTGGTTGTGGGCTAGGATGTGGAACTATTGTTATGTCTTTTTCGACAATTTTTGGAGAGGAAGACACCTCCTTTGGTTCATCCTCTTTCTTTTATTTGGAATTTAGACCCTCAATTTCTGTCTCTTTTTAATAATCTTGGGCCTCTTTCCATTCCAAGGGTGCCTTACCTTCCCCCCCCCCCATGACTTTCTAGTCTCCCTGTGGCACATTTTGGGTTTCATGTACCACGACCTGAATTTCCTATAGAAAAACATGTTTTTCCTATAGAAAACCCTATTTTTCTTGTTTCCCCTACTTCTCTTCCTGTTGAAGGTCTATGGGGGTTGGTACTTGTTTGAGGGATACTAGCCTTGAAGAGTGTCTTCTTATATAGGTCAGAGGTGTCTTTGTAGTTGAAGTGACCTCTTGAATATTGCCCTCCTTTAGGCCTATTTCATATTTCTTATTGGGTGATTCTTCAATTGTGATTGGGCTCTTAGTTGGAGTTTGATATCTCCCTTATTTCACCACATCACTCTTCCTAGTCCTAAAGTAAATGGAGGTATATCTTGTTCTCTTTGCCTTCACATGGGTACTTAGAGTGGCTAAGGTGGGAACCACTTGCTTTTTTGTGGTCCCTGGAGAAACGGTGGTTTTTTGACGAGAGATATCAATGCTCAGGTTGGGGTCTAGTTTCTCCTCCTCTTTTGTCTTTCCTTCATTTTCTTCTTCTTTATCTTTCTCCTAATTTTCATGTTCTTCTTGTTTTTCATCTTTATTTTCCTCCTATTATTTTCCTTCATCCCCTCCTATATTATATGTTAGTTTTTCCTCTGTTTCCACTTCTTATTCTTCCTCTTCTTCTATGATACCCATTTCTCCAATGATATAGGGAAGGGTTTGTCCAGGAGTGATACCTTCCATCCCAATGAATTCTTCTATGTCGAGGTCCATGAAGTTAGACCAACGTACAGGGATGTTGAGTCTGTTGAGAGAATCTACCATTATGAGTTTAATGAGCCCATCATGAGCTAGGTGTTGATGCTTTCTCTCCCTTACCCTTTATCTCATGTCTCTGATTGAATGTAGGAGGACTTATGGGATTTTTAGTCTCTGCTCTAGTGGTAAATATCCTTTGAATCTAAGCTCATGCAATAATATGAATTTTCATCCATAGATCACACTTAGCCTTCCGTCACAAGAAATATATTTCATGATGTGATATTATACCTCATCCCATGAGTAAGGGATACTTTCCCTTCTTACCCCATTCTTATCCTCATTTTATTCTTCATTATGAAAGAAGAGATTGTTCTTAGAGATAGTGCTAGATACTTTTTCCTCTCTGTTCCACTTAGCTCCTAGAGGCGAGGTTGTAACTCTGCTAATAAGCTTAGGGGTTATGGTAATTTCCAGTCCTCTAACCACTGTGGTGGCCTTATCATCTTCTTGGGAGTGCAAGGATTCCAGAAATTCTTGGGCCACTTCATCGTCAAATCCTTTAAGGAGCTCAAAGAACCCCAACCACTTGCCATTTCTAAGTATTTCAACCACAAGAGGGTGTAGTCTAATTAATTTAATGTTTATGTGATCCCTTCTATTAAAACCTCCCCCCATCTTATGACTGTTTTAGAGAGATGGGTTTCTTTTTCGTCTCCCAAAACACCAGTGATAAGGGACCCCAAACACTCCAAATTAACAAAAACATAGATTTTCTTACCTGTACTTCTATGAAAAACATATTAAATCTCTTAATTATGGCTTGAATATGTGTAATTTTCCATGAAAAAATGTATAACTTGGTCGGGTGATGTCCACTTACCTCTACAAATATGATGCTTTCTTACTTGGAGTATATCGTTGGGGTGTCAAGACACTCTGAGCATGGCTTTCATGGCAAATTCGAGCACTATGCAACCTTATTGTAAACCTCAAGTAGCACCATCAGACTTTCGTGTATCACAGGATTGAATTCAAAACTTGATCTTGGTTCAAAACTCCTCGATGACTCCTGCCTCTTTCCTACTCTAACTAGTATCAGAATGCACAATGGAATGAGGGATAATGTGTCAAAGTACACCTTTTATTCCAAATTGAGAAGATTTGGAGCGTAGTGGCGATGTTGATTTAGCATGAGGTTTCCTCATTTGGACTGTTGGCCCCACTCGAGCCAATCATTCCCATCTGCCCCAGAATCACCTCCAACTACTCCTGATATCTCCCTTATTTGATGTGACAACCCCATGTGGCATGAAAACCACACTAACTCTTTACTTTAAATCTTCGAGGGTGGCCAAGTTAATTGGCTACCTTTTTTCTTATTAAACTCTCTATTATCAACATTAAGTCATTTTAGCCAAATTATGCATAGCGAGAAGGTGAGGGAGCCATATGTGAGCCTAACTGATGATAATGAGTGGTAGGATAATTTGATGTAGGGAGTTGGAGCATGGTCATGGCTATCATTGATTTGTTTCCTTTGTTGTGTTCTTATATATATATTCTGAGTGAGATTCTCATTTCTTTTGTTTTCTGATTTTTTTTCAGGTGTTTCATGGAGATCCTCAGGTGCTGCTCCTAGTGTGGCTTCCCTTATGGTGTCCTCCAGTGATCATTTGGAGTTATATCCATCAGCTACCTCTTGTTTATTTTATTTTCTCGTTTCATGTACGTAATTGCTACATGAAGTGATCATTGTCTTGTATTAGTCGCTTTACTTCAATTTTGGAGCTCCAGTGAGATGAGGAATCAAGAGAAGTAGTGCAGGGATACTAGGTATGGAGTTAGGAAATGATTGGAGTGGTAAAGTGGAGGAGGATATGATAGGAGAAACCATTTGTGAATATTTAACTAAACTAGCTCATAGTGGTGAAATAGACTTTTTAATGATTGAATATCTATGCATGGAGTGGAGTGATGGATAGGTTGGGGAGGAATATGTAAAAGAATTATTTTTCATGTCTTCTTGAGGGTTAGGTGTCCTTTGATGAGCTTGTTCCTTCTTGGATGACTTTCCTATAACATTACAGGTTTTCCTGTAGCACTGTAGGAAATCCCATACCAACCTAGGACATCTTGTAGCACTGTAGAGAGAAAGAAAAGAATGGAGTTTTTTCTCACCTAGAGGGATCAATGGATGGATGGATGCTTACTGGGATTGCTCATAGAGTGGATAGGTAGAGGAGAGAGAAGGAGAGAACGGATGTTGCTCCTTTTTTTCCAAATTTTCTTTGACCAAAAACCTATAGAACAAAAACTGGTTAGTGCATATGTGTTGTTTCATCCCTTTTTTTTTTTTTTTTTTTTTAAGACATATGGGTTTCCTCAGCAACGGTTTTCAACCCACATGCCTACCTTCGGTGCCTCAAATATTTTTTCACCCAAGGATATTTTATTTCTTTGTTTTTTTTATTTTATCTTTTTTTTTCTCTCCAAGATCACCTCGTGGATGTTTTCAACCTAGGAGTTGGCTTTGGATGCCTGAGAGAG
This sequence comes from Pinus albicaulis, assembly GCA_034641835.2. Lineage (NCBI taxonomy): Eukaryota > Viridiplantae > Streptophyta > Pinopsida > Pinales > Pinaceae > Pinus > Pinus albicaulis. Next base: position 877,833,982 of record CM076575.1, on the reverse strand, counting down.
ATTTTCACCGAGGCCTCTTTACTTTTATTTTTATTTTTCTTTCTCTACGAAGGTGATGGGATAGAAAATATGGAGATTCCAATGACATTCACTACCATTTTTATTTAACTGATAAAATTGACCTTAGATAGGGGCTTCTTGTACATTTTTAGCCTGTAACCATTGACAAGCAGATGTATCCCATCCTCATATTTGGTTTTGATCTGAAAAACCCCATTCTCACGGAATTTCTCCACTCCATAAGTTCCTAGCGACCTGGTCATTATTTTTACTTTGAATTCCTTGAATCTAGAGTCATAGAGAAGTGCCCAATCTCCTTCCTGAAATGTATTTTATTTGATGTTCTTGTCATGCCAAAATTTCCTTTGTAGTTGGATTAATTTTGTGTGAAGGAGGGCCTGCATTCTAAATTCACCTAAACCATTTACCTACAACAACCTTTCTTGTTGTTCCTTTGTGATGTCCATGTCCAAGTGAGCTATCATTCTCGAGGTGTTGTACTCAAAATCAATGGAAAGGAAAGCTTTCTTCCCATAAAATATATCATATGGAGAAAAACTCAGTGGTTGTCTTCTAAGTGGTATTGTAAGCCCAAGTGGCTTCCACCAATCCGTTTGCCCAATATTTCCTACTACTTCTCACAACCTTCATGAGGAAGTTCTCCAATGCTCTATTTGTCACTTCCACGTCACCATTTTATTGAGGATGATAGGTAGTGGAAGTCTTGTGCTCTATCTCATGATTCCTCATGAGTTTGTCAATGATATGAGATGTAAATTGATCCCATTGATCAATGAATACCTCTCTAGGGTATCCAAACTTGTATAAAAAATTCTCTCTAAAAAATGAATCTATTTTCTCTTCTATTTCTTCCTTCACAACCCTTATTTCAGTCCACTTGGTCAAGTAATCGGTGAAAAATACGATATACCTCTTCTGGCTAGATGGTGAATCAATGGTTCCAATGAATTCCATGCCGCACTTTTAAAATGGCTCTAAAGCCACCTGAGTTTGTAAGGGAATTTCATCCCTTGGTGTAGGTATCCGCATCCTTTGACTCTGATCACATCTACTGGTGTATCCCTTGGCACGTTGGTGGAGGGTAGGCAAATAGTAGCCTGCTTGTAAAGCTTTGAACGATGTCCTCTTAGTAGAAAAGTGACCCCCAGAGGGATCATCATGACATGATGAGAGGATTTTGAAGAACTCTTCTTCCCTCACACACCTTCTAAGAATTTGATAAGAACCTAATTTGAAGAGTTTTCCATCAATCCAAGTGAAAGGGGCACTTTTCTTTATAATGTTTATCTTTTCTTTGGAGGAAAGGTTTGGAGGAAACCTCTTAGCAACCAAGTAGTTGGATATGTCAAAAAACCAAGGACAGAGTGTTGAGATAGCAAATATATGTTCATCTGCAATCTGATCATCCAACGTTCCTTCCTCATAAGCACGTAAATTTAGTCTAGGTAACAAATCTACAACAACATTTTCCTTTCCTCATTTGTCAACAATTTTCAAGTCAAAATACTGTAATAACAATAACCATATAATGATTCTAGCATTATCATCTGTTTTATGCATTAGTTACTTGATGGTTGCATGGTCAATATGTACAAATGACTAATAACCAATAATATAATTCGTAAACTATTTTAAGGAATGGACAATGGATAAGAGCTCCTTTTTAGTGAAAATATAGTTAAGTTCAACTTTGGACAGATTCTTTCTAATGAAATAGATGACATAGGTTAATTTTTCTTATAACTCCCCCAAGACTGCCCCCCCACAACTTTATCCCATGTATCTGTGTATATGTGTAAGGGAAGATCCCAATTAGTACCTTGGAGAATGGGGGTAGTGGTTATCTTTTCCTTGAGGAGACCAAAAACCTCCTAACAGAGAATACACCAAAAAAACTCATAATATTAGGCCAATAATCCAAATAATGGTGAAGCCGCTTTTCTGAAGTCCTTAATGAACCTCCTATAGTAGCTAGCCAACCTTAGGAAACTTCTTAAATCTCTCTACTTTTGAGGAATATGAACCCTTTTTATGATGGTGATTTTGTTTGGGTCTACCTATATTCCTGCTTGTGATATTGAGAGGCCTAGGGCTATACCTAACCTTTATCAATGAAATTTATCAATAGTTATCCTAGATTGGAGAGAGCCTCCTTGAAACCATACCCATAAGGTGTGAAATCTTCCATGTACATTTCTACAGAGTCATGGACTAGTTCAGAAAGAATGCTCAGGATTGCTCTCTGGAAAGTAGCAGGGGCATTGCACAACCCAAAGGGAAGGACTCTATAAGTGAAAGTGCCATAGGATAAATATATCCTTCTACACTTAATAATGTTTTTAAAGCTTTAATATGTTCTTAGGAAGTTTTAGATATAATTTCATATTTGTGTGAAATATTATTTATTTTTGAAGGATATTGTGAGAATATTAGATAGATTATGAAGATTTAGAGAAGGAGATAATTTAGGGACTTAGTCCCTATTATAGGAGGATCAATATTCGAGAACAAATGAAAAAAATATAATGAAATTATTTAGAAATTATGGAACTCTAATGACTGAGAAAAATTATGAATGTTTTCCTTGTCATTTAATGAATATTCCTAGTGTTGGGAACCAGATCCACTATTTGAGGGATTTTGGAGGGGAAAGCTTCCTCCTTACAAGTATAATGATTCCCCAACAATTTTTATAAGTATAATTTTTAATTTTCCTCTAGAAGCATGTATTCTTTAGTCTTATTGTGGAGAAAACTTATTTTTTAGGAGCTCCTTTTTCATTTCTTTCAGGGATGTACTTGGATTGATTCAATAATGAATTTTGGTTCCATTTTTAGCTTCTAAGGCTTGGTTTCTCCCATAGGAATCTAAATCTCCTAGTGCTTGGCCATACCAGTAGCCTCAGAGCCCTCTTCCACAATTTATTTATGTTATTTTCACTTCTTATTAACATGCATCTCTTATTTTTGTTTTACATATTCTTGTATTTAGTATTGTTTCTTTTCTTGTTGTAGGATTGAGTTAAATGATTGAATTGAGTTATTTTGCAGGATTTTTACAGATTAAAAATCATTATTGATCATTTTAATAACTTTTTAAGGTCATCTCAATCATTAAGCTACTTGCATTTGGTTACTAGTTCACGAATATAAGATTTCTGAAAATGCCTTGTAGTCAAATAGTAGTAAATTTATGATTTTTTATAGAATGGGTTAATGAAATTCATTAGACTTGATTCCACTAATATTAGATGATAATAATATTAAAGTTAATAAAAAAAATTTACCCATTGAATTTTCACTTGATTAGGTTAGGCATTTGGTAGATTAACTAGCTCACTCGTTCTTGAATTTCCATATTTTAGAGTAGTAAATTTTTGTTATTTTTTAGCACATGTGAACAGGGGTATTTAGGAGTGATTCCACTTGGAATGGAGACCTAATACACCATAATTAATAAAAACATTTTTGCCATCCCATTTTCATTTCATTTAGTTAGTCATTCAGTGAGTTATTTCCAAAAAATAACTTCTTGTAGAAAAAACATAACTTCTGTAGCACTCTTGTAACACGTGTAAACTTGATTAGTTTTTCTCCGAAAGCTTGGTTTTAATCTCTTAGGCTTGAATCATGACCCATAGGATCTAAATCCATGATTGAGGAAGAATAAAAACCACCTAGGACATGCATTTCTACAAAGTATATTGGGCCTATTTATTTGAATTCACACTCTTAGAATTTTAGTTGCATAATTCTTGTTGCAATATTAAGGGTTATCACTTTTTTGCATTGTTGCCAGGGAGGTGTCAAAGTATGCATTGTTTTATTCCCAATTTTATTAATTTATTCTCTTTCTACAAAAACAAAAAAATATTTTCATTTGGCATATTTCATTTAAGAAATAGAAAAATTGCATTGCATTACCATGCTTATTAAAACAAATAATTAAAAATATTTCTCCAACACCAACCCTCCCCTTATTTGATCACTTGGTGCATTAAGAGCCACATCACTATCCATTTTTGCAGGTAGAAGAAAAAGAGGTGGAAAATAAGGTAGAAGAAATGGATGGAGATAATGACAATGAAGAACATTCTCTTGTATTTCCCATTCAAGGTACTCATGTTAGTGTTCATGTGAAGAACATCACTCCATATTTCCTTCCCAACTTCCATGGTATGAGGTTAGAGGATCCAGAAACCTTTCTCTTTGAATTTGAAAAACTTTGTAGATCTTATGGTTACTTACTAAACACTCAAAAGTTGAGATTGTTTCTGGAAATATTTAAGGATAGATATTTTAAATGGTTCATAATTTTAGGTACTCATTCAATAATATCATGGAATGATATGAAAAATTTGTTTCTAGAAAAATATAAAGATCATGATATTAAACAAGAAATATTTAGAATGAATTAGAAGAAATACGAGAGCCTTGAGGATCTAATAGAGAAGTTCATGTATAATGTTAAGAGGGAAAATTTACATCATTTATGATTTTACACACTAAAAACTCTCTTACATAGAAAAATTAGGGATGAATGGATTGATCTCCTTCATCTCATGAGTAGAGGAGATGTATATCAATTATCATTTGAAGAAAGTTTTGAAACGTGCAAGCATATATCAAGAGGAAGGGAAAGAGTAGTAAATCAGTATCAAGATCAGTAACTCGAGCTAAACTTGGAAATTTGTTTGATGAATTTAAAATAGAAATTCTTATCAATCTCACTAAACAAGTAGAAATGTTAAGAATGAAAAATGAGAAAAAAAAAATAATATTTGAGTTGTCAATGAAGAATAATATTTCCCATCATTATGAAGGTTGAAGGAATTGTACCAAGAAGATAGTGGAGCAAGTCAATCACCAAAGAAACTCTATTATGTAGCTCCAAGATAACCATGGTAGCCTAGTCAACCTGCTATGGATCAAGAACCTAATTCACAATTTCAGGCCTATGCACATCCATATCAAATTAATATGAACAGACTCCCTCCTTGGAAGCCTTGGCCATCTCAACCCCAAAACCAATCTTGGAAAAAAGGCTTGAAAGAACCTTATGGGAGAAATCCAAAATATCCTCAATATCCTCCATACCCAACTCCATTTTGTCCATACCATCCACCTCCACCACAAAGATCCACTCCCGCTCAAATACATCTACCACCATTTTGAAACCCACACAAGGAATTATCTCAACCCACTTACAATGCAAAGATACAATACTAAAAAACATATCCTCTTGATCTAAATGATATCCATGTTATATCAGGAAGAGTATTGGAAAAAGGTGATTCTATTGATGTCATATAATTACACCATTCAGGAAAAGAATATTCAAATAATAATACCAAAGAATCGGGGGTTTCACTTAATGAAGAGAAAACATCAAAATCATATATTGAGAAAGTTCCTGCATGTTTATCATAAGAGCCTCCATTGGTTCAAGGCAACAGTCAAGAAAAAGAGGAAGATTTGAATGCCATGGTAGAAGAAGACGCAAAAAGAGATCTAAATATGCAATTAGACCAAGGGCTTCATAAACTATATTGAATTATGATTCCAAAAAAACCTTAAGTTGCAACAACGCACTCTTCTTCAACTATACTTGATATCATCCAATCAAAGACGTTGGTCTCTCATATTCGTGTACATTTCAAAGAATATATTTCAAGACTAAATAAGATTCTATCTATCATATTTATGTGCACATGGCTCCATTGGAAGTATTCTTATACTTGAAAGATTTTTTTTTTTTTTTTTTAGGTAGAGTAGGATAGGAAAAAATAAAAAAAATGGAAAAAGAGAAAAAAGGAAAGGATAAAATCTCAAGTGAAAACATATTTTGAGGCCCTTAAGATTGGCTCATTGATTGAAAACCTACATAAGGTAGTCAATGGGTTGGAAAACATAGAAAATAAGAGAAAAAAAAGTATCCTAATTGAGAACCTCCTTTTAGGCACCTAGGAAGACCTACTAGTTGAAAAACTCATTGAGATAGCAAGTAGGCCTAAGAAAAAATATTTAAAAAATGAAAGAAAAGAAACGTTTTCTCTATGTATCCCCATCAAATGAATGAAGGTGATCTCCAACCTTTGCAAGGAGCATAAAAAAAGTTGGCAACAAAAGAAAAAGTTGGTCAAAAACTAGTCAAAGGAAGTCAAACTTGGACTTTATCCTCCTTTGCGTAGATGCTCCAAAAGAGACAAGGTCATGCCAATCCATCACCCTCATCCATTTCCAACATCAACCATTCATTTCCAAGATTTCATCATTGATTTTTCTTTCTATCCTAAAATTTTGCAGGAAGTCCTCTTTTTGCTATAGGAAGTCCTGGTTTTTAGCCAAAAAATGTTTTTATTATATCTCGAAAATCATGAATTCATTTTCCAAGACGATTCATTGGGAGATGCATATAGATGGTGGTAACAAGCTCAATAAATTTCAGCAAATTCCAGTGCACACTTTATGAGAAATTGACCTCCATCACCTAAAACCATTTTTAATGTTTATCGAGATTCCTGCATCCAATGGATGATATTTGTTCTGGGAAGGTGAATAAGGGTGATGATAACATCGTAAAAAAAATCCAGGTCAATCTAGTCTACCGATTGAGAGTTATGGATAAAACAATTCTGTTACCAGGGGGTTGTCCTCAAATGCTATCGAAAGTCCTGTAACTACTACAGGAAGTTACAGTAAACTACATGCAGGTGGATCAAGGACATAAAAAAATATCAAAGGGCCTTGAGGTGTCAGAAAATCAATGAGGAGAGTCTTCCCATCATTTACTACCACCTTCTCATCCCTCCTCAATCTCAAGGACAAGGGTTTTTCTTTCTAGCCTTACCTTATGTTACCTCTATATATTTCTAAAAGACACATAGTTCTTGCACTCCATTTTACAAGGCCACATCCCTTCCTCAAAAATATATAATCATCCTACCATTACCCTAGGACCACCACAAACACTCCCTCATTAATCCTACAAAGGTAGAAACCGAAAATAAGCAGAGAAAGAGGCTTCTAAAAGGAAAATAACTTAATGTAATAATCCCCGTGTAAGCACCAGAAAATCCCTGAAGATGATTTTGACCGATAATTGAGACCAATAAGACTTGTGAGAGAAATATGAAGGCAGTAATGGAACAACAAGGAGGATCCTTCACCAGTATACATACAGAGGAAGACTCGGCAATGTACCTGCACATAGAAAACAAGTCAAGTTAAAAAAACTCAAAAAGAATGAAGACACAACAAATAATCAAGCATCAATACAAACGCAATGATACAACTCCAACTCTAGCTCAAGCTCCAACGTGCATCATACTACAACAACTCGAGCATGAGGTAAGGCTCAAGTGTGCAACTCTCAAACCTCACCCTTCAAATCTATTTTAGCTTAAGAAAACATTAAAAGTGTGAGAAGGAAAGGTTTTATATAGCCCAAATCAGTAGGAGAGAAACCTCAGCCTTATCTAGTAGTAAGCTTCACTTTCCCACCAAGACAAACACACATGTGGGAGAGGAACAAGAAAAACGTGAAGAGGACTTGATAAATTGGGTGGTAAGAAGTTAGTTGTGATGGAAGACAAGCAATGCCAAGGGGTAAGTGAGGGCGAACTCAGTTAACAAAAAAAACACCTTGAGTTTATTTTGCATGCAATGAAAAAATTGGAAAAAAAGAGGAAAATAAATAAATAAATAAAAGTTGGACCCACCACGTCTTGGCATGGAAATATTGGTAGCTACAAGAAAAATAGAGTTTTTATAGGAAGTTTCTACAAGAAAATGAGCTGCTACAAGAAGTTTATACAGGAAAAATATATTTTCTACCTTAGAGAACAAAGATGCTACACGAAGACAAAAGTTGTTGAAAAAGAGCCTTATTTTGAGGAATATCACCCCCAGACCCTATGATTCGAAGGAAAAAATAAAATTTAAGGTTAAATACATATTTTTACTTGTTATATGTGAATAAGAAGCCTGCAAAAAAATCATTTTGTTTAGTAGTACAACCTATGGGAAACTTTTGATAAAAGTTTACAAAAAAAAATGAAATGTGGATGCTTCCTTTCAATTTAGCTTAATAGGAAAGGAAATTGCAATTATTTTTGGGTGAGTATGAAATCATCCTTCCTCTAGGAAATATAAGAAAGTTGTTCAATTTTCCTCTCTCTTTAAAACACTCATTACACAAAAATATCTAAAACTTGTAGCAGAAATAAAGAATTGCCTTGCCAACTTTGGAAATTTATATTGAAGGATATGAGCAGTGGATCTAACCATAGAAACCCCACAAAAAATAATAAGGAAAATAATAAGCTAATGAAAAAGAAGAATAATATGGAGAAGAGGGAGATGATCCAAAAGAAAAATTCGAGGAAGACAGAGGAGAGAAAAAAATTGTGCCAAAATCCAAAATAGAAGTGCCTAAAAGAAACCATATAAAAACTGAGAACTCTAAAGTTCGTTAGGAAATCATCTAGGAAAAAAGGGAGAAGAATAAGGAAACAAAAGGCAAGAAGGCTTTCACCATCAAAATAGAACTCAAAACAAAGTGATGAAAATAGGCTTTTGAAGTGGTCTCTAATCTCTTTCTAACTTGTGCCCAAGGCCTAAAAGATGTTATAGAAAGGTAAGAGGAAAAAAATTATGCATGACCTGCAATTTTGGTAAATATTTGATAAATTTTGTTATGTGTTACATAATGGTACAGGTCTACTATAGGATGCTATGAGTTGCTACATGATCACATCCGAGGTCATTTTGAGGGTTTCAAAGGTATCCAAATGATGGAAAAAGGTAGCAGGAGGTTGGAAAAGGATGTGGAAGAACTTTCTAAACTAAAAAATAATCAAAAACCAGTATTGAAAAAAGGAAAAAGGGCAGGCTAATGGTCTCTAGAATGCTGTAATTCTTCTATACACAAACATATTTAAAAAAAAAAAGTAAAAATGGAATGTGACTGCAATGGACCTACAAGCCAACATAGTTCACTTTCAAAAGAGGAAAGTTCTTTTTTCTTGCTTGAAAGACTGCCAAAAAAGCATGAAAAGAACAACAAAATTTGTGTTCTTGTCCTTGCAAAACCTACAACCAAGCTTATTAAGCAAAAGGATTGAGAAATGTACAAAAGACAAGCCACTAGGGCCATGAAGGAGGCACAGTTAGGTCACTAAGTTACTAAGAGAATGAGCAACACTTTAAGTAGGGGGGTATGTGGTCCTCCAAATTAGACATAAATTAATGCCCATATAACATTTATTAGGCACATAAAGTCTATATTAAATATCTCCTTATACACTTAATAATGTTTTTTAAGCTTTAATATTTTCTTAGGAAGGTTTGGAGATAATTTCAAAATTTTTCCTAATATTATTTATTTTTTAAGGATATTGTGAAAATATTGGGTTGATTATGAAGATTTGGAGAAGGAGATAATTAAGGGACTTTCTAACAACTATAAGAGGATCAATATTGGAGAATAAGTAAACAAAATATCATGAAATTATTGAGAAATTATGGAACTCCAATGATTGAGAAAATCTAGGAATTTGTTCCCTTTCATTTAATGTAGATTTCTAGTGTTGGGATCCATATCCACTATTTGAGGTATTTTGGTGGGGAAAGCTTCCTCCTTTCAAGGAGAATGATACCCCATCAATTTGTATAAGTACCAATTCGAATTTTACTCTAGAGGCATGTATTTTTTAGTCTCCTTTTGGAGAAAAATTGTTGTTTAGTAGCACCATTTTTCACCATTCATTTATCATCTGCAGGTAAAGTTAGTCTAGGTAAGAAATCTCCAACAACATTTTCCTTTCATAGTTTATCAAAAATTTTCAAATCAAAATGTTGTAATAGAAACAACCATATAATGATTATAGCATTAACATCTTGTTTATTCATTAGGTACTTGATGGTTGCATGGTCAGTATGTACGAAGGTCTAATAAATACTAACATAATGCATGAATTTGTTTAAGGAATGGAAAATAGATAAGAGCTCCTTTTCCTTGAAAGTATAGTTAAGTTCAGCTTTGGAGATATTTTTTCTAATTAAATAGATGGAATAGGGTAATTTGTCTTCTGATTGCCCCAAGGCTACACCCAAATATTTATCTGATGCATCTTTGTGTATGTGGAAGGGCAGAGTCCAACTGGGACCTCAAAGAATGGGGGAAGTGGTTAGCTTTTACTTGATGAGATCAAAAGCCTACTGAAAGAGAATAAACCAAAAAAACTCAGAATCTTTTGCCAACAATTCAAATAATGGCGAAGCCACTTTGAGAAAGTCCTTAATTAACCTCCTATAGTAGCCATCCAACCCTAGGAAACTTCTTAGATCTCTCTTCTTTTGAGGAATAGGCACCCTTTTTGTGATGGTGATTTTGTTTGGGTCTACCTGTATTCCTACTTGTTATTGAGTGGCCCAGGACTATCTTTGACATTTTTGGGAATTCACACTTTTCTGGACTTAGGGAGAGATGAATTTCAATGAAATTTCTCAATAATTTTCCAATATTAGAGAGAGCCTCCTGGAAATCATACCCATTAGATGTGAAACCATCCATGTCGATTTCTACGGAGTTGTGGAGTAGTTTGGAAAAAATTCTCAGGACTAACTCTATAAGAGAAGAGAAAGTGCCCCAAGGACATGTGAAAGTGTGAAATTGGTCCTTTCCTGGTCCTTAGGGCTAACTTGGATCTGGTTATATCGACTAAGCCCATCTAGGAAAGAGAAAAAAGTATTCTCTACAAGACAATATAGGACTTAATCTATAAAGGGAAAGTGGAAATGGTCCTTCTTAATGGATTTATTTAATTCTTGGAAGTCAACACAAATTCATGACATTCCATTTTTCTTTGTGACTAGAATAAGAAGAGACACCCACTCTTTCTCCAATATTGGGTAGATGAAACCCACATCCAACAAATTTTATAGTTCATCGCTCACTATGTCTTGTAGAGCTGAGTTCATCCTTCTTTGGGGCTAGCACATAGCCTTGCATCCATCTTTAATATAAATATTATGTGTGCGCACTGAGGGATGCACTCATTTCATGTATTTTTAGCCCCAAGAAAATTCATCAAGGTTTTCCTTCAAGAGATACCATAGTTTCTCTTCTTCTTTGGCTAAGAGGGATGAGTTAATATTCATGGATTTTGATGGGACAAATTCCATGGCCTTGGTGGCTTTAGACATTGAATCAACTAAGTGTAGTGCAATCCAAGGGAGTATTTCATATTATCTTACTAGGTCATCGAACGGAATGGTAGTGGGGTGATGGCCTTGAATGATGTGGTCGATGAGATCATCCTCATCAACTTTCCCCCATATAATTATACTATATATAGTAAAAATGTGGTAGGGTGTGGTATTGTACACTTCATCTTCTTCTTATCCATCCTCCAACTGCAAAGGAAGGTTATGGTTAATGGAACGTTGGGTAGGAGGATATGTACCAGTTTTTTGGACAAGGGCCCATTATTTATAGTCATGTTTCCCATTCTACAACTGATATAAGCATCGACAGTGGCCAACCAAGTTCTTCCTAAGAGGACAGGGTATCCATTTAACTTGGTCTTTGACAAGAGGACCAGGAATCTATGGGGTAATCCCAAGAGTCGATTGAGACCATAACATCCTCAACAATTCCTTCGGGAGCTACTGTGAACCTGTCTGTAAGTTGCATAACAATGGTGGTATTTCTCAAAGCTCCTTGGAGGTTGAGTTTAAGCATAATTTCCTTGGTCATCACATTTATTGCAGCCCCAAGATCAATCGAAATATGGGGGACTATGACACCATTGATGTGTAGATATACTACTAGACTTCTAGGGGCCACGTACAATGGGAAGATCACCCTTCCCAACATTAGGTCAAATAATTGTCCCACAACATCTATGGTTGGGGTGTCTTTCTTCTTTCTCCCAAGTTTCTTAAGGTACTTATCTTTTATAAGCCTATTGTATAGGAACATCCTTAATGGCTTGGAGAACAAGTATTTTCTCACAAACAATTTTCAGTTATCTATGAAGTTATGTTTCTTCTAGGGTGTGATGAATAGGGTGGATCAAGTGCTCAATAAAATGAGGTTGATTGGCCTGAGTATTTCTCTCCTCAACCTATGAAAGTGGATATGGAGGATGGTTTTCTGGGAGTACTCTTCCAAACCTGAGGTTGATCTCATGTATCTCCATAGAATAAGCTAGATAGGATGTTTCCCCACTGTAAACCTGTTGTGTGTGCTTGTTTTTCAGGTTTGGATTGGGCTAGGAAGGAATTTGAGGCAACTTAGGTCGAGCAGAGTGTGTGAGGTGAAGTTGAGGTTGGGGTGGAGGCAGTAAAGTAGGTGGTTGATTATGTTGGGGCCTCCGCCCTTGTGATGGGTCGCTCCACTACGGGGGTTGAGGAACATATTGCTGGCATGATTGGTTCATAGGCTCAGGGTGATATGGAAGGGTGTACAGCCAAGTAGGAGGTGTAGGCCATGATGGAGGAGTGGATGTGTACCAATGTTTCATAGGTTTATTTTGGTTTGTATGATAGTAGGACTAAGGTCCACCTCTCATTCATGACCGAGGCCCTTTAGGCCTCTTCTTATTTATGAAACATATTTTCTCGAGTCCTCCTTCCCCACCTTGATATATAGCTTGGAGCCCAAGTAAAGAGTGATAGTTATCTGTGGCATGATTCTCTTCACAGACTAAGAAAACCTTTATGACATTTAGTGGACATTCATTATGAGGGTTTTTCTGGTACATCTAAGGTAGAACATATCTAAGGCCCTCTTTTCTTCCTCTTACATCCTCTTGATCTGCATTTTTTCCATTTGAAAATAAAAGGTGTGCAACATCTTACTTTTGAGGTCCTCCAACATATTTCCAATCTCATGTTTGATGGAGGTGGAAGAGGAAGGTTTGTTGGTCATGCTTTGGCTAGCTCTACCTTTCTTCCTAGCTACCCTAGGGTGGTTTCTAAAGACATTTTTTATGTGCTCATAAGGAAACTGGTAGATATATCCTCCAGACAACATATTAAGGGTTTCTATCACCTCTTCCTTGATCCCTCAAAGAAGTACCAATTTATGTGGTCCAGAATACAGGGTGTAGTAATTATCTCTTTTATAGTTCAACTGGAATATCTCTTCATATTCATCCAAAGATTCATCAGGTCACAAAGTCATCCTAAATATCTCCTCTTTGGTTTCTTTGGACCCATGGTAGTCTCTATATTTTTTGTTAAAGGACTCTTGCATCTATGCCCAGGTAGTGATGTTGTTCCTAGGAAAACCAATGAACCAACACAAGGTTGCATCCTTGAGGGTGGATGAGAATATTTTTAGCTTTTGATCTTGTGAGGCATAGTCATAGGTCCTACAGACAACAAAAAAATCAAAAATTAAGGTTTCAATATCCTAATGAGTAAGGCCATGGAAATATGGAATGGTTGAGGGATTGATTTTTTTCATTCTAGTTTCCCCATTTGTTTCCTTAATGGGAAATACTCTTGTGGTCCGAGTTTCAGCCATGACTTGAACTGGTGAAGTAGGTTCCTCAGGTGAAGAAATTTCCTCTTCTTCTCCAATAGGTTCAAATTTTTCAAGTCACTCACCTATGGTGTGTTCAACCTCACAGTCACTGAAGAGGAATGAAGGGTGACTGTATGGGGATGAGGGGATTTTTGGTAAGAATTTTCTTTGGTTATCCCTACTCCTACAAAGCATGAAAGTCAAAATAATTTTTTGTTTTACAATATTTTGGAATTGAATGTAAAAGAAAAGTAGAAAATAATTCCAACGCATAATCAAAACATCTACTTATACACCTCCCCGTTAATCGTACCAAAAGGTGGTGATCTTTGGTATTGCACCAAGAAGTGCTGCAAATCCCAAAGCCTACTCAACTTTACTTTATCAACCTAGGGTTTGTACAAACTTGGTGGTAACAGTGCTATATGCACAATAGATGAGTTCTACTCATGCCATCCTCCTCTTAGTATTGCAATGAGGTTTTACTGCTAGGGTTACTTCTAGGAAAAGAAGTGTGTGACACTTCTGAATGAAATCTGAGACTACATATACATCATGATCATTTGTCTATCAATGGGAAATAAAATACTCTAGATCATAATGAATGATCTAGATATCTGCAAGAAAGAGAAGTCCACACCTCGGATAATGAAATAAAGGAAATTAAAATAAGTGGAATTCATAATTGAAATTGTTGAATTGAAATTGTAGGAATGGAAACTAATCTAGGCACACATGTTGAACCAAATGACTTATCTAATTCTAATTATTTTATGCTGAACCATTTTTCTTAATAATGCATCTATCAATGAGCTGATCATACTTCTCAATTACTCTGATTTTCCGCAAGAAAAGGAGGTGTTGAGGTGACCTAAGAGGGTACCCGACTCAAGGTTTCATACCTAAATGTATATTGGATGCTTTTCCAAGGTCAGATAAGGTGAAATAGAGGTTTTGGGCTGAAGAAGTGAGTTTTTTTCACTACCACAAGTTCTGCTACAATATTTTCTCTAGCGCTACAGGATGTCCTGAAACACTACAAGAAATAGGTTGAGGGTAGTTTGAGGCCAAAAATTGTGAGGAATTGGGTATAAGAGCTGGATTTAAGGTGGATGTAGGTGGATGAAGGGTAGCCAACCCCTTGGTCAAGCTCATAAAGCTTAAAAAATTTCGTCTTGCACCCCCAAGTTGGCTCTCAGTGATGTACTGGAAATTTCCAAAAATATGATTCAATGTGACTTGGATGGAAGTTGTTTGATGAAGGTTGGAGACTGAAGCTAGTGATGTTGGGGAAGTCCTCCTCTACTACTCTATCCAAACCTACAATAAAAATACATGTTCATGCATTCATAATTGACAAATCTATCATGAAAATGGTGGAAAAGATGAGTTGAATTTAAGTAAATCTACCTATGTACTTGAAACAGAAATATACCTCTACATCTACAAAACGTCCATGATAAGAAAAGTAACCTATCTAAATTTTCCATGATATCGTAAACTAAAAGCCATTTTGGGTTTGTAGTGAAGATCTACCCTCGTCAAGCTTCAATGGAAGAGGTGAGCAAGGGAGGTTCTGATACAAGTTTTGGGACTTTATATGCTACTGAACATGAAATAAAAATGGATTAACTACTGCAGCATGAAATAAAAAGAGATTAACTACTCCAAAATGAAATGGAAACACAAGTACATAATAGATATTAAGGCCAATGTTTTGGGCCCTAACCCACAAGCTCATCTCCCTGAAACTAACTAAGTGGAGAAAAAACCAAATACTCATTTTATTTCATAACGAGTCTCGTACATAGAATATGAAAGTCATAAATGTCTATTACAAGAGCTAAGAGTGCTCTAACTACATCCAAAAATAGAATCCAGTGAGATATTTCTCTGACCTATTTATCCTAAAGGGTAGCTAACAATATCTCCCTAAAAAGTAGGTGGTTTGTCCCCTTGGAATTCGAGAAAAGTGGAGCTTCGCTCCCCTTGATCTTCTACTTTCGTAGTTGCCTCTGATTTAAATTTGTTGGAGGAGAATCTGAAGGATGTATTGGTTGCATTTAGGAGTTAAGGAGGTGTTCAACCCTCCTATAATCACTCCTTGTTGTCAACTATGGGCCCCGATTGTGCAAGCTTCCTAAAAAATGGCATATGCTCTCGATTTTCATATAATTAAACCACATTAGGCCTTCGAAGCATGATGACACTTAATATACCCTATACAATAAGAAAAAGTTGACAATAATGCAATTTAATGTGAGAAAGAGAGAATTATTAGGCTAAAAAGGTGAAAATTAACCCCTTAAAATGTACCTACTGATGGTACTCATCACTAGGCTCAAACAGCTAAGTGTTGTGACCAATAATGTGAAGCCATTAGCAGATGAAAATAGGTCCCGATAGAGTTTAAATTGACTTAGCCCTAAGAGCTTAATTGAATGATCACAAAAACTAGTCCTACGATGAAAAACAAGGGAAAGGAGCTTAAGAAATAAATGGTAGAACTGCCAGTTTTTGGTAGTTAATACCGAAGTTAACTAGAGATAACTTGAGCATGCACACTGCTAACTTCTGAAAAATTCTAGAATGCATGGATTTAGCAAAATACTTAGTTTGACGAGAATAAATAGGTTGTTAAGGCTAGATTACTTGGAGAACAAGTATATAATACCAATCTGAGCAAGAAAAAGGAAAAATATGGCTTCATGCACAAATTAAGAGCCAAATATAACAAAAGGAAAATATATATAAACATGTTTAGTCCAGCAGAATTGGATATGCATTTTTGTTTAGGCAAAGCTTATGCTGCAAGGAGGTGTTGGTATGTTGTTTTAAATGATCAGGGATTCTTGAAGGTGTTAGTGGTTGAGATATTACTTGCTTTAAAAATAAGAGAGGGGAATCATGTTTATGAATGTGAAAATGGATGAAAGATGGAGACCATGAGTGTCTTGAGGGGTTGGTTCTCCTTCCATTTAGTGATGAAGAATTTTTTGGGGTTGTAGCTCCATTCAGTTGCAGTTGAAGAATAAGGAAGTCACAAATTCCTGTTAGTTTTAGTGACAACATTGTGTTTGTAAGTTGTAGATTTCTTCATTAATAAAACTAAAGAGTAGTTCCAAAATTTTAAATTGTTCTTTGTGTGTGTTCCATTGAGTTTTAGTTTATTGTTCTTATAAATTTTTGAAGTAGTTTAGAGTGTGAAAGTGAAAAGAAATTTTAAATTGGTAAAATTTGTAACAATAATGATTCACCCCCCCCGCTTTATGTATTGTCCTGGTTTCCAAAACAAGACCCTTTGAATTTCTTAATAAAGAAATTCATCACAAAACCAAGGTCGTGAGACCCTTTCTCTCTCCTCACTATAAAAACCGGGATAATATTTTATTAACTCAATAATACATTAGCATGCTATCAGAATTGAGAACACATGGAATGTATTTTTAGTGTTTTGGGGTGGCCTAATGGGCCAAATATGAGTGAAACAAGACACCACTCATATGGCACCATGTGTCATTGATGACATTAGCATGATGTCACCCCGAAAAGGCTTCCACAGAAGGTTTTAAAAGGTGCACAAGTATGTGTATCTGGGTTGATTAGGATCCGAGACAAGGTGAAAAACAACATGGAAGCATAAGTCACCCCGATTGGTTGTTGATTGGTCCAAATGAACAGTAGAGGTCCCATAGGGATACATCATCCCATTCCCTATACCCCATAAGGTTTCAAGTGAGCGTATAAGAGGAAGCTCCAGGTTTAATCAACTCCAAGACATGGTGGCATATATAGCAACAACTGGCAACCAATGGGAGAGGTGCATATGTAATGGTGGGTCCTCATGGAAAAACTCACCTAGGAGGTGCCAAATTTGAAGAAACGTAAAAGGCACAAGGTGAATATTGATGGGAGGTTTCATAATTGAGACACTGTGGCATATACAGTCGGAGCTGAGGACCAATGAAATGAGTGTGCATGAAGGAAGTTGCACCCACATGACATGTCACCCTAAAGGAGCTTAAACAGGAAGCATTTTTAATAGTGTAAATTAAATAAAGTCAGGGGATAAAGTTAAAGGGCTAGGACTGGATTTTGTTGTGGTGATTGTGACCAAGCACACTGGAGGTTCACAATTTAAAAATAAGCCCTTGGGGTTGTAGTCAAATAGGCCTAACATAGTTATAATGTGGTTTTTGTTTAACGATTTAGGAAATGATCAAGGGCCTCATTTGAAAGAGTCGAAAACATGGTTTTAAGCCATTCGAGGATAAAAATTAAGTGATTTTGGCCAAGATTCGAAAGGCTTAATCCATGAATGAGTTGACAACTTCATTCTAGCACTTATGATACATAAATGAGAGAATATCTAAAGCTTTAAAGTAGGCATGAATGGGTTAGTAAAAATAATTTGTATAATGTATATATTTAATAGTAAATTTGAAGGTTTTGATCAATTCAGTTATGCGCTAAAAATAGAAGGCTCTATTAAATCCTCTAAAAATTCCAAAATAGAAAATTTGAGAAGTGAAGCTCAATTTTTCTTGTAGAAATAGGTAAGGAGAGTTAGAATAATTGGAGAGAAATTCCATAATATATATTTGAATTGGGACAAAGGAATAAAATTTAGATTCATGGAAGTATTAAATTGCAAGATAACTAAAGACAAAAGAACAAAAAATATCAGTCCAAATTGTATAAAAGCATAATCAAATATGCAAGGTAGTGATAATGAATGGATGAGATGGATTGATTTTGCTGGCATATTTGGTAATTTTTTCAATGATCATAGATTTATGAAGGTTTTTTATGAGAGTATGAAGAGAGAAAGTTTTTTTTTTTTGTTAAAATGGAATGGCTTCATGATTTGAATAAGAAAATTGTATGAATGATGAATCATTTAGGTAAGACAAGTTATAAATCCTTCCCATGGGTTGGAGCTCCTTTCAGTGGTAGCTCATAAACTTAGCAGGTTATAGCTCCTTTCGGTTGTAGATGATAAATAAGAGAGTAGTAACTTCTTACTAGTTGTAGCCAGAGAATTTGTAACAAAAAGTAGAAGCTTTCCTTATGAAGGAATTGAAGAAAGGTTTTAATGAATTTGTGTATTCTATTTGTGTTTCTTATGATATTTCTTTCCATGATCATATAAATTAATTTTTGGAAATTTTATTAAGTTCCTAGTATCCTTGCAAGCGAAATAAAGTTTTAAATTATCTGCAATACTGATTCAACCCCCTCTCACTATTTTCTTAATTTCTAAGAAAGTACATCCTATTCTCCCCAATATCCTCATGAAGATGATTCCTTTGGTGATTTTTAAAAGAATAAATTAGGAATTGGATGGAATTTGTTGACAAATAAGAGATACTCAAGAAAAGGTATCGACAAAGATGGTCAATGTATTACCATAACTAGCAAGGTGGTTGAAAGGCCTTGATATGCCAGGTTGGGATTCAATGAAGTTTGTTCCAGTGATGAACCTCAATCAATGTTGATAGACCCTAAAACTACTAAAGAGACATGACATTAGATTGGTGATAATGGTGGTGAATCTGTTGAAAATATTGTCATTAATGGCAAAGAAGGCAGGAGATGCAGAAATAGGCGAAGGACAGCAACAGAAGACAACAAGTAATATTTACAGAGAGAAGTGGAGGCAGAGGTCAAGCAGCAAAGGCAGTGAATACAGAGGAAGAGATGAAACAGTGAGCAGTAAAGGCAGAGGCAGCAGATGAAAAGGTCGAGTAGCAGAGGCACAGCGAAGGTAGAGGCAGAAAGGCAGAGGCATAGGCAGAGCCATTATCAAACAAATTCCGAGAATCACCACCCCCACTGGAAGATTCACTAAAGACCGAAGCGGAAGCAAATGCCTATATATATGCAGCACCTTATTCATGTTGCGCCTTATATGCAAAGGTCCAAACCATATATATATTTATACGGTGCACAATATATAAAGGTAGGGTGCAATGCAGTGTGGGCCCGACGAGCAATGTTGGCTTTAAACCATTGGAAAACACATACTTTATGATAAATAGAATGGATAGAAGAGCTTTTATTAACCTTGTGGGACCTGTATGAATCGCATCGGAGAAAAACTTGGCAGCGGAGCATGACAATAGAAGTTGCGATTGCGATTGAGTTCCAGACCCGATGGGCTTATAAACTATGACTCATATATGGTTGAGTTCCAGTAAACAATGTTTCATCGCATCGGAGAAATGTGTGGCAGCGGAGCACGACAATAGAATTTGTGATTGCGATTGAAGTTCCGGACCCGATATGGTTTAAATAACGATTTATATATGTTTAAGTTCTGGAGATTTGATAGCTAGTGGGACCCTCCCCCAATAGCATCGGAGCATCGGAGCATCAGTATATCGGAACATACAACTGCAAATTGCAATTGCGATTGAGTTTCGGACCCGATGGTCGTATAAACTGTGACTTGATAGGTTTGAGTTCCGGCCTAATCGCATCGGCATTTCAATGTGAACAGTGATTAATCGCATCGGAGAAAGAGCAAAGTATATGTATATGCACAGCGCACTATATACGAAGTACCATAAGGTGGGACCCCTTTGAAGAAAATTCCAAGAATCATTACCCCAGCTAAAGGTTACATTAAAGTGGAAGCATAAGCTTATATATACAGCACGGTACACATGTTGTGCTTTATATTCAAAGGTTCAAAGCTTATATATATATATATATATATATATATATATATATATATATATATATGGAGAGCTTTATGGACAAGGGACCAAAGGTATAATCCAAAGCATATGTATTATATCTTTTGGCACGAGATCAAAAGAACCAAAGGTTTTAACGCTTGGTTTTAAAACAAACAAAGTTCTATATGATGGGACCCTCACCCAATCGCATCGGAGAATGTTCGCAAGTGGAACATTTTAACAAAGAATTGCGATTGTGATGAAAGACCAGACCCGATGGGTTTATAAACCATGACTGATATATGTTTGAGTTTTGTCATAACAGTGAATCATCAGAATCGGAGCATCGAAGCATTGAGATATCGGTACATTCAAATGGAAATTGTGATTGCGATTAATCGCAATCAGAAGAAGTCGAGGAGTGATACATCACATCGGAAAGATCGGCGAGTGGGCCCGTAAGGGAATTTTATGTATTAAAATGATCTCTCAGCAGTACATCACCGGAAGTTACATATGTTATATAAAATGACAATCTATATGGTAAAATCAATTCTTATCGTGCCGAGAGTTAAATTGTTATGTATGAAAAGAGAAATTACATAGGTATGGCAGTTACACTGTAACAGTAAGCAGGAAATCAATCAGAAACGAAAGGGCCAAACACAGTCACAGAAAAGCCAAATACAGTCACAGAAAAGCCAAACACAGTCACAGAAAAGACAAGCGCAGTGAACCAAGAGGCTGAATGAGTGAGTTGAAGTTTTCATTATAATTGAATGTAAATTTTTTTAATTGATTTATATTGTTGTGATGCATTGGCAAGTCTCTAGAAGAGAACAAAATTCCCACTGTAATACTAAAGTTAGTACCTACAGTTATATTTTTCTGAGTGAGCTGAAAAGAAATGAGAAGGTAGAAAATCAAGAGGTATGATTATCCATTTCGAATTCCTAGAGGAAAACAAACAGTCATCGGGAAATATCTATAAGTAATATCACCTTGATATGCGTAGAGTGAGGGAGAGAGAGAGTTAAGACAGAGAATGCAGAGTATAGAAGATTGAGGCAGAGAAGATAATGAAGAGAAGAGCATAAAGATATGCTATAGAACAAAGCTGATATCTGAGGTAAATCAACAAACATTACGTTTGATAAATAGAGGAAGTTGGAGCTTCCCTATCAAGTTGAAGCTTGATAGCTGTTAGTTGTAGCTGAATAAGGTTGGAGCCTCCTATAGGTTGGTGCCTGCAGAAAATTGAAGGGAGTTGGAGCTTCCTTGCAAGTTGTAGTTTGCAAAATTGAGGTTGGTGCCTCCTATAGGTCGGTGCCTGCAGAAAAATAGTGGTGAGAGGGACTTGGAGCTTGCCTTTGCATCACAACAATAATAAGATGTGGTTTTCTCCCTTTATGGGTTTCCACTTATATCTGTTGTCTCTATCTGTGTTGTCCATGTGCTGAAATGATTTACCAAATCTGCTCAATGTTTGTTGTTCTCATAATAAGTTTGATGTCACATTAATTTAATACTTGCTGCAACTTATTAAGACTGTTCATATACTAAGGTTGGTTATAAAATTAAGCTGCAAATAAGCTGATGAAAATTTTAAAAAGCTCATGTATGTGTTAAACTGATTCACCCCCCCCCTCTCAGTTTAACTAAGAATTCAAAAATTGGTATCAGAGCGGGTTCCTTTGTGCCAGTTTAACAACTGAAAGGAGATTCTAGGTTCTCAGGATGGCTAGTAAAGAAGGATGCTCAGCCAATAAAGCCCCTTTCTTTACAAGTGCAAATTATGCCTTCTGGAAAATCAAGATGAGGACATACATAATGTCTCTAGGAATAGAAGTTTGGGGTGCTGTGGAATTAGGATATGCCCCAAAGGCATCTGACTCAGAAAAGGAAACCAAACAAGATGTTGTAGTTAATGCAAAAGCCATGAATGCCATCTTAAATGGATTGTGTGAAGAAGAATTTATCAAAGTAATGCACAAAGACACTGCCAAAGAGATGTGGGATACTCTAGAGAACATCCATCAGGGAGATAAAAAGGTAAAGACTGCCAAACTTCAAGTATATAGAGCCCAGTTTGAAAATTTAAAAATGAATGATGATGAAGATGTTGGTAGCTTCTTCTTAAAAGTTGCAAAAATTGTAAACAATATGAAAGCTCTTGGAGAGAACATACCAGAAGGTATAATTGTGCAAAAGATTCTAAGATCTCTTCCATCCAAGTTTAATCCCAAGGTGTCTGCAATAGAAGAAATAATTGATTGGGAGACCTTGACCATGAACCAGCTACTTGGAAATATAACATCATATGAGATGAGGCTCCCACAGAAGAAGCCAAGTACGAGGGAGGCAGCATTTAAAATAGAAAAGAAGAAAGAAGAAGAGGAAGACATATGCTCTTGCTCGGATGAAGAAGAGGCAAAATTTGTCAAGAAATTGGATAGAGGCTCAGGAAAATACAAAGGTAAAATTCCTTTCAAATTATTTAACTATGGAAGAGTGGGACACTATGATGCTAAGTGTCCTCAAAAGAAAGTAAGGAATCAAGCTCAAGAAACAGAGAAAAATGCATCAAAAAACTGGCAGAAAGGAAAGAAATTCAGCAGAAAATCCTTCTATGCTCAACAAGAAAACAGTGCATCTGAAGACTCAGATGAACCTTCAATTGAAAAAGGAACCTCTGAATTTTTATTGATGGCCATAGAAGAACTTGAAGGTCTCCTGCTAGAAGATGAAGAAGAAGAAGGTGAATTCGACCTTTGAGGGGGAGCTAAGAAGTGCTCTGGAAGAGATTGATAGACTCAAGCTGAAATGCAGAAAAAAAAAAGGACACTCTCCTCAAGTATGTATGAGAAGAATAGAATTTAGAAGTCCTTATGCAACTAAAGATAGAGCTTGAAGAAGCCAAGAAGATAGAGGACATGTTACTTAAGCAAATCAAGGAGAAAACTCAGGAACAAGAGAAGTTGGAAGAAGAAGTAGTATGTCTTAGGAAGAAATTAGAAAATGCTCAAAGGAAAGTGGCTATAAATTATTCTCAAACAACAATCTCTAGTAAGTTGAATGAAATTCTAGTTTCTCAAAGATCTCCTATGATAAAAACTGGAATAGGCTATGAAGGAGAATCAAGTAAAAGAAAAGAAAAGGAAAATAGAGAGATTATTTTTGTAAAAGCAAAGAAGGATGATGAAGCAGCTCAAATAATTCCTACAAAAGAAGAAACTTGTAAGGAGGGAGATAGAACCCAGAAAAATCCTCTAATAGCAAAGAATGAAAGAAATACTCAAACAACAAAAAAAGATTCATATACCCCTAAGTATGTCAAATTTGGAAGCCATCAAATGAGATTCTTCCCTCCTATGAAAAATTCCACTTGTTATGTCTACCACAAGCTGGGACACATTTTTACATACTGTCATGCAAGGGGGAGCGATTCAAACCAGCAAAAGATGCAAACAGTGAAGAGATTGTCTCAAGCAAACAAATGGAAAAGACAACCTTACATCAGGTATGCAAATAATTTCTATGGTTAATGTTTTTATTGTAAGGAATTTGGCCATAAAATTATTGAATGTAGAAAGTATGGACAAAGATTGATGTTCAACACCTCAAGGAGGTTTATGAATCAAAGAAATTTTGTTCATACTCACATTTCTGCAAAAATTATGATCAAATGTTGTGTATGCAATCAAGTTGGACATATGCCTTCCAAATGTCCTCTGAAAGGATGTGATTCATCATCTCACAAAAGATACCAAACAAAAGGATGCCTCCAGTGGAAAAAGAAGGTGAATAAGTGTGACCTAGCTCTAACTACTCAAGATCTGAAAAGCCAATGGTATATGGACAGTGGCTGCTGAAAACATATGACTAGAGACAGGAGAAAATTTATAACTTTTGATGAAAAGAAAACTGGTAATGTTACTTTTGGCAATGATAAATCAAGAAAAATCAAGGGAAAGGGCTCAATCAGCTTAGATAATGGCAGAGGTAAGGCCCAAGATGTACTATTTGTAGATGGGCTGAAAGCAAATTTACTGAGTGTCAGTCAAATGTGTGATAAAGGCTGCGAAGTTCTTTTCAGATCACAAGACTGTGAAGTCAAATCAAGCACCACAGGTAAGACTCTGCTCAAAGGTGTTCGAACAGAGAGCAATTTTTACATCGTGAAAGAGGAAGATGAAGCATGCCATCTTAGCAAACTTGAGGAGTCATGGTTATGGCATAGGAGATTGGAACATCTCAGCTTTGATCATATCATCAAACTGAGCAAGAAGAAAGCGGTCAGAGACATGCCAGAAATAAAAAGGCCTTCTAATACCATATGCAAATCTTGTCAATTGGGTAAACAGACCCACACATCCTTTAAGGCCAAAGATGAGTTATCAACAAGAAGACCACTCCAGCTTGTGCACATGGATCTGTGTGGACCTGCAAGAACTAAAACACCAAGTGGAGAATCCTACTTCATGCTGATAATAGATGATTTCTCTAGAATGACACGGGTTGCATTTCTCAAGAATAAATCGAAAGCTCTGGACAAATTCAAAATATTCAAAGCATTAGCAGAAAATAAGATAGGATGCAAGCTAAAATGCATCAGATCGGACAGAGGAGGTGAATTCACAGATTATGACTTTGCAGATCTATGCAATGAATATGGCGTAAAACAACAATTTACTATTGCAGGGACACCTCAACAGAATGGAGTAGCAGAGAGACAAAACAGATCTGTTCAACAAATTTCCAGAGCCATGATGCAAGAGAGTAATATTCGTCAAACCTTCTAGGTAGAAGCAATACACACAGCGGTGCATATCCTTAATAAATCTCACTTAAGGCCAAGCAGTGACAAGACTCCCTATGAACTATGGCATGGAAAGCCAACTTCAATCAAACATTTTATAATTTTTGGAAGAAAGTGTTATATAAAGAATAATGATGAAAATCTTGGGAAATTTGATGCAAGAGAAGATGAAGGGATTTTTCTAGGATATGCTTCCAAAAGTAAAGGGTACAGGTGCTACAACAAGACTCTTCAAAAAATAGTAGAAAGTATTGATGTGAGATTTGATGAAGAACTTCCAAACAATACAAGAGATACAGACTGTTGCAGTCCATCAGACAACCATGAAGATGAAAACCAAAATGATGATGAAACAAGCAAGACAACAGAAGATGCAGAGCTGAGATCGAAATCCCCCTCAAGATACACTCAGAAAAATCATCCTGAAGATCAGATCATAGGAGACAAGAAAGTAGGGGTCCAGACAAGAAGGAAGCTAACTGAACAAACAAAAGAGGTATACATAGCCATGTTATCACAAATAGAGCCAAAGAGATTTGAAGAAGCCAGCAAGGACAAGTATTGGGTGAATGTTATGAATGAAGAATTAGACCAAATTGAGAAAAACAATACCTGGGAACTAGTTCCTAGACCCACTGGGAAAAATGTCATAGGCTCAAAATGGGTATTCAAAAATAAAATGAATGAGGAAGGACAGGTAATCAGGAATAAAGCCAGACTTGTCTGCAAAGGATATTCACAAATCAAAGGACTTGATTTCGATGAAACATTTGCCCCTGTAGCCAGAATGGAAGCCATCAGAATGTTTCTGGCCTTTGCATGCTATCAAGACTTCAAGGTATATCAAATGGATGTAAAATCTACTTTTCTGAATGGAGATCTAGAAGAAGAAGTCTACATGGAACAACCGGAAGGTTTCTCTTTAACAGACAAAGAAGACCATGTGTGCAGACTAAAGAAGGCTCTATATGGACTGAAACAGGCCTCTCGTGCTTGGTACTCAAGATTGGATAAATATTTGCAAAAAAAGGGCTTTAAGAGAGGTGGAGTAGACATCAATCTATACATAAAAGCCCATGAAAATGAACTCCCGATTGTTGTAGTATATGTTGATGAAATTATGTTTGGAAGCAACAGAGATGAACTAGCAAAAGGGTTTGCTGAGGAGATGAAATTAGAGTTTGAGATGTCCATGATTGGAGAACTCAGTTTCTACTTAGGACTTCAAATTCAGCAAAAGAACACAGGCACATTCATCTCACAGGAAAAATACTTAAAAGAAATGTTGAAAAAGTTCAAAATGGAGGACTGCAAACCTGTGTCAACTCCCATGATCACGGGATGCAAGCTGTGTGTTGATGATGGGTCTGCTGATATAGATCAAAAACTCTATAGATCCATGATAGGAAGTCTGTTGTATTTGACTGCATCAAGACCAGACATCATGCTAGCAGTAGGACTAGTGGCTAGATATCAAGCAACTCCTAAACAAAACCATCTTCTGGCAGTAAAAAGAATATTCAAATATCTACAAGGAACAACACAATATGGACTTTGGTATCCTAAAGGCAAAAGCTTCACTTTGACAGCATACACAGATGCAGATTGGGCCAGTTGTGTGGATGACAGGAAAAGCGCAAGTGGAGGTGCATTCTATTTAGGAGAAAGTCTCGTGGCATGGTTAAGCAAGAAACAAACATCTATCTCTCTGTCTACAGCAGAAGCAGAATATATAGCAGCAGTAGCATGTTGCACACAAGTCATGTGGATGAAGCAAACCCTCCAAGACATGAAGGTAAGCATTGATGAACCTATCTCAATCAAATGTGATAATACAAGTGCTATAAGTATATCTAAAAATCCTGTGCTTCACTCAAAAACTAAACATATCCCAATCAAGTATCATTTTCTCTGAGAACAAGTGGCTCAGAAGATAGAAAAATTGGAGTATGTACCAATGAAAGAACAAACAACAGATATATTTACCAAACTGTTTGCTAAAGAACCATTTGAATATTTGAGAAATAGACTAGGGGTAGTATCTGTAGATGCTAATATATGATATGAAGAGAGAGCACAGTTTCAGGGGGAGAATAGAAACGAAAATATCATTCGAGGGGGAGATTAGCCAGCAAAGGAAACATGAAACAGGTCCTCAGGATCAAAGAGTTAAAGGACAGAATTTACACTATGAGATGTGCAACCCCTTGCCATTGATGTCAAAGGGGGAGGAAGAGCAAGCAACAAGAGAAAGGATCCTAAAAGGCAAACAAAGAAAGTGTATTGCCATCAATGCCAAAGGGGGAGACTGTTGGAAATATTGTCATTAATGGCAAAGAAGGCAGCAGATGCAGAAATAGGCGAAGGACAATAGCAGAAGATAGCAGGTAATATTTACAGAGAGCAGTGGAGGCAGAGGTCGAGCAGTAAAGGCAGTGAATACAAAGGAAGAGATGAAACAATGAGCAGTAAAGGCAAAGGCAGCAGATGAAAAGGTCGAGTAGCAGAGGCACAGCGAAGGCAGAGGCAGAAGGGCAGAGGCAGAGGCAGAGCCATTATCAAACAAATTCTGAGAATCACTACCCCCGTTGGAAGATTCACTAAAGACCGAAGCGGAAGCAGATGCCTATATATATGTAGTGCCTTATTCATGTTGCGCCTTATATGCAAAGGTCCAAACCATATATATATTTATACGGTGTGCACTATATAAAGGTAGGGTGCAATGCAGCGTGGGCCCAATGAGCAATGTTGGCTTTAAACCATTGGCAAACGCATACTTTATGATAAATAGAATGGACAAAAGAGCTTTTATTAACCTTGTGGGACCCGTATGAATTGCATTGGAGAAAAATTTGGCAGCGGAGCATGACAATAGAAATGGTGATTGCGATTGAGTTCTGGACCCGATGGGCTTATAAACTATGACTCATATATGGTTGAGTTCTGGTAAACAATGTTTCATCGCATCAGAGAAATGTGTGGTAGCGAAGCATGACAATATAAGTTGCGATTGCGATTGAAGTTCTGGACTCGATATGGTTTAAACAACGATTTATATATGTTTAAGTTCCGGAGATTTGATAGCTAGTGGGACCCTCCCCCAATCGCATCGGAGCATCGAAGCATAAGTACATCAGAACATGCAACTACAAATTGCGATTGCGATTGAGTTTCGGACCCGATGGGCATATAAACTGTGACTTGATAGGTTTGAGTTCTGGCCTAATCACATCAGCATTTCAAGGTGAACAGTGATTAATCGCATCGGATAAAGAGCAAAGTATATGTATATGCGCAATGCACTATATACGAAGTACCATAAGGTGGGACCCCTCTCCAGAAAATTCCGAGAATCATTACCCCAGCTAAAGGTTACATTAAAGTGGAAGCATAAGCTTATATATACAGCACGGTACACATGTTGTGCTTTATATTCAAAGGTTCAAAGATTATATATATATATATATGGAGCGCTTTATGGACAAGGGACCAAAGGTATAATCCAAAGCATATGTATTATATCTTTTGGCGCGAGATCAAAAGAACCAAAGGTTTTAACACTTGGTTTTAAAACAAACAAAGTTCTATATGATGGGACCCTCACCCAATCACATCGAAGAAAGTTCGCAAGCAGAACATGTTAACAAAGAATTGCAATTGCGATGAAAGACTGGACCCGATGGGTTTATAAACCATGACTGATATATGTTTGAGTTTCGTCATAATAGTGAATCATCGGAATTGGAGCATCGGAGCATTGAGATATCAGTACATTCAAATAGAAATTGCGATTGTGATTAATAGCAATCGGAAGAAGTCGCGGAGTGATACATCGCATCGGAAAGATTGGTGAGTGGGCCCGTAAGGGCATTTTATGTATTAAAATGATCTCTCATTAGTACATCGCCGAAAGTTACATATGTTATATAAAATGGCAGTCTATATGGTAAAATAAATTCTTATCGTGCCGAGAGTTAAATTGTGATGTATGAAAATGGCAGTTACATAGGTATGGCAGTTACACTGCTACAGTAAGAAGGAAATCAATCAGAACCGAAAGGGCCAAACACAGTGACAGAAAAGATAAGCGCAGTGAACCAAGAAGCTGAATGAGTGAGCTGAATTTTTCATTATAATTGAATGTAAATGTTTTTAATTGATTTATATTGTTGTGATGCATTGGCAATTCTCTAGAAGAGAACAAAATTCCCACTGTAATATTAAAGTTAGTACCTACAGTTATATTTTTCTGAGTGAGATGAAAAGAAATGAGAAGGTAGAAAATCAAGAGGTATGACTATCCATTTCGAATTCCTAGAGGAAAACAAACAGTCATCAGGAAATCTCTATAATTAATATCACCTTGATATGCATAGAGTGAGGGAGAGAGAGAGTTAAGATAGAGAATGAAAAGTATAGAAGATTGAGGTAGAGAAGATAAGGAAGAGAAGAGCATAAAGAGATGCTACAGAACAGAGCTGATATCTGAGGTAAATCAGCGAACATTCCGTTTGATAAATTGAGGAAGTTGGAGCTTCCCTATGAAGTTGAAGCCTGGTAGTTGTCAGTTGTAGCTGACTGAGGTTGGAGCCTCCTGTAGTTTGGTGCCTGCAGAAAATTGAAGGGAGTTGGAGCTTCGTTGCAAGTTGTAGCTTGCAAATTGAGGTTGGTGCCTCCTGTAGGTCATTGCCTGTAGAAAAACAGTGGTCATAGGGAGTTGGAGCTTGCCTTTGCATCACAACAATCGTAAGATGTGGTTTTCTCCCTTTATGGGTTTCCACTTATATCTGCTGTCTCTATCTGTGTTGTCCATGTGCTGAAATGATTTACCAAATCTGCTCAATGTCTGTTGTTCTCATAATAATTTTGATGTCACATTAATTTAATACTTGCTGCAACTTATTAAGACTGTTCATATACTAAGGTTGGCTATAAAAGTAAGCTGCAAATAAGCTGATGAAAATTTTAAAAAGCTCATGTATGTGTTAAACTTTTTCACCCCCACCCCCCCCCCCCCCCTCTCAGTTTAACTAAGAATTCAACAGAATCTAGTTCATCCCATCAAGCTTGTAGTAACATGACCAAGGGTATGAATCTAAATATGTTTTTTATGAACATTATACTAAAATTTTGATAGAGAAAATACCCTTGCACATTTATTAGTATGATATTCATTGTGTGGAAAAATGTATAAACATAATTTTTTTGTACAGAAAGGTAACGAAAACCATGAAGACAAAAAATATAGAAGAACAGTCACCAAATATATCTGGTTTGAAAGAGTTCATTCCCATGAACAAGTGTAAAAACAATTAAACACATTATCACACTACTGGGCACTAGAACAATGAATGTTGGAAACTCCATCCATAACTCCACCTAATTTCAAGTAAGAGAACATAGTCAAAATTTAACTAGCATAATAGTGTGATAGAGGAAAATGAAGAGCATATATCAGTTCCTGTAGTAGATTCTATGCCTAGCTAGTAGGGGGTGTTGTGGACAATTTTGTCACCTCCTAGAGACAGCCTAGAGTTGCCATAGACCAGTGCCTAGGACATCTTAATATAGCAAGGAGCTCTTCGTGTAGTTTGGATTGTCAGTCCAAGAGTTCACTTACTATCTCTTGTTTGAACAAGGAAATTAGTTTTGAATGGGACCAAACTCTCTCAGAAGCTGACACAAAGATAAGAATAGTGTAGGGACATCATGTAAAACTCCAATACAAAGGCATCAGACAGTTAAGAGACAGCTTACTGTAAAGAGGGCCAGTTCAAATAATATATCACAGAAATCAAATATCAGGAAGTGAGTGCAATGAGGAAACATAGAGAAGATATTAGTTAACCTGAGACTGATACCCAGATACACAACAGAACCACATAAGGGCATATTAATTTATGAATCCTTATATGACAATGGCATTTTAAAAGCACCCTCCTCAAGTAACTAATATAGCAGAAAATATGGAAGAGATGAACATGGAACATTATATCATGACTAGGCCTATTTAAAGCGCTTGACTAATTCCAGAAAGGGCATCAACAAGGATGAATCCTTACTGCAAACTAGTGAGCCACTCGCATTCTAGAACATGATACAAGAAGATAAATAGCATGAAATAAGATATCGTATTAACACATAAGAGAAATTACATACTGTGAGATACCAAAGACCAGAATCCTCATTACAGTTATAACTCCTCCTCACTGAGACCCTACGGGCTCTGAACCTTCATACAGAAATATTACAAAATGTATACAAAGCCTTTTCCCTGCACAGTTTGCTGATAGAAATCTGGAACCCCTACAATGTCTTTCTTTTCAGATTTTATAGAAGGGATAGAGAACTCTAGAGAAGGAGGTAGATAGAAAACATTTAATGACTTATTTTGAATCAGATGGCGGAAAACATTCGTGCCTACACTATGAATGACTGAACATAAATGACTGTACTTTACGACTTATTTCCGGAAATGAATGCTGGGAATGAAAATCTGCTTACAAACAAGACATAAATAATAAAATATGTAGATATTCGGCTTTTTGTTGGAGGAGGGAGATCTGCGGCAATTAAACCTTGAGGCGCCTGCTTCTGTACGTGGTACTTTCGATCTACAGGTTTTGAATTTAAATTTGAAACCTTTTTCATGCCGGACACTGAATTCATTGCTCCTTCATTAATAATGTGCTGCCTCATTAATGCTTTCATCCGCCCAAATGTGCCCTTTTGATTCTCTGGAGAGTTCTATAGATCGAAATATCTTTCTTCAATGGGGGTCACATCATAGTGGCTCCCGGATCTTTTCTGCCAATTTCATTCCCACAACAAGTTCCTGCAAAAACAAAAGCCTGTGAAATGAGGCTAAACATAGAGAGAGTGGATGTAGTGAGGTTAATGGAAGTGGTGGCACCGATTTGAGAGGATGATGAGATGACGCGGAGTGGCGAAAAACACAGAGGAACAGCAGAGAAATAGGAAGTGGAAATGAGGTAATACAAAGGGACGATGATAAGTGCAAGGGGAAAAAACATCAAACAGAGACACTAAAATGCAACACATAAACAAAATATGTGAAAAGTGGAAGAAACAACGGATAACACGTGGGCAGATGACGAAGAATGGCGAAACGATGCTAATAGCACTAAAACTCAGAAATTAATTTTCGTGGGAGTTACAAAGAAAAATGTGACAAAACAATGGAGTAAAGGCTTTGGAAGTGGGACCCAGGGCACACATTGCAAATTCGCAAGTGGAGAAAATGCGATGGGGAGAACGATGGAATAACAAGAATCTACGCTATGCGCTATGTGATGGGCGTAACTGTTCGAGCGCAGATCGCAAAAATGAAAAGTGCGATGATGGAGAATAGCATGAACGGGAAACTGCGGTTTTGCAATCGGGCGGATATGCGATGGGTGCGCAAATCGCAAAAATGGAAAGTGCGATGGCGCGATCGATCGCGCTGCAAACAATTGCGATGGGTGCGATTTGCGATGGCGATCGCATCGCAAATATTTGCGATGGAAAAGCGGCAGGGGTTATATAATATAAGACCTTATAATAAGGTTTATGTTGTATGGCGGAAATGAAAGGGGAAGTGGTTAAGGGGCTAGGCCTGTGAGGTTTTCGACTTAACGGTCTGCAGCTTCTCTTTTATAATGTAATTGAAGGCGGAGGGAGGTGGTAGCGATAGGCATTAAAATGGGTTTACAGGGCAAAGGGGAAGGATCCGGATTGTTTAAGCATATTGCCCATGAAAATTAGATAGAGATAATATTGTGAACAACATTGGCAACGCCTGGGGACGGCATGTTCGTCCTCGGACATGTCGAGAACACGCAGACCTCAGACCCTCGTGTATGTGGATTTTATTCTACAATCCCCTTGCATTTTCTTCAAAACTCATTAGCACCCATTCCTTATTAAAAGAATGATAAAACAAAAGAAAAATAATGTACAATATAATACACCAGGCTGTCTTCGCCTCCTGGGTCCCATACTTTGCTTTGCTGGCATCCATTGGTTACATTATTCTTCAGTTGTACCCCTCCATGTTTCCATATTTTATTCTGCAATTTACCTCCAGCTATGCTTTCACATTCTGTTCTTGTTTTTCCATTGCCAAATTTTCTTTGCTTTCTTGCTGTCATCTGCTTTTTCTGAGGCATCTTCATCATTAGTCTTCTGATGCTGTCAATTCCTATGCCCAACCTTTCTTTTATCTGGAACTGACTTTGCTCACCACTGTCTTCATCCTGGCCAGCTTTGATTTTTTCGTTTTCCACTGCATCTTCAATATGACTCTTAAAAGCCTAATCACTTTCTTCTTGTATTTTGAAAGGCAGTGGTATCTCTTGTTCTTGTTCCAGAATAGCAGCTTCAAAAAATCTTCTTTCTGCTGGCAACATGCTGCTAGAAAAGACCCTTGATCCTTCTTCAAATGTTTGCAAAAAATGAGCATAAGGATCATGAAAAGATACCTGGTCATGTATATTAGGCAAGCAGGCTTCAACCAGGATTTCTTTTCCTTCCACTGGATTAACAACAAGACTCTCTTGAGAGAGATAATCTCCCTCATTTTCTTCATTTTCTGAACTGGAGGACTCATCATATATGGCAGCTGAGTCCTCATAGGGCTCGGATATGCTCTGCTCTGACGTGTTGAGCTCCGTGAAAAGATCTAAGTATTCTTGAGCAGGGGCTTGCACCTTTGCTTCCTCTTTTTCAAGAGTAGGCTCATTATTTTCATCTTGCTCAAGGACTTCTTCTTTTCTCTCCTCCTCTTCTTTTGAAAGGAAAGGCTGCTGATCGCCGATCACATGACACTCATCACTGATGCTTTCATAACTTTCTCCATCAGTGTCATAGATAGGACGGATGGGTCCACTGCTTCTCTGGAGACAATCATCATCAAATAAATCATAATTAGGAAAGTCACAATCATAAGCAATGTCACCAATCAAACTTGTCGGTTTCTCGGCAGGTCTTTCTCCGTCTTGATTCTCAGAGGAGCTTTCTGGATCCAAATTATCAAACTCAATGGACGAGTGAGCAAGGGAATCTGTTCTGTAAAAGACTTCTGAGGTGAACTGCTGATTTAATTTCTGATCAACCTCATCTTCTGTCAAAGGGGATGATTGCTTTGTGTTCCTCTGTGCAGAAGAGCAGCAGCTCTCCTTTTCTTGTACTAGCTGATTGGGAGGCGGGATGTTCTCTTGAGCCTCTTCTTTTACATCGGATTCTGCCTCTTCTATGTGGTCTCTTGCTTTTTCAAGGTAGCGTTTCCTATTAACTTTTGCTATTAGGTCGTGATATTCTCTGACCAGCATAATACAAGATATAGGCAAGAATTCAGGCAATTCCTGATTGCTTTCCTCTTCATCTTCCATGGGCTTTAAAATATCATACATGCCTTGCTCATTATCCACGTCTTGATTTTGTTCTTGTTTTGGAAGAGGCATGGGCCGTTCTAAATAATTATCATCCTCATTCATATTAGCGCTATACCTCTCCTGCACTTTACCAAACCTTTTTATTAATTCATTTAATTGATAATACAAAGCCTCTAGCTTTGTATCCCTATCCATGCTTGGATCCATGCTTCTGCAAAGATGATCACTAGATCTTCTCAACCAGTTCAGAGTCTTCTGCCAGTGGGGTCTTTTAATTATTCAGGAATTGTGGAGTCGCCAGGTGGATGGTTTAAGATCTTTACTGTCCACCACAGTGATTTGCCAAATCAAAGCTATTGTTTCTTCCCCAGCAGAGTCGGGACTGCAAATAGATTTATCAAATAAACAACAGTGGAGTCGGGATTTTCTACTGAGATTTCTTAAGAAGAAGAAGATGGATAATCTTCTACAGGATATTCAGTTATTTCGGCACAAACTAACTTCTTCTCTTTCCAAACTCTTTTATGGATGGTCTTCTCCGGGTCAGACACGTAAGGTGTTTTCGACTGCGATGTATCTGACCTCAAATGTGGCTTTCGAGAAGCCAGGACTACCAATAAAATTTATCAGATAAAGAACAGTGGAGTCACCAAGGTGAGAGATATGCAACTCTTCAACTCTCTGTGCTCACCTGATTAGAGAGTGAAAACAATTTGTCGAGACCCAGGGAAACTGAGATTCTTGAATTCGATCCCCGGCAACGGCGCCAGAAAGATGTTGTGGACAATTTTGTCACCTCCTAGAGACAGCCTAGAGTTGCCATAGACCAGTGCCTAGGACATCTTAATATAGCAAGGAGCTCTTCGTGTAGTTTGGATTGTCAGTCCAAGAGTTCACTTACTATCTCTTGTTTGAACAAGGAAATTAGTTTTGAATGGGACCAAACTCTCTCAGAAGCTGACACAAAGATAAGAATAGTGTAGGGACATCATGTAAAACTCAAATACAAAGGCATCAGACAGTTAAGAGACAACTTACTGTAAAGAGGGCCAGTTCAAATAATATATCACAGAAATAAAATATCAGGAAGTGAGTGCAGTGAGGAAACATAGAGAAGATATTAGTTAACCTGAGACTGATACCCAGATACACAACAAAACCACATCAGGGCATATTAATTTATGAATACTTATATGACAATGGCGTTTTAAAAGCACCCTCCTCAAGTAACTAATATAGCAGAAAATATGGAAGAGATGAACATGGAACAGTATATCATGACTAGGCCTATTTAAAGCTCTTGACTAATTCCAGAAAGGGCATCAACAAGGATGAATACTTACTGCAAACTAGTGAGCCACTCGCATTCTAGAACATGATACAAGAAGATAAATAGCATGAAATAAGATATTGTATTAACACATAAGAGAAATTACATACTGTGAGATACCAAAGACCAGAATCCTCATTACAGTTATAACTCCTCCTCACTGAGACCCTACGGGCTCTGAACCTTCATACAGAAATATTACAAAATGTATACAAAGCCTTTTCCCTGCATAGTTTGCTGATATAAATTTGGAACCCTTACAATGTATTTCTTTTCAGCTTTTATAGAAGGGATAGAGAATTCTAGAGAAGGAGGTAGATGGAAAACATTTAATGACTTATTTTGAATCAGATGGCAGAAAACATTCGCGCCTACACTATGAATGACTGAACATAAATGACTGTACTTTACGACTTATTTTCGGAAATGAATGCTGGGAATGAAAATCTGCTTACAAACAAGACATAAATAATAAAATATGTAGATATTCGGCTTTTTGCTGGAGGAGGGATATCTGCGGCAATTAAACCTTGAGGCGCCTGCTTCTGTACGTGGTACTTTCGATCTACAGGTTTTGAATTTAAATTTGAAACCTTTTTCATGCCGGACACTGAATTCATTGCTCCTTCATTAATAATGTGCTGCTGCATTAATGCTTTCATCTGCCCAAATGTGCCCTTTTGATTCTCTGGAGAGTTCTATAGATCGAAATATCTTTCTTCGATGGGGGTCACATCATAGTGGCTCCCAGATCTTTTCCGCCAATTTCATTCCCACAACAAGTTCTTGCAAAAACAAAAGCCTGTGAAATGAGGCTAAACACAGAGAGAGTGCACGTAGTGAGGTTAATGAAAGTGGTGGCACCGATTTGAGAGGATGATGAGATGACGCGGAGTGGCAAAAAACACAGAGGAACAACAGAGAAATAGGAAGTGGAAATGAGGTAATACAAAGGGACGATGATAAGTGCAAGGGGAAAAAACATCAAACAGAGACACTAAAACGCAACACATAAACAGAATATGTGAAAAGTGGAAGAAACAGCGGATAAAACGTGGGCAGATGACGAAGAATGGGGAAACGATGCTAATAGCACTAAAACTCAGAAATTAACTTTCGTGGGAGTTACAAAGAAAAATATGACAAAACAATGGAGTAAAGGCTTTGGAAGTGGGACCCAGGGCACACATCGCAAATTCGCAAGTGGAGAAAATGCGATGGGGAGAACGATGGAATAACAAGAATCTGCGCTATGCGCTATGCGATGGGCGTAACCGTTCGAGCGCAGATTGCAAAAATGAAAAGTGCGATGACGGAGAATAGCATGAATGGGAAACTGCGCTTTTGCGATGGGGCGGATATGTGATGGGTGTGCAAATCGCAAAAATGGAAAGTGCGATGGCACGATCGATCGCGCTGCAAACAATTACGATGGGTGCGATTTGCGATGGCGATCGCATCGCAAATATTTGCGATGGAAAAGCGGCGGGGGTTATATAATATAAGACCTTATAATAAGGTTTATGTTGTATGGCGAAAATGAAAGGGGAAGTGGTTAAGGGGCTAGGCCTGTGAGGTTTTCGACTTAACGGTCTGCAGCTTCTCTTTTATAATGTAATTGAAGGCGGAGGGAGGTGGTAGCGATAGGCATTAAAATGGGTTTACAGGGCAAAGGGGAAGGATCTGGATTGTTTAAGCATATTGCCCATGAAAATTAGATAGAGATAATATTATGAACAACAGGGGGAAAGCAAAAAGGAAAGGCAAATATTACATCATTGCAGACCCTAGTTGTAAAAAATACCTAGAACTAATCGAGATAGATATTGTGGTAGAAAAATAGGTATATGTTGTCACTATTCTAGCACGATCCATCGAAGAAAGAAAACTAGGAGAGGAGAGCCCACTAGCTTAGGTAAGTAAGCGATGGTCAACGTATGTGTGTGATCATAGGTAAAAAAATATTTTTTGAGCTAATTAATGTTTTTATAAGCTTTTGGATACTAGAATCCCTTTTTGAGAATATTTGATCTAGGAGGATCTCAAATAAGTTAAAACATCAAAGTTGTCAAAGTTTATTAGAGCTAATTCCATTGCGTAGTGCTTGGAAAACCAAATTCAACACAATTTGAAATCCTAAAACCAAGTTCGTATGATAAAGATATGGCAGTTAAATGTTTCTGGGACAAAGCCTAATTATTGGGAAAACGTGCCACACAGGACTCCCATAATATGACACATGGCACTCCTAGGACACAATGTGGTAGATAGTCAGAGCAGTGATACATTGACATATGACACTAGCTGGTGATTGGGCATCCACATCGACAAATAACTAAACAAACACATGGATGAATGGTAGTACTAACATTGGTGTGGCATGATGACTAGTGTTTACATGGTATGTTTACTAGAAAACTAACTGGATCATTTACTGGGAAAGTTGACCAATTTATTGGACTTCTCACCAGAAAATTTAGACCAATATGCAACTGACACGTGGCCTTATATGAATCCACCATATGGCTTGAACTCATTAGTTAAAAAAAGAGTTCGAAAAATTGGCCTCCACAAAGTTTGAAGCTCTGACCTCTCCTTAACAAAATATGCATCCTACCACTACACCATTGCCATGAATTAATATGTGTGGTCACAATTTCACCAATGTGGTGGCTCCGCTAGATTTAACCATTGATAATTATGAGCCCCAAATTTGACAAAGAACCCACGGTTTTTAAATATAACATGTCATGATGATGTTAAATGGTTAACAACATTAACCACCACCATACCACATGGTAAATATAAAAATACTAGTTGTTGTATTGTATGGTTGAACGTGCCAACCAACATGTCATATAATACATTAATATTTGACCATGGATCAACGCCAGCTAACATGCATTTCTCCAGTGCTATAGTTCCACGATAAAAGTGCCACCATAAATTGCATTACCATGAATCAATGGAGGCTAGAAAAATCCACATTTGTTATGAAGGTTCCAAAATAAATTGATATTTTCCAGTAACCAGGAACATTGTCAAACGTTCTCCTGCTAGGATTTCAAAGGCTACTATATTTTTTCATTAAACCGATGCGGCCACATTTTATTGGGATGAATGTTGTTTTACACCAAGACAACGCCATCTGGCTACATAATAACAGACAAGAATAATTAGTTGATCAAGGGGCTCTTGGCTGAATACGTTTTGAGACACGATGACATACAAAGCAACACGTGGCAACCAATGGGAGAAGTGCATATGGAATGGTGGGTCCTCATGGGACAAGTAACCTTCAAGGTACCGAGACGGAAGAAAATTAAAAGGCACAAGTTGAGGACTCCTAGGATGATTCATCATCAGGAAAATATGGCATATATAATCAGATTTGACAACCAATGAAATGAACCCACATGAAGGAAGGTGGATCCACATGACATATCACCACAAAGGATATGGCCTCAGAATCATTTTTAATAGCGGAAAGTAAATAAATTTAGGGGATAAAATTAAAGGGATATGATGTGGTTTTGTTGTGGTGATTGGGACCAAGCACAATGGAGGTTCATAGTATAAAAATAAGCCCTTAGGGTTGTAGTCAAATAGGTCTCGCATAGTTATAACGTGGCTTTTGTTAATCACTTTAGCTCATGATTAAGAGCCTATTTGAATGATTCAACAACAAATTTTAAAGACCATTTGGGATAAAAATAAAGCACTTTTAGCCAATATTTGAAAGCGAATGGGTTGGCAACTTGAATCTAGCACTTATGCCATATAAAGAAGAGGAGATATAAATCCTTAAATCAAGAATGAATGGGTTAGTGGAAATATTTGGTGGAATGGATATATTTACTATTAAATCTGGAGGATTTTCTAAATTTAGCAACGATCCAAAAATAAAAGGCTCTATTAAATCGTGTAAAAATACCATAATAGAATATTTTAGCAGTGAATCTCAAGTTTTCTTGTGTTAATATATCAAGAGAGTTAGAAGACTTGGAGAGAAGGTTTATAAGAAATATTTTAAGTATGAAAAAGGAAAAAATAAATATTCATGCAAGCATTAATGTGCAAGATAACTAAAGAGAAAAGAACCAAAAATATCAGTCCAAATTATATAAAAGCATAGTCAAATTTACAAGGTATTGATAATGAATATATGAGTGACTATGTGAGATGGATTAATGATGCTTATGTGCTTGGTGTTTTGGTCAGTGATAAAATATTTCTGGAGGTATTTTTATGGTGGTTTTGGTGAGTGTATAAAGAGAGAAAGTTATTTGTTTTGTAAAAGGTAATGGATTTATGATTTGATTATGAAAATTGTATAAAAGATGAATCATTGAGGTAATAAAAGTTGTAGCTTTCAAGGCAAGGTTTCTAGCTCCTTACAGTAGTTGATGGTAAAATTTAGGGATTGCATATCCTTTAAATGATAGATGATAACATTAAGGGTTGTATCTCCTTTCAGTTGTAGCTAATAAATGAGGGAGTAGTAGCTTCCCACTAGCTGTAGCCAGAGAAATTTGTAACAACAAGTAGTAGCTTTCTTTGTGAAGGAATTGAATAAATATTTTAGATAATTTGTGGGTTATCTTTGTGTTTCTTATGATATTTATTTCTATTCTCATATGAATTAATTGTTGGAAATTTTATTGATGTCCTATTATCCTTACAAGTGAAAGTAAGTTTTAAAATTTCTACAACACTGATTCACCCACTCTTAGTGTTGTCCTAGTTTATAACAATTTACATCATATTATCCTCAATATCCTCATGAATATGGTTTCTGTGGTTCTTTTGAAAAGCATACAAAATGAATTGGATGGAATTTACTGACAAAGATGAGATACTTAGGGAAAGGTCTCGACAAATATTGTTAATGAATCGCCATACCTATCAAGGTGGTGGAAAGGCCTTGATATTCCAAGTTGAGATTCAATGAAGGTTGTTCCAATGATGAACCTCAATCAATGTACATAGATCCTTCAACTACTAAAGACACATATCGTTAGAGTGGTGAAAATGGTGGTGAATCTAGTTCATCCCAACAAACATGTTGAAAACACAACCAATGGTATGAATATAAATATGTTTTTAATGAAAATTATATTCAAATTTTATGGAGGAAATACCCTCTTACATTTTGTTAGAAAGCTAATTATTGTGTGGAAAAATGTATAAAGAGAAAAGATTTCTAATGAAAGGTAATGGAAACTAGGAAGACAAAAAAACTAGAAGAACACTCGCCAAATATATTTGGTTTTAAAGAGTTCTTTCCCATGAAAAAGAATAGAAACTATTGTATGCGTTATCACATGTGTGGGTAGTAGAATAATAAATTTTTTAAACTCCATCCACAACTCCACAAGAGTTTCAACAAGAGAACATAGTTAGAACTTGTTGAAGATAATGATCTGATAGAGACAAGTAAGGAGCCTATAGAAGCTCCTATATTAGAGTATACACATAGCTAGTAGGAGGAAGCATAAAGGACAAGGAAATATAACATCATTCTATACCATAGTCTTGAAAACGCAACAAAATTGATCCAAATGCACATTGAGGCAGAAAACGAGGTATCTCTGGCCACTATTCTAGCACCATCCCTCAAAAAAACAACGTCACCAGAGGAGATCCCACTAACTCATTTGAGTAGGTGATGGTTAGCTTATGTGTGTGGTCAAAGGAAAAAAATAATCAGCTAATGAATTTTTTTATAAAATTTTGGAGACCAAAATCCATTTTTGTGGTAAGGTTTGATCTAGGAGGATATCAGAGAAACTCAAAAATAAAATTTTCCAAATTTCCTTAGAATTGATGCCATTACATAGAGCTCATAAAACCGAATCGAACAAAATTTGACCAACCTAAAACCACATTCATATGGAAAAGGTATGGAGGTTTAAAATTTTGAGGATAAAGCCTAATTATAGGGAAGAATGCCACATGGAACTACAATAAGACGACATGTGGCAATCCGAGGACACAATGTGGTAGAAAAATTGAGCAATGATATATTGACATATGGCATTTGCTAGTGACTTGAAATCCACATCAAAAGATCCCTAGGCACACACATGCATGAATGGTGGGTCGAAATATGGAATTATTGGCACTTACGTGGTATGATGACTTGTTTTGACATGACATGCTGACCGAACAACTGATTGGATGGTCGACTGGGCAGGGTTACTAGTTGGCTGGACTGCTGACCGAAAAAATCAATCCAATATATAGGTGACATGTGTCCCTATGATATGGTGGGACATGGCCCTATATGAATATAACATGTGTCTTGAGCTCATTGGTTTAAAAGAGAGTTCAACGAATTGGTCTCCACAAGGTTTTGAACCTATAACCTCTCCTTAAAAAATTTGAACCATACCACTACACCATTTGCATGATTTAATATGTATGGCTGCAATGCTTTATTTACGGTTTATTGTGTTAAATTGTGGAAAAATGGGTTGGTTGAACCCCACTAGATATGGTGGCTCCTCTAGATTTAATCACCGGTAATTATGAGTTCTCGATTCGCCAGAGAATCCACGGTATTAAAATATAACATGGCATGATGAAGCTACATGGTTAGAAACATTAACCACCACCATACAACATGATAAATTTAATAATAATAGCCATTGGATTATATGGTTGAATGTGCCAACAAACATGTCATATAATACATTGATATTTGATTGTGGATCAATTTGAGCCAACATGCATTGCCACAGTGCTACAATTCCACATTGGATCAGAGGATCCACCACAATGAATGTGCCACCATAAATTACATTTCCACTACTCAACATAGGCTAGAAAAATCCATAGTTTTTATGAAGGTTCGAAAATCAGTCAATAGTTTCCAACAACCTGGAACATTTCCAAGGGTTCTCTTGCCATGATGTCAAAATCTATGAGCTCTATTATTGAACCAACATGGTGGAAATTTATTGGGCCGAATGTAGTTAGCATTTGAGGCAATGCCATTAGGCCACAAAATTACATAGGGGAATCACTGGTTGATCGAGGTGCAATTATCAAATTGAATTGGTTCATTGGATTTCCATTTTTTTAGCTCACTAATAGACCAAGATTTGATTAATATTTAAATTTGGGAGGTTCCAAAATGCCAACCAAACATCATTACGATGATTCATGCCACCACCTCGTAATTAGCTTGATGGTTATAACTAAATGATTCAATAGTGGCTTATCATTCGACCAAGCCATATGGATATTTGGTGGTTCATGATATTAACATAATGATCAATGCACTTAAAAAAACTATATAAAATATTGGGCGAACCATTTAGAGAATAGAGAGACTATTGAAATTACAATTATATTGTATATGTCGATTTGTGTGGAGAGTATATTTTTATTCCCTTTTGAGGAGAGTAGTCGAATAGAGTCTTGTGCCTAAATTTTAATTAGAGAGTCTGTACACTTTATATAATTGTTCCTATATTGTATGCCCACTTTATATAATGAAGTGGAGAAGTGATTTTTTTATTTTGACCACTTTCTTGTGGTGATATATTGGCCAAATTTTTATAAATTTTGTGGAAAGGATTTTCCCATATTGGGTATAGAGAGAGTTTCCTACTCTTTTGTTATGGGAGGAGATTTGTAATTTCCCACTTTTGTGCTTTTGAAGTGGAGAGTACTTTTTTCGTGACCATGTTATAACATGGATGTATTTGTAAATAGTGTCCTCTCTTATCATTGTTGAGTGGAGAAGCTTCAACCCTTGTTGTCAACAAGGATAATTCCTTTTTTGAAGGAGATATAACAAAGTAATTTTTTCATTGAATGAATTTGGAGATGCAACAATGGGGGCCCTAGTGAACATCATTATCAATTTTGTTTTGATTTCTCTCTTTGTCAATTCTTCCTACGATATTATTTTTGTATTCTCTCGTCTATTTTTTTTTCACTTTTTAATATTTATCCTTAACAAATATCATTAAAGGGTTCAAATCACAATCTTATTCACCCATTGTATTGCAACAAACCATATCTACATATTGAGAATCTCTATGATAAAGTGTGGGTGAATGACCCTGGTTAAGAACATTTTTATATGTTATTTTAATGTATATATGTTTAAATTATATTTGAAGACCACAAATATATTTCAACGTATACATGTCCATCAACAAGAAACATAATTGATTTTTAATGGATCTACTTGAGCTCAACAAATCCATTATTTCAGGTATGTTATGTTATTTTATGGTAACTACAATACTTGTCATAAATTTGGACATAAGGCTATTGATTGTAAAGTTAGTAAAGTTGAAAGAGATGAAATATTAGATCCAACCACTTCCAAAATTTTAGATCTAGAAAATCCTTTGTTGCACAAACTTAACTAATTATGTCCTCTTAAGAATAAGGTTGAAGGTTATTTTCACCATAATTGTGGGAAAAAATTCAATGAATGTTGAAGCAAATCGTTCAACCCTCTAAATTAACATAATTCTGAGTAA
This sequence comes from Pinus albicaulis, assembly GCA_034641835.2. Classification (NCBI taxonomy): domain Eukaryota; kingdom Viridiplantae; phylum Streptophyta; class Pinopsida; order Pinales; family Pinaceae; genus Pinus; species Pinus albicaulis. The sequence continues at coordinate 877,789,691 of CM076575.1, read as the reverse complement.
TCAAACTCTCAAAAGAATGTGCATAAATGTAAACAAAGGACACAAGGGATTGAGGAACGTAGTTTTGTCCTATATGTTCATGATCAAGAAGAAAAGTGGTTTGTTAATATTGGATTCCAAGTACATGACTGGAGATAGAAGTAAATTACGATTTATGAGAGAGAATGAGAAAGGTAGTGTAACATTTGGGAACAATGCCCCAACTAAAAGAAAAGGGAAAGGAACAATTAGCCTAAATGAGAAGACCAAGGCCCATAGTTATTGTATGTGGATGGCCTTAAATATAATATTCTAAGTGTCAATTATATCGTTGATAATGACTATGGGGCTATCTTCCAGTCGAAGGATTTTGAAATAAGAAGGGAAGAGGATGGTAAGATAATAGTTAAAGTAATCAAGACCCGTAGTAATGTATATGTATTTGATGACGCCAGAGTAAAATCCTACTTAAGAAATACAGAAGAGACATGGCTATGGAATAGGAGAATGAGTGATGTAAACCTTCATAACCTAATGAAAATATACAAGAGAGAGGTAATCAACAGTATTACAAATCTGTCATAGACATATAGTTCCATTTGCAAATATTTTCAGTTTGGTAAGCAGGAAAGTGTTCACTTCAAGATAAAAGAGCACTCAGCTTATATACGTATATAACTGATAAATACTAACATATGTGGTGCTACAAGGACACAAGGCCCAAGAGAATATAATTACATTATCTTATTTACTGATGATTTAACTAGAGATACATGTATCATGTTACTAAAGGAAAAATCAAAATATTTTACCAAATTCGAAGTATTCATGGATCAAGATTAAAATGAGAAAGATATGAAGATAAAATGTCGGTAGTTAGACAAAGGAGGACAGTATACTTCAATGGAGTTTGAAGAGTTCTATGAATAACACAGTATAAAAAGGAAATAATATATTCCAATGATCCCTCAGTAGAATGGGGTAGTGGAATGAAAGAATAGAACCATTCAAGGAATGGTTAGAGCCATGATGGATGAAGAAGAGGTTGCAAACACCTTCTGCAGATATGCAACTTAGGATGTTATTTATATCACCAATAGAAGTCAACTTTTCTCTAACAGTGATAAGAATCCATAGGAATTTTGGAAAGGAAGGCCAACCTTAGTGAAATGTCTCAAGGCATTCAACAATAATTTTTATATAGATATAAATGATAAGAGGCATGGTAAGTTTGACTCGTTTTCATATGAGGGAATTTTCCTTAGATTCGCAATCAAAAGCAATGAATACAAATTTCATCACCAAAGGACTAAGCAAATTGAATATTTCATTGATGTCAGAGTGGATGAAGTCATACCTCATGCAGAAAAGCATCAAGAGAAACCATATGAGGGTGATGAATATTTATTCAAGTATGTATAACCTAAAGAGATAGAAGAAGAATATGATGTTGATGATGAGGAAGAATAAAGAGTGCCCAAGAGGCACAGAAATCCATTTAGATCTGTTCAAAAGCAACACTAACAAGAGAAAAATTATTGCATAAAAATAACTCAATTTTCAGATGAGACAAAGATTTACTATCACTCCCAGACATGCGTGTTTCATAACGCTTTTTGAGATAGAACCAAAAATCTTCAGCCAACCAAGTGAAGAAAAATTCTGGGTTAAGGCAATGGATGAATAATTAGAGAAAATAGACAAAAATATAACTTGGGTATTGGTTTCTAGACGAAAGTATAAGAGCATCATCAGTGACAAGTTGTTTTTCAAGAGAACGACAAATGAAGAAGTCTATTTAGTGAGGAACAAAGCTAAGCTAGTTTGGAAAGGCTATGATGAAGTAAAAGGTATATATTTTTAAGAAACGTTTTCCCAATGTAGTGAAACTAGAAGTTGTTGGAATTATCGCTAAAATGTTGGCATTGATGTCAACATGGATGTTTGATTTTTATGTTGAATGATGACCTAGGCTCTATCATAATGTTTAAGAAAATGATTGTATGCATGTTTAGGGGCAGTATTGTATGGTTGTTTGATTTATTTTTCATCTCGTAGTACAAGCCTGATGGAAAATTTCATATCAATATGTTTAAATGGAGGATTATTTTTTCATATTCATGTCTATTTAATGGTCAACATGCATAGTGAAGGATTAATATTTTAGGGCATGAAGTTTCAAAGGCTGGAATGAAAGGTGTTAAAAAGGCTCAAGAGCCATGTATAGGCATTGCATGTCATGAAGAAGCATGATTCAAAGTTTATATTGGACAGAGAAGGATTTGGGCTACATTATTCTCTAGTCGTATCAAGGAAGGATCATCAGGGCAGTTGAAAGCTTCTAGCCACATGAAATACTCCTTCATAGGGAAGCTATAGCCAATGATTCCCTTCATCATTTGTGTGGCCATGGTTGTAGGTGGAAAAAATAAAAGAAAAATAATAGTAAAACAAAGTTTTTCACCCATGGAATTGTGCATGAGATATTGTATTGCCACGACCCACTTTACCATCAACAATTACATTAGTATTTTCTTCTGGTATTTGGAAAACATTAGTTTTTTCCTATGGTATTGAGAGGATTAGGAAACTATAAAAGGATGATCAAATGGGAGAAAGTGTGTGTGGATCGATGAATTATCTCTTGTGATTTGTTTAAACATGTCTCCACTAAAGCACATCGAATTGATCTATCATGATTATATTTTCACTATTTGTTTTATTAAAGGTGTAATGGAAGGAAATTTGAGAATATCTTATTGTGTTTTATCTAGTATGTGAAGTAGAAAGGAATAAATGTCAAAAATGTGCATAAGTATTTGAATCTGTTTTTTTGGCCCTATTTGTACTCATTTCAAATATTATTGGTTAGACAAGAATTAATGAGAGTTTTAAGAGCATCACTATATTGATTGATTTGTTTACATAAAGGATGAAATTTTTCACTAATTTCTGATATAGAGAAAATGTTTACATTATGCAAAGATTTTTTTGTGAGAGTGTTGGTACATATACCTTAGTGTGTTGCTCTATAGATGAGACAAAGGAAAGTTATGTGTGTCTTCAGTGATTGTTGGTATGCAGAGAACAAACTTTGACATGAAGGTTTTTTTAAAAGAGATAATGACTTCATACCATTATTATGACTAACTTACTAGAAATAGGTCCTCACTATCACACAAAAAAAACCTTTACATGAATTTCTCGGATCATATCTAAATTGGATATATGTATGCCACCTTGTGTCTTTAAAAATTATGACAAATATCAACATTGTAGGAGTACAATGATAGAGTATTCTCTTCATATTATATGCCTTGAGGGCTTTGAATCTATGATCTGGTTTGCACACAATGATATACATGGTTGGATAGGGTATATATGCTGCAAAGATAAATATGTGGATTCCATGAATTTCCTTATGCTGGAAAGGGTATATACATTCTACATAGACTCCTTTTGTTTATACTTTGGACTAGTAACATATTTTGCAACTCTTGTGCTGATATGAAGTACTTGTAGTTGGGAGAGGCCTTTGTTACTTGAGTTGCAAATGTCCTTGATTGTCTATAACATTTTTCACTCTATGTTTACTATTGTTATATCATCATGAGAAGTGATTACATGTGATGTGTCTAGTTGCTACTCTTGTATTTCTGTCCAAAGAAAGGTTTGACGGAGTATGGAATATCTAGAGAAGGATTTGATGAATGTGCTTGATTTGGGGCTTGGAATTGATTAAGTAAAGGGTTCCTAATGTTATGGATTTAAAATGAAGAGGTCTTGCTGAATGTCTTATGCAAAGAAATATTTGACAATGATGATGGTTGCATTGAGTCCCGTGTTGAAATTTGAATGGATTGCTGCAAATAATTTTGAGATAGTCTTGGTTGGATACTACTGCACATTTAGAGATTGTATTTACAATAGAAATGGATTGGCACTTTAATGGATGATGCATTGTTAAGTGAAATTTATTTCTGAATTGATTATGTGACATGGTACTTGATAGTCTTAGGAAATTAGAGCTTGATGAGAATAATATATGATATGAATTGGCTTGAGAGTGCTATGTGGCTTAGTATATTGGTTTGATCTAATTAATATTCAGTGACTAGTATATTGGAATTCAGTGATTGGGATTCAATGTTTTTTACTCAATAATTTAGTGATTTAGTGATTGGTATAGTGGTATTAAGTTATCAGTTTTTTTTTTATCTTTCTATTCAAATTTTGTTTGTTGGGTGTGGGTGTATTTTGAAAATTGATGAAAGGTGTCCTGCATGTTTTTGGACGTTTATTGAGACATTTGGATGTATTATGAACATTTTTAAACATTTTCAATGAAGTTAATAATCGGTGTAGCCTTTAGTGAGGGAGTAGGAACTTCCTTCCAGTAGGAGTCTATAAACTTGATAGGGAATAGTAGCTTTGTTCTAGTAGGAGCTGGAGAAATTCCAGAAGTTGTTTACTTTTGCAAGTAGGAGCTAGTGTGCTGGCAGGAGTCTACTCCAATACATAATGTAATAATACTTCCTTTATAATAAAATAAGAAGAAAAATGAAAACAATGATGGTTTTTTAACACATTAGGTTCCCACCTAAAATTGGGTGTTGATATGTGATTGATGTTTTCATGTCTTTCATGGTTTCCATGCTTTTATATTTAATAGTGCTCATGGTTTATAGAAAAACATCCTACTAATGAAATAATGATTCAAGATAATTTTGAAATGAAAGAATAAATTAAGTAAAGTTAATTTGGGCATGAAATACTAATTCACCACCCCTCTTAGTATTTCTAACAAATCTATTAGGATTTTTTTGGAATTTGTGAGACATAAGAACTTTAAAGTTTATTATATGGATGTGAACTCAAAATTTCTCAATGGTAGTTGGAAGAGAAAGTGTACATTGAATAGCCATAATGCTTTCAACTCCTAGATGATGAAAATCATCTTTACAAACTAATAAAAGTGTTGTATGGGTTGAAGAAAGGTCCAAGAGCTTGGTATGCAAGGTTGGATAAGTATCTACAATATCATGGATTTAAAATAGGAAAATCAAATAATAATTTATACATTAAATCTAAAAGAGATAATTTGTTGATCATACTTTCCTATGTAGATGATAATATTTTCGAAAGTGATATAGAGAAAATGGCACATCAAATTGCTGAAGAAATGTAGAAGGAGTTTGAAATATCCATGCTAGGATAGTTATCATTATTTATTGGGCTAAAAATTATTCATTGAATAAAAGGTATTTTTTATTTCCCAATCCAACTATTTAAAACAACATTTGAAAAAAATTAGAATGGTTGCATACCTATTTGTACACCTATGGTGACTAGATGTAAATTGAGCAAAGAGAATGATCCCTCCGTTGTAAATCAAATGACTTAGAGGTCCATGATTGGAAACCTATTGTAGTTAACTACCTTAATACCTGATATAATGCATGCAATAGGGTTGGTTTCCATATTTCAATCAAATACAAAGGAAATCCATGTCAATGCACTTAAAAGGATATTTAAATATCTCCAAGGAACAATAGGCTTCGGTTTTTTCTATGAGAAATGTAAGGAGTTTACTTTAATAGGTTATATTGATGTTAATTAGGTTGGTCATATGAATGAAAGGAAAAATACAAGTGGAGAAACATTGTTTTTGGGGAATTGGGGCTAGTGTCTTGGGTAAGCAAGAAATACAATTCAATTTCTTTATATGTAGTTGAAGTTGAATACATAGTTGTAGCTACTTGCTATATTCATATTATTTGGATGAAGTAGAAATTCAATTATATAAAAGTTGAATTTTATGATCCAATTCCCATTACCTATGATAATATGAGTGCCATCAGTGTCTCTAAGAGCCCTTTTATAAATCCAATGACTAAACCCATCCCTATTAAATATCATTTCTTGAGAGATCAAGTTGTTGACCATGTTTTTAGATTAGGATATGTGGCTAATAATGATCATATTGCAGATATTTTCACAATTTTTTTTCACAAGGAGCCATTTGAGTACCTCGGAAATAGATTGGGAGTGATCTCTCGAACAAAAAAATGACTCAATTTGTTATAGGACTATTGGTTTCTTAGTTTCTTGATGTATTTTAAGAGTCATTTCTAGGAGAAGAAGGATAAAATGGAAACATCTTTCAAATGTATGTATGTTTGTATGGGGTAAAATTCATCAACAATCTTATATTTTACTATGGATATGATTGATCACGTGAGGATATTTTCTAACTATGTATATTGTGTATCATTGATTTCAAAGGGGTAGAGATTAAGTAGCCCAAATATCGATATTTGAGGCAAATAATAGCTGGGGGAGAAGTGTCCAGATTGTAGTCAAGAAGGAAGTGCAATATTCAGGGTAGAAGAAGATATCTATAAACTATCATGGATATTCCACTGGATATTTCCTCACAACATATCTGATAATATTATATTAAAAATATGAGATTCTACACAATTACAGTTTTATTAAACTTTAAGGTCGGTATATTTAACCTTAAATAGTGCATGCATTCAAAAGTAAATTATGTAGAAAAGTAGAGAATGAAAAAATAAGCTCACACACACATAATAGACAAGATATCCTCTCTGGGAAACCCTTTCATGAGAAAACCCAACTGAAAGGTGAGGTTGCTTCACTCTCTTTCTTTGTCTGGAAATATGGTTGCAAGTACAAAGAATTAATGCTTATGGCCCATGGGATTCTACCATGCATAGATATTCTATGTGTGCTCTATCTCCTATCTCTCCTACCTATCTTTTCTCATATATGGAACAAAATTCTCTTGAAAGAATGGAATGACTCTTCCTCCTAGTGGCCCAGTTATAGCACAACCCGATAACCTACTACTAGTTAATTTTCACTACATCAACTATTAATTAGAGTTAAAAAATAGACTCATGTAGAGTATTTTACATCAAAAGAATGTGGCTAGCCCCTTTCCCATGAATAATGGGGGCTGATGTGAAATCCTCCCAAACTATAAGTGTGCAAACAAGAAGGTTAACTTCTGAGTGCATAACTTCTGGATACACTCCAATTAACAAGATGATTGCACTATTCAAAAGGTCTATGTGTGTAGAATACCATGAAAAGGTGTTCCATGAAGGAGAGAACTTTAAACCCAAAAAACCATCATTTGAATCCTCAAAACTCTCCTGGAAGGTTTCAGGCCCCCTTTTTCCAAATTGGGTCCCACTAGTAAAAACGGTCCCATGAGATGATTCCTCCACTTTTTCCACTCCAAATGCATCGAGATGGATGGAAAATAATATAATGATCCAATCCATATCAAGAATATCCCAAAATGTGTGTTATATGAAATGGGAAACAATGTGAAATTTTTCTTCACATAGAGGAGAAGAGCTTGATTAGTGTCAAGGCGCGTGTTGCTAAAGAGTCGTTTCCATCAAGGCCTCCACAATTTGTCTTAATATTGTTGTCAATACCAAAGGGATAGATTGTTGATAAAAATAAATAATGTTTTCATTTATGTCAAAATAATGTTAATTGATGTCAAAAGAGTCACCATTAATGTCAAGGAGTATCAATATTAGGGGATCATTTTGGTACTTGAGGTCATTAGTTGAGAAGCATGATAGTAGTAAGATGAGTGATGAATATTTAAAAACTTTATGATTGTGTTTACTAGATAGATGGTTTAACGACGTGTATTTGAAGGAATTTTTTCTTCATATGATCAACTCAATTGTCTTGTAATGTACATGGTTAGATATTACTCAGACATATCTTTCTAGCAATATAAGGCACCTTGGGAAATTCAAAAGAGATAAGAAGTTATGGCAGTTTGAAGCTTGGAAAGGTTCGAGAGCCCCATGTTTCCATAGTGTGACAAAAGGTGTGGTATGGGTGTTTTTTCCATCATTTTCCATGAAAAATTGATGTACCATCACAGAGGTCTTGCAGTTGAAATTTTTTCTACAGGAAAAAAATAGGAGACATTGTTATCAAAGTTCGTGGGAAAAAATATTATCGTCCCTTGGTGCAAAAATTTCTAGTGCATTGAAGAGTCTTTGATAATAGGTCTAGGAAAATCCAAGGTCCCACGGCTGACCAAACCCACTAGAAAGAGGTATGTCTGTCGCTAGAAAGATAAATTTACGTCCTAGGATAGCTTCATTAACAAAGTATTTTGTCACAAAATACAGGACTTTGGGCTCTCCTCCTTACAAATGGTGAGGTGGAAAAGTGATAGGTGGAAGATTATGATTGGATGAAAATATAGAATTCCTATAGTAGTGATGTCAGCTTATATATGATGTGGCATAACTTGGAAGGGATACATGACATACAAATTTGATAGTTTCAAGTGTCCACGTGGGCCTTTTTGAAGTGACATGTCAAAAAACTCACCGATTGACATGTGGTAGTGTGGTAACGTAGAATGACATGCCATCGAACTATGGAGGTCTAGCAAAAATGTTCGCAAAGGTATTGTTTTGGAAACTTCCATGGTTGAAGGTCTTTCAGAGACATAAATAGATGTTCATTAAAATAAGTGATACTTTATGCCCACTACATATAAATTGTGGATCACATAGTTTTCATGTTTGAGCAGGGTGTGACTAGAAAGGGTAGAGATATGAGAAACTCTCCAATGTTTTATAAATAATTTCACATCGTGAAACGAAGAATATGATGTTCATGGAGGTTTGAAAATTGGCACAAGGTGAGATTAACATGATGAGAGATGGGAAATGGTATGTTAACTAAAGGATTGTTCCATGTTATTCTATGGAAACTTAGGTTGGAGTAAGACATGAAATGATAACACAAGGAAGAAGTTGGGCGACAAAGAGTAGTAAAGTATAGAAAGTGACTAGAAATTACTCCAAAATCAAAAACCTAAATATATGCTGAGTACCAAGAACTATTTTAGTGAAAATTAATGGCTTGTTATGATGAAGAGAAATGGAAGTTGGTGACAGAGTTGAGAGCATGAATTCAGCTAATGGGAAACCATAGTTAAAGTCAAGAAGAGAGAATATAATTTAGGATGTCACGGTAGATGAAAACTAATGCCTGAATTGACATCCTGAGTCTAGAATAGGGTGACAAAATACATCTCTAACAAATTAAAGGATGAATTGTAGTAGATTGCAATAGTGGTGATGTGAAGTGCCTCATTCAACTATAGAAGAATATGCAAAGAACATTTTGGAGTAGTGTGATTTTGAATGAAGTTCTTATTCGAGCACCATGTGACTTTATAATCTCTTTTTTCAAGTACTATGTAACTTATCTTTGAAGAAAAAGTGCCAATCGCTTGTAGGTTTTATTCAACCAGAGTATGCTTGCACTAAGATATATTGTGTGTATAGAGAATCTATGCCTCAGAGCAAGTGTATCGAGTTGTTGCATAATTTTAATAATGCGTAGGGTCATACGGGTGTATATATACTAAGGAAAAACCTAGTGAGGAATATGTTGTATGAGAGAAGTGAAACTAATTTGAAACAAAATTGAAGTATGTTTCTAGAGCTCTAAGTCTAAAAATGTATGAAATATATATATAATTGGCTACAACATGCTAGTGCGTGCATAGATCTAAGGATGGTTCCTATAACAAGTTGGTGCTTACTTATCTAAGTGGGTTGCACCCACTCAACCCTCCTTTGAGTGGGTGCTAACAAAAACCATAATAAAAAAAGAGCTTAAGTGGTTTTTCAACTATAAGGGTTTCCACATTAAATCAAAGAGTGAGTGATTCTAGTAATTCATGATTTTAAGCACGTAATAAATTTAATTAATAAACATATAATTAAAAGTAACTATATTTCTATATGTATAAATGTAAGATATATAAATACTATAAATAGTAGTTGCCAATTAAAATCCATTAAATTTTATAAATGAAGTTAATGATTCATATTAATAACTATAATATTTAAAAAAATTCTATTTCAATTCAATCAATAAATATATAAAAATTTAGTATCACATAATATTAATATATATATATATATATATATATATATATATATATATATATATATATATATATATATAATTTTGGAGTTTTAAATAAATTAAAAAAGGAATATTTTTATATACAAAATCTGAAATTTATATAAGTATAAATAATATTATAAATAACTATCATAGATCCATTTTAACAGTAGATCTAAGAGGTATCACGAGGAATCAAATCTCTTGAGTGAAAAGCTTCTTTTAATTTTTAACTAAAATAAAAAAAGTTTTATGTCTTGATAGATTTGATCTCTCTAGATCTAGATTTAAGATAGATTTGGTTTAATTATCAATGATGATTGGATGCATGGTAGAAGTTTAACCTCCATGGAATATCCAAGGATAAAGTGTTGAGATTTATCTCAAAGCTCATTCCTTTTTTGTTGATCAAATTAATTTAAAAAAAATGTCGTACCATGTTAGATAATGTATTTTTTGTGTATACTACTAAGAATATTTTAGAATATTCTATGGATGTTAATTCCTATGAATTTTGTTTTAGCAAGTTGACATGAATGATTAAGTAATTTTTTGAATTCTTCTTAAGGATCGATATCTATGGAAATTTATCAACCTTTCGATTTATTTTGGCATTCTGGCAATGTGAAATATATCATGAAATAATTGTATTGATTTCCAACATTTTCTTGATGTTGAACTACTCTTGATAGTTCGAAATGCCTTGGTTCTATAATTTCCTATATGATTTCCCAACACATTTATAAATAATACATTTACCAACATCTAATTAATTCAATAAATTTGTCCCTCTACTATTCACACATTAATCTCTTATATTCACACATTAATCTCTTTTTTAATTACAAATCTGACTTTTATTGTCAAGAATGAAAGATGCCCTTATTGTTTCCTATCAATCAAAAGATAGATATTTCAATAAAAACTTTTTTTGCATCCCTATATTTAAGTTTTCACATTTACTTAGTACGATTAAAAAATTAATGTGGTAATTGTTGAGGATAATATATTGAGTTTAATTAAAAATGAAATTGAATAATAATTATAAAACATTGAAATTTATGAAACATGTTTGGTCCCTTGGGTTATAAAACTTTCGCCATCATTATTTGTAATTTGTTGCTCTCTCGGCTAAAGTATGTGTGGTTCAATGTTTTCCATGGTCCATTATCGTGTAAGATAAAACAATATGAAAATTGCATTTCTATTAAAGGTCTTCAATCGATTATTTTTTTTTACGTATCAAAATTAAATTATTATTAATAATATTATTAATTTATTGAGTTAGTATTAATATCAAATTATAATGTTATTATTTTAATTTTATTCATATCATTAATAATATTATAATTTTATTTATGGATCTTGGATAGAGGGTGATTAGATGCATTATTAATGCATTTTTTTGATGTGAAGTCATTGATCCAATTCCCTACATGATTGAGGTGATATATTAGACATAATAAAGATTTGGTCCTACCAAACTTTAAAAAAATAGTAATATTACAATCATGTTTCATATTTATTAATATGATTGTTACATCTCATATTTATTTAGATGATTGTTATAACTTATGTAACTATATTGATATTTTTAAGTTGTAATAATTATTGTTTTCTTGAAAGTTTTTTTTTTTAGTTTACATTAAAAAAGAGCTGTCTTTAATGCCACTTCTAGAGTTTTCTGTGGATTTTTTGGTTGGAAGCAGTCAGAAAATTGAGGTGAAATCTTTATTTGTGGTATTTAAACTAGTTTATTTGATTCCATATATGGATTCAACAGCCTGAAAAACCCCTAGAGCTAAAACTTGTGATTTCAATGAATTAGTGTAGGATTTTAAACAAATTGAATTCCAAAAACAAATCAGAAAGATTTTCAAAAAGTCACATTAAAGATGTATAAAAAATAATTATTACCATCATTATTATTATTCTTTCATTTTTATCAACATCATTATCATTATTATTTAAAAATGACCCCACTTACCTAGTAAGAAATAATCACTCTAACCTATTTAAAAATTTGTAAAAAATACTTTTAAATGGTTTATTATATCATGATATTTTTTTTTTGTAAGCTTGGTAGTACCTTTCATTTTTCTCCTCGTTTTTTTTTTTTTTTTTACTTCGTCTTTATCAACATGTCGAGATACATCCATATTCATCAACATGTCCAGATACATCACCTCGATTCGGGATATATCATGATAATTTTAAATACTAAATATCATTATCATTTATTCAAAAATTTTAAAATATTTTTTTAAAACTTTGTTAATGTTTATAATCATTGGACATGATTATAAACATTAACAAGATTATAATGTTTATAATCATTAGACATGGTTATAAACATGTTTTTTACTCCATCTTTATAAACATGTCAAGAAACATCCATCTTCATGGACATGTCCAAATACATCACTTTGATTTGGGATATATCATGATAATTTTAAATACTAAATATCACTATCATTTATTCAAACATTTTAAAATATTTTTTTTAAACATTGTTAATGTTTATAACCATTAGACATGATGAGATTTTGTCCTACCAAACTTACAAAAAAAAATAGTAATATTACAATTACATTTCATATTTATTAATATGATTTCTCCATTTCATATTTATTAATATGATTTTTACATTTCATATTTATTAATATGATTGTTATAATTTATGTAACTATATTAGTTTTTTTGAAGTTGTAATAATTATTGTATTCTTGATTTTTTTTTTAATTTATATAAAAAGGATTTGTCTTTAATGCCATTTTTTGGAGTTTTCAGTGGATTTTTTTGGTCGAATACCACCAAAAGAAATGTGGTGAAATCTTGATTTGTGTTATTTAAACTAGTTTTTTTGAGTGCATATATGGATTCAACACCCTCAAAAAATCCTAGGGCACTTTGATTGTGAAGATTTTACACATCAAACTTGTGATTTCAATGAGTTTCAGATATATCCATCTTTATAAACATTTTTTTTACTCCATCTTTATCCACATGTCTAGATACATCTATCTTCATCAACATGTCCAAATACATCACCCTGATTAGGGATATAACATAATAATTTTAAATATTAAATATCATTATCATTTATTTATTAATATGATTGTTACATTTCATATTTATTAATATGATTGTTATAATTTAGGTAACTATATTAATTTATTTAAGTTGTAATAATTATTGTCTTCTTGAAAAGTTTTTTTTGAATTTATATAAAAAATGAGTTGTCTTTAATGCCAATTTGGCGTTTCTGCTGGATTTTTTTGTCGGAATCTACCGGAACAATTTGAGGTGAAATCTTGATTTGTGTTATTTAAACTAGTTTTTTTCACTCCATATATGGATTCAAGACCCTGAAAAACGCACAACTCGTATAAAAAATAATTTTTACGATCATTATTATTAGTCTTTTTAATTTTATCAAAATCGTTATCATTATTATTTAGAAAGCACACCACACTTATGTGGTAAGAAATACTCACTATAAGCTATTTACAAATTTGTAAAAAAAATACTTTTAAATGGTTTATTATATCATGATAAAAAAAATTTTTGTAACCTTGGTAGTACCTTTCATTTTTCTCTTCTTATTTTTTTAGCCATCTTTATCAACATGTACAGATACATCCATCTTCATCAACATATCTAGATAGGTCACCCTGATCGAGGATATAACATGATAATTTTAAATAATAAATATAATTATGATTTATTCAAACATTTTAAAATATTTTTTTAAACTTTGGTAATGTTTATAATTATATAGAATTATTTTGGTAATAATCACATTCAAATGAACATTGTAGACATGTTTCGAACCAACCAGTGTGGTTCAACTTCAGGACTAGGTGATGAGAGATCAGATCCTAATCCTATGATGAACCATAAACGAGCCGACAATGTTCATTTGAATGTGATTATTTCCTAAAGAATTCTACATAATTTTACGATGGATCACAGAAGCCAAAATTCTATAAATGTTTATAATGTTGATTCTCTTTTTAAAAAAATGTTCATAATCTTTTTTTTTTTTGTTAATAAGCTTAACAATTATAAATAATAAATTTTCAATTATTTTTCAAATTAATGCAAAACATAGACACGATTTTCTAAAAAAATTTCAATGATTTTATATTTAGTTATTCTTATATTAACCATCCTAGATCCATTTTAACTCAGAATTTACAAAATAATTGCAAAAATAGAACTAAGTTGATTTAATTATTAATTATAATTAAAAATATTAATATTAATATCAATTATATGTAGATAAAAATGTATTTCGGATTAATCACATTATTAGGATTCACATTATTAGCATTTGTTGGATGTTTCTAACCAGCTAATGTGGTTCATCCTCAGGACAAGGTTTTATTTTATTAATTTTATTTTGACGGAGTGAAAATGTTAAACATTACAACATATCTACGGGATCAAATAGTTACATAGAAGTTAAGTTTAATTATGAACATCAAATATTGAGAGGAAATTGGGAGAAATTACTAATTAGAATGTAATTTTATAGTTGATTTTGTTTGTTTTTAAACTTCAAATATAAAAAAAAAATGACAATAAAAATTGGACCAATTGACGGGAAATATTTGGTAAAATACAATATTAAAATATTTTATTTTACCAAGTATTTCTTGGAAAAGTTAGTAAAAATTGGATGAAGGTGGGCATAAATATTAGATAAAATGTAATAATTACATTCTACCTAATATTTCTCCCACCTGCTCCCTTACCCGCAACTCACTGTCATAGGTATGCTTATTCATTTCTTGGATTTTTTGCTTATTCATTTATAAAGAGAGTATATTACATATATTATATTAAAGTGATTATCAAAGAGTCTATTAGAATGAATAAGAAACTATTTGTTGTACTTGGTGCAATCCTATTTAACCTTACACTTCTTAAAAGCACCTTCCTAAAAATCACCCAATAGCCTCCAAGAAGCTCTAAAAAATCAACACATAATACACATTATGTATTTATCCGTTAAACAATAAAAACAAAACATAGAAAAATACATAGGGCCACCTAGATATATACAAATTCCAAGTGCTATAAAATGACAAAAAAATGTTTTACCTTTACACGTTGCATGGATTCAATGCCATCATTTTCTATAGCTAGTTATATATCTAAATATAACATCAAATTAATATGGATCTAGGCTAGTTTATATTTTAAAATAAAATATTCAAAATTCAAAATATAGAGTCCCCCAATGTTAAATTAATTATTTCACCCTTTATCACAAAAAAAATCCACTTGGCACACCAATTCCACTTAGCAAACAGTAAAGCCAATGTTGAATTCATATTTGTTTATATATAATAATTATATGTTTTTAATTTGTTTAGATATTGACAAAACTTTGATAATGTGATTTTTAGTGAAAGTTTTCTTACTTTCCAAATTAAATTTATTTAAATATAAAAACAAAAATATTTAAAATAACACATTAAAATGAACTTTCAAAAACCATATTTAAATATCATTTATGAAATTTTATTTTCTTGAATTTTAAATAATTCTCAAGGCAAACATGTTTTCAGAAATTTTACATTTAACTATTTTTTTTTGTAACCTTAGTAGGACTAAATCTTCATCATGTCTAATATATAATCCCTATTTGGGCATGGAATTGAACGAGTCAGTTCACATCAAGGAATTCCTTAACATACTACCCGATCATCGTTCTTCCAAGACTTGTGAATTCATTTCACTATTTTTATATTAATAAATTTAATTTAATTAAATATATAAAAAATCATAATTAAATAAAACGTGAAAGTAAAATTAATTTACAAAAATAATACTTAAATATTATTATAGCATTTTTTTCTTGTTTTACTTAATAAAATTAATTTTATCTACAACTTGAAATGATAGAGATCTCTTATAGTATTATATTTAACAACAACAACAACAACACTTTGTTTTCCATTTTAATTTTAGATTAACATTATATAAAAATAAAAAATAAAAATTATTGAAACTAATTTTTTTTTTAAATTTATTTTTTTAGTGTGATGGACATGTCATTCATTCACTATTAAAAATGGAGTTGATAAATAACATATGGAATTAATATTATTGATATTATATGATATGTAATTCATTGATCTATAATATCTAAAACAAAATATATTAATAAAAAAAATCATTTTAGTTTTGGCAATAAATAAAATATTTCAATCTCCATACTAAAATAACATAATTTTATATTAGCTAAAATTAAAGTAAAATGTCCTCACATTTTCACTTTCCATTATGAAGGTGTTATGTAATTTATTACATTTTTAGTATGTAGTTGATATAGTATTTAAAAAATATTAATAAATAAAAAAATTTAATGGATTTGAAATACAACATTTAAACAAATATTAATAACAAAACTTGAGAATATGAAGGGGCTTGTATTAATATTTTGATGTGGATAATATAAATCATAAATAAAATATGCAAACATCAAGTATGGATATGTTACAGAAAACAAGAGAAAATAAAATAATTCTAGTTCAAATATTTTATTAGTGTGAAAATTTTCTAGTTTTGCACTAAAAAATATGTTTTCATTTTGAGATATTTGATCCCTCTCAACCCTTGGTAGACCCATAGTTAAGATATATTTATGCTTATTTTATTTAAAAATATTTCAATATTATTTATTGATGTTTCCTTTTTATAATTGAATTTTATAATGAATTTTATTTAATAAATTAATAATTTTCGATGAATGGGGTGACAAACTTGGAGGGGGGCCATTGCAAGCATTCCAGGGGATGTGGTACCCGGCCTTAGAGAAGTATAATGTTTTCAGCCGAAGTTACAAAATTGTGTGTATATGAAATTATGGAAGAAATGGAGATGAACAATTTGCAACATGCGGTTCGAGTATAATGCAAGTGGGAGCGTGTAACATGCACATCTATTGAACTTTACTAACATCTCATTATATAATTTTTTTACTTATATCATACTTAAAATTTATTTACAACAACCTTAAATCATGATAATATTATTTCTTTTAACGCTTAGTTAGATAAGGGTCTCATGTTAATGAATTGTGGCTTAATTTAATAAAATTGTATATATGATTTCCTTTAAAACACAACATACATTATAATTTTGTCTCACGAGCCTTATCCAAAATTTCAGAAAAGCACAAGCATGGAACCCTCTCGAAGGAGGTAATCACTAGTAGTTGTCAGTCGATTTGACTGATATATGGAAACACTCCCACTGTGAGATGAAGGGTTGATGATTCAACAGTCAACGACTGCCTGGGGATGGTTAAGGTAACTAACCCTACTTCATCCCCATGTAGAACAAGTCCATTCATTTACTTCTCTGTATGTGTGAGTTCATGCTCTGTAACCTACTTTTTCTCCAACATCTTTTGCAGCAAGGAACATGTTTTACTCTTGGCCGACATGGTAAACACAATTCCCCTTTAACCGGTAACCTACTATTAAGATTTCTTGGCTTGTTTCCTCTTGTAATTCTTTCGATTGGTGCCACAAGTAAAACCTTGCTACCAAAGTGGGCCTCCTCTCAAGAGCGAAAACAATTCTTGGAAGTTTACTAATAGTAGTGGCGACGGGTCACTTTCTGGTGTGGAGCCAAGGGTTTGATGTGATTTTTGTATTCCTCTAGTAATTCATCTAAATTGAAATTTTCGTACTTATTCTTTTTGTTATGAAACCAGCTCACAAAATAGAAGAAAAGAGAGAAAAACACCTTAGAAATCAAACCTTGCCAGGGGAAACCTCCTTTACATTACATAAATGAACAATTCTTGGATGATACAAATGAAAAAAACTCGTTTCTATATATAGGATTCCATGCGGTCACCATGAAATCCTAGCTGACCTAACAATAATAATGTAAGGACACAACAATAACAATAGTGGGCTTTTATGGGGGCACAATAATAACAATATGGGGACTACAAGAGTACAACAATAACAATAAGGGGGCTACACTAACACAATAAGGGACTACACTAGTAATATAGGGACCTAACATGCCCCTCTCCTTCAAAAAAGTGTTGTCCTCAACACTCTGATACCAAATTTTATGAAACCAACTCACAAAATACAAGAAAAGAGAGATCAATGCCTTAAAAATTAGCCTCTTTGAGGGGGAAACCTCCTTTACATTACATAAATGAAAAATTATTGGATGATACAAATGACAAAACATCCTTTCTATATATAGGATTCCATGGGTTCGCAATATAATCCTAGCCGACCTAACAGTAATAATGTAAGGGCACAACAATAACAATATTGGGATTTTATGGGGCATAATAATAACAATATTGGGACTACATGGGTAGAAAAGTAACAACAAGGAGGCTACACTAACAAAAATGAGGGACTACACTAGTAAATAGAGACCTAACACTTTCTTCCCCAATGGCTCATGTTTATGAAAACCAAGTATTTTCAAAAAAAAATTTAGGTCCACCTTATAAGTTGTTTATCGGTCGAACCGAGTGTTATCTGACCACATAAGCTCGCACATGTGAACATGTCGTTCCCTTTTTACAGGTGTTTTATTTCTCAAGAGAATGAGGTCTATATTCTATATCTCTTTCATTATGGGTCTTCACTTACCTTTATGTTTCTTTTGTTTTCCAACTAGGGTATGTTTCTCCATACTCTCTGTCATGGTGCCTACCAGTTTGTGGAGGGGACGTAACCTCAATTTCTTGGTTTTCACTTAACATGAGTTGTGGACTTTTCCAGTCATCTTTTCCTTACAATAAGTTTATGGTTAAAGGAAGAGATTCACACCTTGTTTTCATTTTCTGAAGCACTGGAATGTAGGATTTAATGTAGTTTTACTCCTTATTTCGAAGTGAGGTTGTATGACCTGCATTATTTTAATTTTTGAAAGAAGTGAGCCCTAGTCTAGGTGATGTAAAGTATTGTTCAAACTCACGGCTTATAATGAACTGAATATCCTTTTTAATGATATAGAAATTAATTAATTTAATATTTTGTGTTCCATTTCTTATATTTTTTTTTGATGAACTTTTTATTAGTTCCACCATTCTTAGTGGGTTATGTAATTATGGTTCTTAATGTTTCAGGGTGTTGTTGAGGCTATGAGACTTCTGGATAACCTCTCTTGTATTCACGTTGTCTTGATTTTTTTATTGCATTTCTTCTCTATAATGAAATTTATAAGGGTTTCTATAGTTACATTTAAATCAACACTCATTCTTGAATATAAAGCTTATCTGTATATTTAATATACTATTCATAGTTTCAACTAAATTTTCTTAATTTTCATTAAAATAATAACACATTTCCTAGCCTAGTTCTTCTGTAGTTTTTAGATCTTGCTCACCTGGAAGTGACTAGGACATCAAAGAACAGGGACTTGTTATTTCCCTTAAGGTGACTGACTGAAAAAATGACCAATTTTTGGACTTCCTATAAAATCTTCCCACCTGTGACCTTTCAACTTAACCAGGAATCCTGTTGACTACCAACTATCATGGTTTTCTACTAAATTAGGGAAAAATTGATTCTCTTAACTTCTTCCCATTCAAATCCATTGCCTGTTTATATAAGTTAGATATTTTCAGTAGTATTTTCTCATCCTATATTCCTTGAAAGAGTTTTGCACTATTAAAATTTCTCTATATACTTTATTTTAAAGGCTATACTCCGGTTATGAGATTTAGTATTTATAACTTCATGTTCTTACTTGTCAGTTCACCTAGTGGAACATAAAAGAACACAAAAGACACATTTTTAACAAAAAAAATAAGAAAACAAGAACTAGAGACTTGTGGAGGTACTTATCTTTTGAGTGTGTTTTAAATATTTCTCTACAAGAAATTTTCACCACCCAACCTCGAGACTGGAAATTACGTTCAGTCTCTCCCTCGAGCCTTTCCTCACCCATCAATTTGTGAAATAAATCAAAATTGAGGTAATGTGTATCTGGGCCTTAGGAGCAGACCAATCCTTTCCAGTATTGTACTCTCATGAATCAGCCTGAGGCTTCCACTAACTCTAGGTTTAGCTCATGAACGCCTTATTCAAACAATATTATGCTTTGTCACGAGGAACTGTGGCAGATTCCAGTTTCAATTGCTTCATCTTAATATGATCCATATTTTTTCATTCCTTGACTCGCTATGAGATAAGGTTTTTTTCCATATCCAGGAAAGGAGAAAAATAATCCAATAATTTATTCTAACAGTCTGGTAATTAAAGGTACATTATTTTTTTAATTTACTATTTTTGGTTCACAACCATGACCCTCCAAATCATAACATTAATTCATTCGTTGGATTTTTCATACATATTCTTAATGAAAAGTATTTTATAAAATACTTATTACAAATTATGAATTACCGAGTTATGCAAAGTAAAAGTAAAAATAATTAGCTGGTAACAAAAAATTCACAGCATCGGGGTGTTACATCTTGCCCCTCTTGTGATAAACATTGTCCTCGGTGTTTAATCTAATCTTTCATAATAATTCTAGATATTATTTCTGTGTGAATTCCTCATCCTCCCATGTGGCCTCTTCCGGGCTGAAGTGCTTCCTTTTCACTTTACCCCAGGTGATGGTTCTCCTCTATAGTGTTATTTTTCTCTATTAGAGGATGTGCTGAGGTTCTACCAGGAACCCTCCATCTAGTTCCACCTATTACAACAACCATATCATAATTAATTCTCAGAAGTGATCATATTAATAGAAAAGTAAATATTTAAGTATTACATGAACATCTTTCCACTGAATCACATGTCTAGGGTCATACATATATCGCTTTAACAATTAGACATGAAATATATTATGAAATTTTATATGACTAGGTAAGGCTAGTCGATAAGACACTGGTCTAATTAGTTTTAATATATGAAAAGTCTTGTAGAATAAGGGGGCTATATTTGCACAACTAGTACATCTTAAAATGGTTTTCTTAGGTTTGATTCACACATATACATGATATCCAACCTAAAATTCGTGACAACTTCTTTTCTAATCAGTATAATCTTTCTGGATGTCTTGGGCAGCCTTTAATTTCTATCAGACCCTCTTCACTGTTTGTTCCATTTCCTCCAATATTTCTGGCCATAGAATTAATCTATTTTCAATACTATTCCAATTTTTAGGTATTATACATCTTACTCCATATAACAACTCAAAGGGGATCATCTTTATAGATTCATGATATTAGTTGTTATATGAAAATTAAACCAATTGAAAATATTCTTCCCACTTGTTGGGCTATTGCATAATGTACATCTCTAGCATATCCTCTAGTACTTGATTCACAGGTTCTTTTTCCCATCAGTCTAGGAATGGTATGTATTTTTGAAATGAATTTGAGTTCCTAGTCCCGTAAAAAGGGCTCTCCAAAATGTGGAGGTGATTTTTACATCCTGGTATGATATAGTTAGGAATTCCATGCAAGTGTAATACTTATTTCATGAAAATATCATCAATTTAAACTGCTTTTAAAGTATATTGTACTAGAATGAAATGAGTGTTTTACTAAGTTTATCCACGACTATGAGATTGAATAATTTTTCTTTTTATATGTAGATATTTTGTTGATAAAGTAAAGTGAAATTACACCGAACTTCCATTCAGGTATATGTATTGTTTGAACAAGACCAGTAGGATGTTAATGTTCAGCTTTTACTTTCTTACATTCTAAACATCTTGTTAAATATCCTATAATATCCTTGCATATTCCTCGACAAAAATATATATTTTTTAATTATTGAGAATAGTGTCTGATATCCAGGGTATGTAGTGTAAGGAATCCTATGAAATTCATCCAAAATTAGTTTCCTAATAGAAATCAGGTTGTGGGAATATATTTTTTTCCTAAAATTTAATAACTGATCTTTATTTATACCGTAATATGACTGTTTTTCCTGGCTGACAACTTGTTTCCATTAAAATTTGTATTCATGATCTCTATAAGGATGTTCTTTAATCAGTTCTGAAAAAATAAATTCTATTTGATTCTAATGCAGTTCATAAACACAATGTATTATTCTGATTAATGCATTGGAAACATGATTTCCTTTCTCTTTTAAATGCTTGATGTCAAATTAAAATTTACTGAGAAAGGAATTCCACCTTGTGTGACGAGTATTTAAGTTGGGATGCTTGAAATAACTTATAAGGTTATTATGATCTATCATTAATGGAAATTTCTTTCCTGAAATATAGTGCCTCCATACTTTCACTTCATGGACTATAATTAATTCAAAATCATATGTAGAGTATATCTTCTCTTGTTCCTTCAAATTTCATGAATCATAAGCTAAAACCTTCCTTTCTTGGGATATTACTTCCCCCACCCCTTCTTGTTACACAACTCTATATACCAAAAATTCCTTATTTGGGTCAACAATATTTAGTACCTAGGCACTATTTAGTAGGTGTTTTAATTGTTCAAAACTTTGTTGACATTTGCTAGCCTATTTAATTTTTTTTTGCTTCTTTTGTAAGGAGGTTATGGAATATGTGGTTCAATAAAATCCCTTAATAAATCAGCGATAATACCTAACCAGACACATAAAATATCATATATTAGCTACATTTTTGGGCATTGACCACTCCATAATGATTCTGATTTTTTTGGGGTCTACAACTATTCCCTCACCTGAAATGACATGCCCCATGTACTAAATTTGATTTTTATAAAAATCACATTTACTAAATTTTTCACACAATTGATGATCTCATATTACTTGTAGTATCGTACACAAGTGCTCCTTATGCTCCTCTATAGTTCTATAATAAATTAGTGTATCATCTATAAATATCAAAACAAACTTATCCAACAAAATATTAAATATGCCATACATCAAACTCATGAATATCGTTCGTGCATTAGTTAGTCCAAAATATAAGACTACAAACTTGTAATGACCATGAAAGGTTATAAAATTCATCTTACAAATGTATTACTGCTTTCCTCGAATCTGGTGGTATCCTAACCGTAAGTCAATCTTCGAAAAAATTATTGCGTCCTCCACTTGATAAAAAAAATCGTTTATTCAAGGCAAGGGGTACTTATTCTTAATGGTTAATTTATTAAGTTTCCTATAATAAATGCACAATCTTAGTGTGTTTTCTTTCTTTATTACAAATAATATTGGATCTCCCCAAGGTGCTACATTAGGATGAATATATCCTTTATCAAGAAATTCTGGTAATTGCATTTTAAGCTCGGTTAACTAAATTACGCTCATACCATAAGGGGATTTGGATATTGAACTTGCTCGACGAATCAATTCAATAGTAAAATTAATGTCTCATTTTGGGGGAAACCCTGGTATATCTTTAGGAAACACATCTACAAAATCCTGAATTACTGTTATGTTACAAAAAGTGGTTGTCTTATCTTTAGGATTAGAATACCTAACTTGAACAACATAAATCCTGCAGCTTTTCCTAATGCATTTAACTACTTTAGAGGTATTAATGGGGCTTAAAGTCATTATTTTTTCTAACTCCGTGGATCTCTTTCTAGGAACCATCCTCAACAAGGTAGCTAATGGAATTTTCTTTACAATCTACTAAGGACAAATGCCCTTTCATCCAGTCCATCCCAATCAGCATATCGTATGACCCTAAAGGAAAAATATCAAAATATTAAATGATAATATGAACCCCTATCTCAATAGAATAATTTGGTACATTATAATTTACCCTTCTTTTGGATATTATAACCAATTTTACCAGATAGGGGTTTTTGAATTTATAAATTTGAAAACAACATTTTTCCATAACTTTGGGGCTAAAGCACCCACATATACTAAAATATAAGCAGAACGATTAATTAACTTACCTTCCAGCTCTATCATAGTA
The DNA here is from genome assembly GCA_034641835.2 of Pinus albicaulis. Classification (NCBI taxonomy): domain Eukaryota; kingdom Viridiplantae; phylum Streptophyta; class Pinopsida; order Pinales; family Pinaceae; genus Pinus; species Pinus albicaulis. Next base: position 877,765,826 of record CM076575.1, on the reverse strand, counting down.
GGCTGATAATCTTCTTGATAGTCTTTAAGGGCGGCATTCATCTTGGGCATACTTATTGCCACTACCTCAATTGTGGACACTTCCTGCACATTAGCAACTTGCTTAGGCCTGGTACGATGGGGGGGGATTCCTATAATAGTGGGGTTATCAACAACCCCAACATTGTAAGAGGGGCTTATGTACTTAGCTGGGCTCTAGCTTGCTAGATGCTTCAGTAAGCTTAGTTTCTGCTTGCCATCTATTTTTCTTATTGATTTCTTCCAAATAGTTTGTTTTGTTGACTTTTCTATATTTTTTAAAAACTTGCAAACTTGGTGTCTCTAGAATTATGATAACTCTTTTTTCCCTTCTTTTGTGGCCAAAATTTACCACTATCTCCTTTCTCCTTCATCTGTTGGTAGCAAAATTAAGCCCTCTGAATTGCTTCATGCATGGTCTTCAGATTATCTATTAGATCCCTATATTACTAGTGTAGTCCCTTACTATTGTTACTGTAGCCCCCCTATTTTTATTGTTGTACCCTTGTATTCCCAATATTGCTATTATTGTGCACCATACAACCCCACTATTGTTATTTTTGTGCCCTTACATTATTATTTTTAGGTCGGCTAGGATTATATTGTGACCCCATGGACTCCTATATATAGAAAGGAAAGTTTTTCATTTGAATCATCCAATAATTTTTAATTTATGTAATGCAAAGGAGGTTTCACCCTCGAAGTGGTTGGTTTATAAGGTTTTGGTCTCTCGTTTCTTCTATTTTTAGATCTGTTTTCATAACGTTTGAAATCAGAGCTTTGAATTCTAGGGTTTCAATGCTTCAAACCAGTCATCGTGGAATTTTAGCTATAACTTTTTTTCTACGTAGGTTTAGAAGCTAAAGAAAAAACCCATTTATGAAGAAATACTGATGAACGTCATGCAAAAATTTAAGATATTGGTGCACAACATTTTCAGAGATATGATCTATAGAAGTTATTGTTTTTGCAGCCTCTTGAATTTCATCTCAAAGAGGTGACTTTGGGAAAATCATCATAACTCTCTCTCTAAGTATCGAACTGGAATTCTATAAAAATTTGCCAAAATTACATGAAATTTAGTTTAATATGTATCAATTTCAGAGACGAAGGAGGAAACAGTGACATGTTTCACGTCGTACAAGTTCACTCTACTGAACCAGCCCATAATTAGGTTAGTGTGGGAGATTAGGCATAACTTTGCCTTGAAGAATCCAAATCAGGTCAGGCCTATGTCATTGGAAAGAAGATTTAGATGCATACTAAAGGATCAACGATAAAATCTTGGGGATCTGAAATTCCAGAGATACATCAGTTCCAATATCAAGCTCTTAAAAAAAAATATAAAGGTGTGTATTTTTTTTTTTTCAAATTGCATAAGTCTTGTTTGAAAAATCTGTTTGAAGCGATTCCAAGGCCATATTGAAGCATATATATTAGTATTGGTTTCTATAATGGCCACTAAAAATAATTCAACACCCATTAAGCCCTCATAAGGCTCTACTATGACTCATGAAGAGGAAGAAGTGCAACATGATATATCAAAATTACAAGACCAAGTGCACCAAATTTCACTCTCGCAAGGAGCAACAAAAAATGAAATCGAAGTTTTGAAGAAAGGTGTGGAAGCTAATATGTATGGTTTGAAGAAATCCGTGCAAGCTAATATGTATGGTTTGAAGAAAGGTGTGGAAGCTAATATGAATGGTTTTCAAAATAGCATGGAAGTTAAGATGGATGGCATGGAAGCTAAGATGGATGCCATGGAAGCTAAGATAGACAAAAAAATGAAATAAAACATGGAAGACATGAAGAATGATCTAAAAGCAGACATGGAACGTTTAAAGGAAGGTTTGACAAAGTTGATACAAAAAATGATTCCTAATGGTGAAAAGGTAGCACAGGAAACTCATGATGACAACAAAATAAATGTTTATCATGATTTTATAAACTCTAATGTTATATTGAAGACCCACCATATTCCAAAGATCGATATGGGGAAGTTACATGGCAATGATCCTGTAACATGGATACTACATATAGAGCAACATTTTGATCTCCATAATGTGAAAAACACACAAAAGGTACACATCACAAATTTACATTTAGAAAAAAATACATTTTTATGGTATCGATGGCTTGGATCTCGTAAAAATATTTTCACTTGGTCAATTTTCATAGAGGAAATGATAGCAAATTATGAGGATACAAAGAGAAACACCTTCTTTAGCCAATTGATAAATCTCAAACAGAAGCGTTCAATGTTGGACCACATTGAGGACTTAAAAAATTGAATATAAGGGTAAATGATACTCTAGAGGAACCCAGGATTGATGTCTTCATAAGGAATTTAAAGGATAACATCCAACATGAGGTTCACCTTTGGGAACCTGATTCATTGGAGAAGTCATTCGGGTTGGAAAGAAAAATTGAAAGTACAATTATGGCGACAAGGAAGCCTACCACTCACATCTATAAATATGGAAGTGTTTCTATGCCTAGACCTCCACAACCTACAAGTTTGACACCAAAACAATTGGAAGAAAAAAGAGCAAAACAGATTTTCTACAGTTGTGAAAGAAAATACACTAAAGGACATAAGTGTGATGAGAAGAAATTATTTTACATAGATTGTGAAGAGGAGGAATAAAATGAACTAGAAAATTCAAAAGAAGAGGATATACACGAGGAACCAACCCTAGAGAAAGAAGAAATGAGTCCAAAAATATCATGTAATGCATTGGTAGGAACTACCACTCCTCAAACTCTCATGATAGAAGGAAATATCAAGAAAAAAAATGTTATAGTTTTGATTGATTCTGGTAGTACCCATAATTTTATTCATTATAAGATAGCCAAGGAATTGAATCGCTTCCTATACCTAGCACCAAAGTTTCAAGTGATGGTTGCAAATGGAGGGACTATAAATTGCTCTAGAAAATGCCATAATATCAAGCTAGCAATGGGGGAATATGTATTTAATAGTCCAATGTTTTCCATTCCAATGGGAGGAGTTGATGTTGTAGTAGGAGTACAATGGTTACAATATTTGGCGGCAATAGATTTTAATTTTCAAGAAAATTTCTTGAATTTTTTTTTTGAAAGGAAAGGAAGTTGAATTACGGGGTATCGTATGGAAGCCAGGAAATATAATAAGATATAAGGTCATGACAAAACTTCTGAATAAATAACAATGAGGCGTAATTGCAAAATTATGCTCACTAGAAGTTCCCACATAAAAAGCATATATTTCTCCGGATCTCCAAAAAGTCTTGGACAATCATTCCAAGGTGTTTGAAACTCAAAAAGGACTCCCACCAATTCATAATCATGATCATGCTTTTCATTTGATTAGAGGAATTTTTCCTCCCAACATTAGGCCTTATAGATATCCTTATTTCCAAAAGAGAGAAATTGAACGTATGATTGCAGAAATTAGAGGCTGGTATAATTCAACCTAGTCAAAGTTCTTTCTCTGCTCCCTTAGTATTGGTGCACAAGAAGGATGGATCATGGAGCATGTGTCTGGATTATAGGGAGCTGAATAAGCTCGCTATTAAAGATAAATTTCCCATTCTTGTGATTGATGAATTATTGGATGAATTACATGGAGAAATTTATTTTACAAAGTTGGATCTTCGTTAAGGATATCATCAAATTAGAATGAAGACTGGATATATTATGGTAGCATAAGATGTTCTCTAGCCTTGTAAATTTTTATATAGGCTTAGACACATGTATTCCATAATACCCAGAAATGGTTTTGGAAAATTCCACTTAGATATGGTTTAACTAAATTAAATAATGAGTTTTTAATGTTTTCCTAAGTCTAAACTTAGGGAAATTGATTAATTAAAGGGTATTAATTAAACTAACTGAGAATATTCTAGATAAAGTCATGGATCACCTCCAATTCAATCTTAGCCTTTGATTATGTTTTAATCTTGGTTGTTGAAGGTTCAATGAAAGAATATAAGGAGGGTGAGGGGCCTATGGAAAATACACATTGAGCACATTGAGCATTTGGAATTTTCGAGTTTGTGTGAGGAGACGTAGCTTTTTATCATAATCAAATCACTAGGATAGGGTTTTTTAAGTGATTTTGATTTAGTGATCAAATTCAGAGAGGGGCAGAAGTAGTAATTGGCCAAGAGGACCAGGAGTACATTTCAGAGAGAGGAAGTAGTGATGCAGAGAGAGGCAGCACATTTTTATGAAGGGGCGGCGCAATCCCTGAAGGGAATCACACAAAAGTGACATAGTGCCTTCTAGAGTTAGTTCGGAGATAGCTAGAGGCTGGGTTTTCTGAGCCAGGAGGGATAAAACTCAGCCTTAGATCAACTTGATCATTTGCAGAAAGAGGTGATGCAGTTATTCAACTCCCCCATGCAGGCTTACACAATTCCAGTGTAGGCAATCACATAGAGGTAGAGAGGGGCTTCACCAATGCTGTTTAGATCAACTGGGGACTTGCATAATGAAGTATATCCCACAATTTCATGAGTTGTCTAGATTTCAGAAAAGGGTGAGCCACATATTTGCACCCTAGTTGTGCTCAAGATTTTGCTTCTTAATGATACAAACCCTCATATATGTTGCACCGCTTTTCCTGAGTTCGGTTTTTCCAGGGACTTACTATAAAAATAATTGTGTCAAATGTGGATGTTTTTCATTGTATTTTGTTCATTTTGTTTCAACACGTAGATTTATTTCGTAACATTATTTGTGTAGAATTATTCAAAAATAACTTTCATATTTCACTGTAATGAAATAATTATAAAAAATAATGGGAGAATTAATTTCGATTTTTTGCAGTAGGAATCTAGATTTAGGATTTTTCACAAGGTATGAGAGCTTATTCAAGCTGAAGTGAAGGAGAAACAAGGGTGAACCATCAAATCAGCACGGGAGAGACTAGGATCTGCATAAGAATTAGGAGACCCTCCCAGATATTATGTTGTCCAATGCAGAAGGGAAATCTAGTGCATAAAAGGCTCCCTCTAAGAGAGTTGACATAGGGTGAGATTTTTTAGTTGTAGAAGGTGCGGCATAGCAGACCAATGTAGCTGAAGGACAAAGTTACTACATAACAATGAGTGCTGGTGCATAAGCATCAGAAAATTTCTGAAAAATGTAGATTGGCGATTTCTTGACCTCAGAGAGTTTCTTACTCAGAAGAAGTTCAGTTTCTCCCATGTAGCACCAGAATCAGTGACTTGTTCCACAAGGAGTGCATAAGTATATCTAAGGAGAATGTTAGAGAAAGAAATCAACAGTTGAGGAGATGGCCAACAATGCACTGCGTGACCAAGATATATTGGAGGGTGCCTCCAAGTATGTTATTTGGAAATCAAGGATTGAGTTTCTCCTTGATGAGCATGATCTAAAGGTCGTTATTGATAGTGCAGTTACAAAGCCATTTGATGCAACAAATCTGAGAGCCTTCAAGAAGAACATGGAAGGAGCCAAATGGTTGATCCTAGATGGTCTGAAGGATCACATCATACCTCACATAAGAGCAAAGGGATCTACTAGAGAAATGTGGGTAAGGCTGGAAACGTCATACCAAGGATTTTCCGAGCAGCGGAAGATGTACCTGGAGGAGAAGATGCATAATACTAGAATGAAGAAGGGAGAGCATTTTGACTCCTTCTTGTCTCGTATTCAGAATAACCTGGATTAACAATAAGCCGTGGGTGAAGCACCTAAGGACTCAGAGATGTCAAGGCTCACTCTGAACTCTATTTTAGAAGGCTATCAGGTCTTTATCCAGAGAATTCTAGGCAGAGAAATTATTCCAAAATGGGCAACGATGTGGGAAGCCTTGCAGCAAGAAGAGCTGAGTAGAGACCTCCTCAAAATCCATATGGAGGATGGGAGCAGTGGTTCTAAAGTCAAGAAGGAGGAAGAAGGTAACACTTCCCTTGCATCAAAGGGGCAACAGAAGCAGAGGAAGAAATATTTGTCTAAGATCAAGTGCTTCAGGTGTGGGGAAATGGGAAATTATGCCACATAGTGTCCTCATAAGAAAAAGGATAAAGAAGAGAAGCAAGATCCTTAAGCTGGAGCTGCCAAGATTGAGGTAGAAGGAGATTGTGATATGTTAGCTCATATTCTGAAAGGAGAAAAATGGGTTGAACTGGAGCTGTAGATCCAAAATCTACAAGTCGCAGGATCCTTAAGTATTTCTGGACTCTTAGATCACATGTGAGGTATGACAGCCTTAAGATAGTAGTAGGATGGACAGTTGTAGTAGAAGATGATAAGACAATGCAGTAGCTAGTGGAACTAGAACCTAATCAGTGCAGAGAGGGAGTAGCAACATCAAAAGTTGAGTAGCAACAACACAATGCAATCCTCATGCAGTTCAAAGCAGCAAAATCGTAGTATTTTTAGAGAGCTAGTGCAGAAGCTAGTAGCAGTCAGTCTTATTTTTCAGTTGCATATTTACTTTTCCAATTTCAGATGTTTTTCTACTGAAATTAGAAAAAGTGCAGTGACAATAGTAGATGAGTAGAATAAATAGATGAGCAGCAATAATGCAGTGCACAAGTGTTGTAGTATAGTGCAGATTAGTGATCGTGTAGTGCATAGTATTTCCCACACAGTGCAACAGCATGGCTACAGAATTTAGAGGGAGTTGCAGTACAGTGGCAGTTGGCAGCAATATGTAGAGTCAGCAGTAGTACAAATGCATCATTTTCTTGTGCAGTGTTGGTGAGCAGCATCAAAAGCACAATAGTAGATGTTTGAGAAGTCAGAACAACAACACATTGAGTTGTCTTGATAGATCACTTTCCTTGCTAAGAGGGAGTGTTGATTTATGATAGCATCGGATGTGCTCTAGCCTTGTAACTTTGTATATAAGCTAAGACACATGTATTCCATAATACTCGGAAATGGTTTTGGAAAATTCCACTTATATATGGTTTAATTAAATTATTTAATCATTTTTTAATGTTTTCCTAAGTCTAAACATAGGGAAACTCATTAATTAAAGGGTATTAATTAAAATAAGTAGGAATATTCTAGATAAAGTCATAGATCACCTCCAAGTTAACCTTAGCCCTTGATTATGTTTTAATCATTTCCATTGAAGGGTCAACAAAAGAATATAATAAGGAGGGTGAGGGGTCTATGGAAAACACACATTGAGCACATTGAGCATTTGGAATTTTTGAGTTTGTGTGAGGAGACACAAATTTTGATAAGAATCGAATCATTAGTGCAGGGTTTGCTAAGAGATTTTGATTCAGTGATAAGATTCAGAGAGGGGCAGAAGTAGTAACTGGTCAGAAGAATCATGAGTACATTTCAGAGAGAGGTAGTAGTGATGCAGAGAGAGGCAGCGCAGTTTCTAAAGGGGTGACACAGTCCCTAAAGGGAATCATGCAGAAGTGGTGCAATGCCTTCTAGAGTCAGTCTGGAGATATATAGAGGCTGTGGATTTTGAGTCGGGAGGGACAAAAATTAGTCTTATATCAACTTGATAATTTTTATAAAGAGGTGACATAGTTCTTCAGCTTTCCCATGCAGGATTACACAATTCCAGCGTAGGCAATCACACAGAGGAAGAGAGGGGCTTGACCAGCACTGTTTAGATCAGTCGAGGACTTGCAGAGTGAAGTAAGCAATCACACAGAGGAAGAGAGGGGCTTGACCAGCACTGTTTAGATCAGTCGGGGACTTGTCTATATTTATATGAAGGGTGAGCCAAATATTGGCACCCTAGTTGTACTCAATATTATGCCGCTTAATAATACAAACCCTCGGATTTGTTGCACCGGTTTTCCCGAGTTGGGTTTTTCCAGGGAATTAGTCCAAAAATAACTGTGTCAAATATGGATGTTTTTCATTTTTTTTTTATTTTTTTTCAGTTTGTTTCAACACTTGGATTTATTCTACAGCATTATTTGTGTATAATTCTTCAAAAATTACTTTGATATTTCACTGTAATGAAATAATTATAAAAAATAATATGACAAGTAATTCAAATTTGTTGCACTAGGAATCTAGATTTAGGAAATTTCACAAGCATTTCTAACTCATGAGGGTCATGCCTTTTGGCCTTACCAATGAACCTTCTACATTTCAAGGGTTGATGAATTCCATTTTTAAACCCTTCCTTATAAAATTTGTGTTAATTTTTTTTGATGATATATTAATCTACAACAGGTCTTGGAAGATCATGTTCAACATGTTGATAGGGTGGTCAAACTATTGGAGGAGAAATAATTATATGCAAAAACCTCCAAATGTTTCTTTTGAGTACAAGAGGTGGAATATCTCGGTCATATTATATCTTAGGAAGGTTTTTAGGTAGACCCTAATAAAATTAAAGCCATTTAGAAATGGATAGTCCCCACAACCATAAAGTAGTTGCGAGGATTTCTTGGGTTAACATGGTATTATCGCAAGTTTGTTAAGAATTATGGGAGAATAGCAGCACCTCTAACAACATTATTTAAGAAATATACATTTTAATGGACTGTTGAAGCAACTAAGGCCTTTGAATATCTTAAAGAGGTAATGTACCTATCACTAGTATTAGCTACACCAGACTTCACAAAAACCTTTATCGTGGAATGTGATTCCTTACGAAATGGAATTGGAGTTGTTTTAATGCAAGAAGGAAGACCCATTTCTTTTTAAAATCGTCTAATCAAATAAAATTATTTACAGAAAGCTATTTATGAGAATGAAATGCTTGAAATACCACATGAACTAAAGAAATGGTGACCTTACCTAATGGGAAGACACTTCACGGTCAAAAATGATCATGATATAGTTAAATACTTTTTGGAAAAAATACTATCTTCAAAAAAGCAACAAAAAAGGGTCACAAATTTGTTGGGTTATGACCTTGAAATCATACACAAAAAAGGGAAGCTAAATCTTGTTGCAATTGCACTCTCAAGAAAGGATGAGGAGGTGGAAGCATTGTTTTGCGCCATTTATATTATCCAACAATATTGGATAACCGAAGCAAGGGAGGAATGGATGAACGGCGAAGAAGTGTGGACACTCATTGAAAATTTGCAGCAAGATCCCAGGACATATGATACATTTAGTTGGAAAAATTAATAATTATCTTGAAAAAATCACTTATATCTTTGTAATAATTCCCAACTAAAACAAAATATTCTTTTGGATTTGCACACCTCTCCTGTAGGAGGACACAAAGGATTTTTAAAAACTTACCACAGGGTGAAGAATGTTTTTTTTGGGGATGGCCTTAAATATGATATTCAAAATTTTGTGGCAAAATGTTGGTTTGTGAGCAAAATAAATTTGATATAATTAAGACCTCGGGTCTGCTACAACCATTACCCATTCCAAGTCAATTTTGGGAGGAGGTTTCAGTGGATTTTATAATAGGTTTACCTAAGTCTGATGGAAAGAGTGTCAACATGGTGGTAGTTGATAGAATTACCAAGTATGCATACTTTTTTGCATTATCTCATCCATTTAAAGAAACTACGGTTGCTACTTCATTTATGGAAACAATTCAAAAGCTACATGGTAACCCAAAGATTATTATCAGCAATAGGGATCCCATTTTCATTGGAAATTTTTGGACCGAATTATTTTCTTGTTTGGGAACTCAACTATCCCATAGCTCCTCTTATCATCCTCAATCAGATGGGAAAACTGAGATAATGAACAAATGTTTGTAAGGATATCTTTTTTGTCTTGTATCGATAAAAGAACACAATGGGTCAGGTGGTTACCTCTTGTTGAATGGTGGTATAACACTTCCTTCCATACTGCAAAAAAAAATGACCCCATTTATGGCACTTTATGAATATCATCCACCATCCATCACATCATCTTTAAGAGAAATTTCTAATGTTAAAGCAATGGATGATCACATCGAGCATCAACAACAAGTTCTCCAACTCTTAAATGATAACCTAAATTTAGCACAAAATCGAATGAAACAATAGGCAGATCAACATTGTAGCGAGAGATATTTTGATGTCGGAGACTAGGTATTTTTAGGGCTACATCCATACAAACAAATTTTCCTCAAGCAAGCTAAGGAGGATAATAAATCATCGCCAAAGTATGATGGTCCTTACAAGGTGGTGGGAAAGACTGGTACTATGGCATACAAATTGGAGCTTCTTGCTTCTTCTTGGGTGCACCTAGTTTTCCATGTTTCATTCTTAAAGAAGGTTATAGGCGACAAAATTATATTTCAAACAATATTGCCAAAAATTGATGAGGAAGGAAACATCATATTGGAACCTGAAGCATTCACGTAAACAGGAAATCGATAGCTATGAAATTAGTCAATTTCAGAGTATCTCATCAAGTGGAAGAACTTACCCACTGAAGATTCCAAATGGGAGAGAATTTGATACAGAAGCATCCAAAGCTACTCAAGCATTGAGGAAAACACTTATTTGAAGGAGAGGGGCATGTTAGGTCCCTATATTACTAGTTTAGTCCCTTATTGTTGTTAGTGTAACCCCGTTATTGTTATTTTTCTATCCCTGTAGTCCCCATATTGCTATTATTGTGCCCCATAAAACCCCACTATTGTTATTGTTCTGCCCTTACATTATTATTGTTAGGTCGGCTAGGATTGTATTGTGACCCCATGGAATACTATATATAGAAAGGAAGTTTTTTCACTTTAATCATCCAATCATTTTTCATTTATGTAATGTAAAGGAGCTTACCCCCTCAAAGTGGCTGATTTCTGAGGCGTTGAGCTCTCTTTTCTTCTAATTTTGGAGTTGGTTTCATAACATTATCGAACTCTATCCTTTCCTTCATGACTACTGGAAACCTACTGATAAGACATTGTACTTTAGATTTTTCCTTCTGGATATACATAAAATATCTTAGTAAGGAAGTAAACTTGGTCACAAATGCATCCATAATTAGATTCCCAAATTTTAAGTCATGAAATTCTTTAGCTTTTTCATCATAGAATCGCTCTATCAAACATTTGTTTTTGAAGTTTTTTTTAAATTCATCCCAAGTCACATCCTCCTCCTCTATCCCTTTCACAATATTTACCTCCTCCCACCATAAGTTGGCTTTCCCTTGAAGTTGATAGATATCCAATCTAGCCTCGAGGTTACTGTTATACTCATAAACTTGAATGTATTTTTTCACATTGATGATCAAGGGTTTTAAAAATTATTTAGCTTCACCATCAAATCTTGGGGGTTTGATATTTTTAAATTCCCCTCTATAGTTCTAGTTTCTGTTTCTTATTTTTCCTTTGGTAAAATACATTTCCCATGGCTAATTATATTAACATCAATTCCCTGAGTATGAATTCCTTTTCAAGTATCTTCATTTTTGTGATGATGTCCTTCATCATCTCTAGCTTTGTGGTCAGGACTAGGTCAAGAGGTTTGATGGTTATGTTTGTCTGAGAGAATTTTTAAAATTCTCTCATGTTGAGACATTAATCTTTCATTATATGTTCTTAATCGAACCATTTCAGTATGCATCTGTTGAATGGTTTCAAGAAACATACTTGTTTGGTTATGTCATTCTGTGTCCAACTATACCATATTTCTTGATTTTCTTCTGGGTTTGTGATAAAAATTGATTCTACTATTGGTCTTGGTGGAAATTTATCTCCAGCTCCTCTCGTCATTCTAATCTATTATACCTTTACACTCTCTCACTTTTTCACATCAAAACAACCCATAATTACTACAGCTGCCCAATCAGGTCACAATATTGATAACCAAGACCTAATACCACTTGCAACATGCACATCTATAGAACTTTACTAACATTTCATTATATAAAAAAATACTTACATCATACTTAAATTTCATTTATAACAACCTTATCTCATTTTAATATTAGGCCTTTAAACATTTAGTTAGATAAGGGTATCATGTTAATGAACCATCGCTTAATTTAATAACATTGTATATATGATTTATTTTAAAACGTGACATAAATTATAATTTGGTCTCATTGGGCTTATCCAAATGTTCAGAAAGGCTCAAGTATGGAACCCTCTAGAAGTGTTTAATCACTTGTAGCTATTGGTCGATCTTACTTGGATATGGAAATACCCCCACTGTGATATAAAGGGATGATGATCCAATGGTCATGGGTTTATTGGAGATGGTTTGAGTAACTAGCACTACTCCATACCCTGCCCAGTTTCCTTCATCGTTTCGCCACTTGTGTGAGTTCATTCTCTAAAGCCTACTTTGTCTCCAGCTTCTTCAGCAGCAAGGAACACATTTCCCTCTTCGCTGACCTGGTAAAAATTATTCCCCTTTCATTGGTAAGACACTCTTAGGCTTTTTTCATTGGTCTCCTCCAGTAACCATTGCGATTGGTGCCAGAGGTAAAAATTTGCTGCCTGATCTAAAAATGACCTGAGTTACTTACCTATATTTCATAGATTGACTGTAGGGGCATTTACTGGATATGTCACCCTTAAATAAAGGATGAGATCCAAAGGCTACCTGGCCCTCTATAGACTTTGTCTATAGAACTTTATAGCAATTAACACTCAGGTTATTAAAATGCGGAAAATTCACCAAGATCTTTTCTAGTCCTTGTACAAAATGTGATTGGCAGTATTACTGAAAAGTTATTATGTGCATTAACTATTTAGGCATGAAATAATATATGTATGTTTATTTTTAACAATTTCACATCAATCACACAAGTCATACCATAATACCAAGAAGTTTGTGACGAAGTTCGTCCCACCTGGACTACGTCTCTAGGTCTGCCTCAGAATTTTGCGTCCGTTGTATTCTTTAAGCCGAGAGAAATATGCTACAAGGAATCATCAGTTTCACTACTGATGTTGCAGATATGGACCTTCCCTTGAATAGGCTAACTGATACAACTCTTTTATTTCAACACATAAGAAAAGAAATGGATGATTCGCACACTAACACAAACTGAGGACTGAAGCTTTATGGACCTTCGACTAATTGGTGACTGAAAGAGTTTTAGAATGTCGAAGTTGAACTTGTCGATTATCAACGTACTTTGACACTGTCTTTATGCAATTATGATGGCTTCGTTCCTTCAATAAACCTGCAATGAAAAACTCTCCACCAATTACTTCATCTATCTTCTTTAAGAGTGTCTAATTCCTCTTGTAGTAGGGAAAACTCTCCTCTCTTGAGATCTCACTCTCAACACTCCTCTCTTCATAAAGTCTCAACACTCTCTTCAAAAGGTGCCCTCTCCCTTTTACAAAGAAAAATACTTTCTTTTATACGATAGGAGCTCATAAATTCATGGCAAATAATGCTGCCTAAATCTTCAATAAACCAAATTAAGCTTTTGGTTAAGATTACAAGGTCTTTGAATTTAATTTAATTCATGAACCTTCTTAGTTAGGTTCTTAAGCTTCATGCTTAATTTACTTTGAAAGCCATAATTTCACATTATGTTGGCTGGATCTTCGAACTTTTGTTTTCCTGCATTTAGAAATTTGTTGAAGAAAATTTGGTGATGAGGGATTCAAATCCCAACATCACATTCCATACATAGGATTTAGATGCATTACTTTAGCTCCAATATAAATGTAAAACCCCACTTTAGACTTTATAATATGAATCTTCGCTCGATGGTTAGGCTAACCGTGTGGAGTTAGTGATTTGCATGTGAACAATCAGATCTCTTATCTAGCGGTAACTCCGACAGTTACTCCATAAACCCGGAAGTCTAAACTCCAGCGGTTCCGGTGACCTGTCACATGTCTTATCCCGACGAGGTCAGAAGTAAACTACTGCAGTTTGACATCTGTCCTGACAGCTCATAATCCACGCGGTTTACAAATTCCACTGCGGTCTTCCACTATTCTGGTCACAAGGCTTATCTCCGTCATGGTTCTAATACCTTGGCAGTCTGGATAACTCTGTGGGTGTATTTACAATCTTTTATATAAAACAACATAACCCGAACCTAACCTTTCGAACTTTATAAAATAGTTCGAAACTTTACAAAACCCCACATCCAAACTTTGCAATATGCGTTTATCAACATGACCTCTAAACCTTACAATAAGGTTTTTGGCTATGGTTTCAAACTTTAATATAAAACCTTTGGTGCCTAAGGGTTTTATCACATCAACCTTTTTAATACTTTGACATAGGTTTATAACCTTTTGCGCTAGGACTTTGACATCCATCCTCCGAATATTTTTCAAAGGTTTATGGCATAATTTTGTGCTAGGGACTTTAATTCCATAAGTTTAGAAAACTTAGGAATAGGACTTTAGTTCGACAATTTTCCCTAGGAGTAGATTTAGGCTTTTACAAAGTGTTTTCATTTGACACTTAGACTTTAAGATTTAAGCCTAGAACTTAGGATTTCTATTAAGTCCTTTTTACCTTAGGATATATTTATCCATTTAGGTTTAAAAAAGTGGACATTAGACATTTTTGACCTTTACATAAAGACTTAGGACAAGTTTTATTACATAAGTCTTTTTGACAAACTGGTTGTTTTTGTCGCAGGTTGATTTGAAGATGTCTTTGATTGGCACTTTGAAACATTTGCTGGAATCGCATCTAAAGTTGATGTCGTTCGATGTCACACATTTGAACTTCACAAATTTAATGATCATCTTGATCAATACATGAATTATTACAAAATCGATAATTACCAAATGCCGAATAACCATCTTGTTCGACTAAGTAATTTCGATACCAGTTTAACAATTCTAAAATTGGATCACACCTCCCAACTAAAAGAAATTTTGGTTCTCCAAAAGTTTTATTTACAATGCTTTTGAAAAACGAATTCAATCCTAGAACCTAGTTACAACTTTACTAGATCTAAATATTACAAAATCATTTAAGCATAAGGCATGAAGTCGGCCCAATTCCATTCAATACTTGTTTGATCTCCAGCAGGTGGCTTGGATTCTTCCTGGGCTACTGGTGTCGGTATTGTTTCCTTTAGAGGCATTGGACAATTGTCTTGAACATGTCCTGACAATTTACAATTTTGACAAGTTGACAACTGGTGAGTGTTCTTGCCCATCTTGTACTTGCAAAGAACTAGTTTCTTTGATACCACTTGATCTGAAAATGACCTGAGTTACTTAGCTCTATTTCAGAGATTGACCGTAGGGGCATTACAGGATATGTCACCCTTAAATAAAGGATGAGATCAAGAGGCTACCTGACCCTCTACAGACTTTGTCTATAGAAATTTATAGCAATTAACACTCAGGTTATTAAAAAGCAGAAAATTCACCAAGAGATTTTCTAGTCCTTGTACAAAATGTGATTGGCAATATTACTGAACAGTTGTTATGTGAATTAACTATTTAGGCATGAAATAATCTATGTATGTTTATATTGAAGGATTTCACATCAATCACACAATTCATACCATAAGACCAAGAAGTTTGTGACAGAGTTCATCCCACCTGGACTACATCTCCGGGTCTGCCTCAGAATTGTGAATCCATTGTATTCTTTAATCCGAGAGAAATATGCCACAAGGAATCATCAGTTTCACTACTGATGTTGCAGATATGGACCTTCCCTTGAATAGGCTAACTGATACAACTCTTTTCTTTCAACACATAAGAAAATACATGGATGATTCACACACTAAAACAAACTGAGGACTGAAGCTTTATGGGCCTTCGATAGATTGGTGGCTGAAAGAGTTTTAGAATGTCAAAGTTGAACTCGTCGATTATCAACGTACTTCGATGTTGTCTTTATGCAAGTAGGATGGCTTTGCTCCTTCAATAAACCTGCAATGACAAAATCTCCACCAATTACTTCATTTGTCTTCTTTAAGAGTGCCTACATCCTCCTGAAGTAGTGAAAACTCTCCTCTCTTGAGATCTCACTCTCAACACTCCTCTCTTCATAAAGTCTCAACACTCTCTTCAAAAATTGCCCTCTCCCTTTTACAAAGAAAAATACTTTCTTTTATACAATAGGAGCTCATAAATTCATGGCAAATAATGCTGCCTCAATCTTCAATAAACCAAATTAAGCTTTGGGTTAAGATTACAAGGTATTTGAATTTAATTTAATTCATGAACCTTCTTAATTGGGTTCTTAAGCTTCATGCTTAATTTACTTCGAAAGCCATCATTTCACATTATGTTGGCTAGATCTTCGAACTTCTGTTTTCCTGCATTTATAAATTTGTTGAAGAAAATTTGGTGATGAGGGATTCGAATCCCAACATCACATTCCATACATAGGATTTAGTTGCATTACTTTAGCTCAAATATAAAAGAAAAAATCCACTTTAGACTTTATAATATGAATCTCTACCTGACAATTAGGCTAACCGCACAGAGTTAGTGATCTGCATGTGAACAATCAGATCTCTTATCTGATGGTAACTCCGACAGTTACTCCATAAACCCGGCAGTCTAAACTCCGGCGGTTCTGGTGACCTGTCACATGTCTTATCCCGATGTGATCAGAACTAAACTACTGCAGTTTGACATCTGTCCCGACAGCTCATAATCCAAGCGGTTTACAACTTCCGCTGCAGTCTTCCACTATTCTGGTCACAAGGCTTATCTCCGACACGGTTTTAATCCCTTGGCGGTCTGGATAACTCTGTGGGTGTATTTACAATGTTTTATATAAAACAACATAACCCGAACCTGACGTTTCGAACTTTATAAAATAGTTGGAAACTTTACCAAACCTGACATCCGAACTTTGCAATATGGGTTTATCAACATGACCTCTGAACCTTACAATAACGTTTTTGGTTATGGTTTCAAACTTAAATATACACTACAAGAAAAAAGCACATTGGTGAGGGTCATGCTTGTGATAGACCTTAAAGGTCCGTCACCAATGTCACATATGGTGACGGTCCTTAAAAAACCATCACTGTAAGTGTATATAGTGATGGTCCTTTATGGTCCTTCACCAAAGACATTTTCAATGACACTTTTGGTGAGGGTCGTTAAAGGCCCATCACTGCTTCTCTCTTTGGTGACACTTCTAGTGATGAACTTTTAATGACCCTCACCAATTCTCTTTCTGTTACTTTTGGTGATGGTCAAAAAATGTCCGTCATCATTGATCATTGAAAAACCATCACTGTAAGTGTATATAGTGATGGTCCTTTATGGTCCGTCAACAAAGACATTTTCAATGACACTTTTGGTGAGGGTCGTTAAAGGCCCATCACTAATTCTCTCTTTGGTGACACTTCTAGTGACGAACTTTTAATGACCCTCACTAATGCTCTTTTTTTTACTTTTGGTGACAGTCAAAAAATGCACATCATCATTGATCATTCCAATGAGTTTTTGATGACACTATGTGCATGTTAATATATTTTTTTTCAAAAGATAACGATTTAATACAATTATTGTGGAGTATTTTTTATAATATGTCAAAGGCCATGGAGGTTAGGGTCAGTGAATTTTTTTAGAAGTAATTAGTGTGTATCACATCCCTCATGTAATGACTAGTCAAATAGAGATTTCCTATGAGTCGACACATGATTCGTATCTATTAAGTTATTATCTAGCAAATTCCCTTTAGATAAAGTTCCACTATTGTGTGTAGGAAATATATTATTTAATACATAATCAAGCTTTGACAATTCTATTAATGAGAAAGACCTAACAATCCTCAACAATCTAGGCACACCTTAAATTAATGCTTTGGCACACACTAACATTTCTGAGCACCCCACATGTCTTGGAACATCTTTGTACCTAGAACATATTGTGATGACACTGACGCCCAAGCACATGGTGGCATGCGCTACCACAACATGGAACTCTCCTAGCATGCCCTAGAACACCTTGGTTGAATGCATTGACATACATTAGCACTTGGCACACAATGCCACTTGGCACACAATGCCACTTGGCATGTATTGGGACCTATTATTATTGTGCCTAGCATGCCCCTTTTCAAAAAGATAAAGTCCTGACTTATTAACCCTCTTGATATTGGTTCTTCCTTTTGTTTCCTTGACACATATTGACATACCCTGGCACCCTGCGACACAATATCCTTAGCACCTAGCATGTATTGGCATATATTGGCACTATTAATTGGCACATGATATAATTAGCACACCTTGGAACTCCCAAGCACACTTTGGGAATTCTTGACATGCCTTGATATTCCCTAGCATGCCTTACCAATGCTTAGCATACCTTGTCACTCCCTCCTTGGCATGACAACTAACACACATACACTAGTCTCTGGCAGACGTTCCTCATATTCATTAGCTACTGTTGAGTCCCAAATCTGCATCTTTTCCATACACCTTTCTATACCTTTTTCATTCACCTGAACCTTCCCAGTTGTCAATATCATTGTATATTAATTGTAAAAGAGCATCTAACATGGTTTTTAATTATATTTTTGTGTCTACTGTTTGATTTAGATTTTGCTCATTTAGCTGCAGAATCTTGCCACTTTCCGCAGCTGCTGCAACTTTCCGCAGCCATTTTGTGAAACTCTATGTTACAGGTGTCTACAGGAAAAACAAGCCACATGGGCAAGTCTGAAATGATGTGGACATGGATCGTGTCCTATTGGCTCGAGCAAATCCATCTAAAGAGGCTGCGGTCAAAGGTGTCCAAATGGAAGTCAACCGTAGAGTCCCACGGTGACAGGACTCTGTTTCATGTCACGTGAAGGTTCATATCGCCGTTTCTGAATTGCGGGAGACAAATCAACATCTGTACATGGCTCCATAGCCGAATTCAAACATCCACTCCTCATAGATTTACTCTTCAATACGGCCATGATCCTATATCTATGGACGTAATGGTCTACGTGTTCTCCATCAGCATAAAATTTAGGGAATCAGTTGTATTTCCTTTGTTATATATAACGCGTTTGTATACACATATTAGATTAGTCTCTGTTAGTTTTTATTAGCTTCCAGATAGCTCTGTAATGTAATTACGCTGCCACTGTGTCGTAATATCACCTTTCTGTTATGACTGCATTTTAATATATAAGAAGACTCTGTTTCCAAGCGTAATTTGTACTTGAAGTCTGTTGCCAAGGCTGGTGTAGAGGGCCCCTGCACAGCTGAGGTTTTGTGCATTATTGTATAGTTCTTGTTTTATTTCTTTAAGCTCATTGTGCCATAATTCATTCATATGTTTATACATTGCATCTTTCATAGTATATATGCTTCATTTCTGTTTATAATCTTTCATACTTTACATTTTACTTCTGTCTTTCATGTTTTATGTTATTGTTAACTGATCAGTGTTCTTGTTTCAGGTTATAAATAGGCAGCTCGGGCATTTGCATAACTTTTGACTAATGACATGGAATTAATATTGTTCTGCTGCTAATTTACTTTTCTTAGTTTCTGTTTAATTTCAGTACTGCTTTGTTTATTTCAGTCTTGCACATTTGTTTCAGTAGTTAGATTTAGATATCAAATTGTTCATGACATCTTCAGTTACCTCCGAAAGCCACAGCTGGAATGATGGTGAGGGATTGAAGTATGAATGTATTTGATAGGTTTCTTCTGGAGTTTCTGGAAAAGAGAGGGTTTAAATTTCTCATAACATCTTCAGTTACCTCCGAAAGCCACAGCTGGACTGATGGTGAGGGATTGAATTATGAATGTGTAGTTTGATATTAGTTTCCTTTCTGCAAGTTAGATATATTAAATTGCTCATGACATCTTCAGTTACCTCCGAAAGCCACAGCTGGACTGATGGTGAGGGATTGAATTAGGAATGTGCAGTTTGATATTAGTTTACTTTTTGCAAGTTAGATATCGGGTTACTCAAGTTGTTTATGGTTACCTCCGAAAATCATAGCTGGACTAATGATGAGGGATCAGAAGATAAGTTGGTGTAATTTGATTTAGATTTACTTTGTTGCAAATTTTGGATTTATTTCAGTATAGTTTCTTGTGTGTTTAGACAACAGCAAGGATATTTTTGTTTCCATGCTCAATAGTTCACTATTTGATTTATTAGACTAGCAGCACATTTTCATTTCAGCAGCACATTTTCATTTCCTTTCAAGTTTTGTCATTGTATGTTTCAAATTCCTTCTGAAGTTTCAAGTTGGTAAATCATTATAAAGATAATATTTAATCATATAAACGATGATGGATATTTTTTTATTCGCATTAAAAACTCAAAACATAAAGAAATAGGTTATTCGCACATATAGTGCGCCGCACTTCATCAAAACATTAATCCTCGCATTGATAAATAATGCAAGTAATTCTAGACACACGAAATTGATCAAACATTTTGGCGCCGTTGCCGGGAAGTGTAACTAGGTAGCCAATTTCTTAAAAAAAAAAAACAAAATCATAAAAGAAGGAAAATCCCTGAGTAACTTCTTCTTTAGCATGCTCTCCTCTTTGCAATCTCCAGGATCTAGAGGTTCCAAAGAGACCGTTTGGGCTTAGTAATTTCTTAAGTATGCTCTCTTCTTGCACCTAGTGTGACCTGGAAGATCATAAAGAGAATTATTAGCCCAACTTTAAAAAATAAAAATAAAAATGACATGCATAGAGCAAGAGATTCTAGGGGAAGGTTTATAGCTAAAGCCAAGAGTTCGATTTTCACAACTCCATCTTCTTCAAGGCATAGATAAGAATCACCACCATCTATCCCTAGCCTTAAGATTTTTGGAATTCAAGGAGCAGCTGAATTAGAGGATTCTCCTATACCACCTACTAAATCTCATTTAGAAAAGGAAGAGACTCCCTCTCATCCTCCCTTGCTAGAAGAACTAGAGGACTTTAAGGACTCTAAAGAAACTATCATGGCAGAGGAAATAATAGATGGATTTGGAGGTAGAGGTAGAAGAGGAGGAAACAATGGAGACAACAATGGTGAAGGAAATAATGAAAGAAAGGATCTCACCATCTCTGGCCCTCCCTAACTTTTATGGATTGCGAAGTGAGGATCCTGAAACATTTCTGTTTGAGTTTGAAGTCGTGTGCCAAACTTATGACTATATGGAAGACTCTCAAAAACTCAAACTGTTTCCTTCAACATTGAAGGGAGCTGCTTTGAAATGGTTCATGGGATTAGCCACTCAATCTATTAGGACTTGGAATGATATGAAACAAACATTTTTGGATAGATACTTGGACTATTGTATGCCCACCAATTACAAGGATGAGGTATTCAAAATGATGCAAAAAGAAGATGAAAATTTGGAAGACTTACTTGAAAGATTTCAGTACAACTTGAAAAGAGCAAAGATGAGCAACTTAGATGATGAAACCTTGAAATCCCTCATATTAAAAGCCATTAGAGATGAATGGATAGATATTTTAAACATGATGGGGAAAGGAGATATTTCTCAACTTCCACTTCGTGACATAATAGAACTATGTGTCCATCTCTCAAGGGGAAAATCTAAAACAGGAAAAGGGCCTAAGGATCCTTCTCTTATTAGGGCTAACAAATCTGCAACTGGATCAGTAAGTAGGGCAGAGATTGGTAACATGCTTGATGAATTCAAAACTGATATCTTAGGGAGCCTTAGTGAACAACTAGACACCCTAAAATCCAAAACAAGCAGAAAGCAGAAACAGATGCTTTAGCTATCTTTTGTCCGAAATGTAGGAAGAAACATGCTTTAAGGGAATGTCCCTTGGATGCAAAAGTTGTAGAAACATGTATGATTTGCTCAGAGAATCATGAGATCAAGGATTGTCCTTCAATTCCTGGACTCAAAGCTGTCTTTCAAGAAGACCCAAATTCGGTAGAATCTCTCTGTTTTGTTGCAAGAAGACCTTGGCAGGGACAACAAACTCAAGGGTTTAACAACCCTATGAATTTTCAAACCCCACCAAATTGGAATCCTTGGCAACAACCTTGGCCTCAACATCAAAATCCATATCAGCCATGGGTACAAGGGATGCAAAATCCTTATGGGAGATTTGCTCAATTTTATCAATATCCTCCATATTTTCAAAATCAACAAGCTCCACAACTTCCAAATGTAAATCCACAACTTTCATTGCCATTTCCACAACAACAACCTTCTCAACAAAATCCAAATCCTCAACTCATGCTCCCATACCAACAAAAGACAAATCAACTTCCAGCTCAGCCATTGCCAAATCCTAACAATAAAAATCCTCAGAATACTTACATGATAGAAGGACAACAATTTCCTACCTATATGATTTTTCCTCTCAATGATGTACAACTCAGATCTGGTAGAGTTTTAGAAAAACCTTCTATAGATATTCAAGAACAAGATACCTCTGAGGAGGATTCTCTTCAAGTCAATAAGGATTCTGAGGAAGCATCTCTTCAAAATTCAAACATTCAAAAAGAAAAAGAAAAGTTAACACCCACAACTCCTATAGTTGAGCAACCTGCATCTTCATCTACACCTCCTTTTCCTGAAAGACTACAAATTGACAAGGGGTGGAAAAACAAATCTTGTTGCCTAACTATGATTTTCTAGATGAATTGAAGAATGTTTGTATCAAGATTCCCTTGCTACAAGCCATTCGAGAGATTCCTATTCTAGCAAAAACCATAAAGGAGTTGAGTTTCAAAAGACCGGGAAGGAAACTAAAAGACACAAGAAGAATCCACCTGGTAGGAAAGATTGCAGATATTATGATGGGAAAAATTACCATGCAGAAGTATGTAGATCCAGGAATTCCAATTGTCAAGACACATATAAATGGGATAGAAATTCCAAATACATTGATTGACTTAGGGGCTGCTATCAACATTATGAGTAGACAGACTATGGACCAGCTAAAACTTCCTAACCTTCTTTTTACACCTACTTTAATGCAACTTGCAGATCGATCCATTATTAAACCAGATGGTGTATTAGAAGATATTTCAGTCTCCTTAGATTCTTGGGAATATCCAGTAGATTTTATGATTTTGACTCCCAAAAGTAATCTAGGAGGGCACCCACTTATCTTAGGAAGACCTTGGCTAGCTACAGCTGATGCTTTTATTAGTTGTAGAACTGGGGACATGTACATTTCTAAGGGTAATTCGACGAAGAAATTCAATTTGTATCCTCCAGCAAAAGCAATCACAGAATTAGGAGACAATGAATGGGTCAATGATGAGGACATTATACAACCTGTCTTTACCATTTCTGAAATCAGTGAGGATAGTCAAATTCTGAACACATTAGAAAATTTTGAGATATCTTCAGAATATGACCCCACACAATTTCAGTTGGAATCTGACATAGAATATTTATCATCTAGACAAATGTCTCTTTACTCTATGGAAGAGTTTGGTAGTTCTACCATTGAGATTTTTCCAGGAAAAACACTGAATATCAACAAACATTTGGAAAAGTCACAACAAGAAGAACTAACCAAAATCTTGCAAAAACATTCTACTGCATTTGCATGGGAGTATACTGACATGAAGGGTATTGATCCTAAGACTTGCATCCATCATATCTATATTGAGGAAAATAGTAGACCAATCAGACAACCTCAAAGAAGGATGAATCCAAATCTTAGGGAGATAGTGAAAGAAGAGCTCCAAAAACTTCTCAATGTAAACTTCATTTATCCAATTTCAGATAGCCGATGGGTTTCTCCTTTGGTTATAGTACCCAAAAAGAATGGTAAATGGAGGGTATGCATTGATTACAGGGAATTGAACAAAGCAACTTTGAAGGATCACTTTCCTTTGCCTTTTATCGATCAGGTATTAGATACATTAGTAGGTAAAAAGTACTTTTCATTTTTGGATGGTTTTAGTGGCTATAATCAAATTCAGGTAGCACCTGAAGATCAAGATAAGACCACATTTACTTGTCCATAGGGAACTTTTGCCTACCGAGTGCTTCCTTTTGGGTTATGTAATGCACCAGCAACATTCCAAAGAGCAGTACTAGGAATTTTTTCTGATCTAATCCATGATTGTGTAGAGGTTTATATGGATGATTTTACAGTTTATGGTTATTCATTTGAAGAAGCATTAGAAAATTTGGAAAAAGTTCTTATAAGATGTAAAGAAACAAACCTTTCATTAAGCCATGAAAAATGCTTTATGATGTTTACTGAAGGGATTGTTTTGGGGCATCATATTTCGGGAGATGGGATTAAGGTTGATAGATCAAAAGTTGAAGTCATCTCCAAGTTACCTATTCCAAATTTTCAAAGAGATGTTAGAAGTTTTCTGGGATTTACTGGTTACTATAGAAGATTTATAGAAAATTTCACTAAAATAGCATCTCCACTCTTCAAATTGCTTACAAAAGACTGTGAATTTAAATGGGATCCTGATTGTCAATCAACCTTTGAAACTTTGAAAACAAGAATATCTGAAGCACCTATCTTGAGAGGACCAAATTGGAAACTCCCTTTCCATATTTCTACAAATGCTTCAGATACAGCTCTAGGAGCTGTGTTGGGTCAAAAAGATTTAGTTCCTTATGCCATTTATTATACCAGTAAAAATTTGACTCCCACAGAGTTGAACTATACTGTGACTGAAAAAGAGTTTTTAGTTGTTTTTCATGCAATTAATAAGTTTAGACATTACATAACAGGCTATGAAACTTTTATTCATACTGACCATTCTGCAATTAGATATTTAATGAACAAACCTGTTACTAATGGCAGAGTGACAAGATGGATTTTACTTTTGCAAGAATTCAATATTACTGTGTTGGATAGACCGGGAAAACAAAATACAGTAGCTGATTTCTTGTCTAGGATTCAGAATACTAAAGAAGATTCTCCTGTAGAGGATAAGTTTCCTGATGAATACTTGTTTGCGGTAACTATTAAGACTCCTTGGTATGCAGATATTGCTAACTATTTGGTTACAGGGAAACTACCTTCACATTTATTTCCAAGTGAAAAACGAAAAATTATTCGGGAGAGTTCAAAATATTCATGGATTTCTAACGAATTGTTTAAAACAGGGCCAGATATTGTGATCAGAAGATGTGTCAGGGAAGATGAAATGCCTGATATTCTTAAGGCATGTCATGATGAACCATGCGACGGACACTTTGTAGACAAAAGGACGGCCTATAAAATCCTCTCTTTAGGATATTATTGGCCTTCCCTCTTCAAAGATGCAAAACAATATGTCAAAAGGTGTGACAGCTGCCAAAGAGTAGGGAAACGTACCCTTTCAAATGAAATTCCATTGCAAACACAGGTACGCATTGAACCCTTTGAAAAATGGGCTTTAGATTTCATTGGACCTATTAATCCACCATCTAAGCAAAAGAAGTATATATTGGTTTGTACTGATTATGTTACTAAATGGGGAGAAGCCAAAGCATTAGTATCTGCTACTGAAAATTCAGTTGTTCATTTTCTTTATGAGGATATTTTTACTCGCTTTGGTGTTCCAAGAGAAATTGTGACAGATCAGGGGAGCCAATTCACATCCAACTTGGTGGAGAAATTGATGGAAGAATACAAAATCAAGCACAAAAGATCTACTCCTTACCATCCGCAAGCAAATGGTCAAGTGGAGTCTACAAACAAAGTTCTTGAAAGTATCATCACCAAAACTGTTCATCTACATAGAAGAGATTGGGTAGAAAGGCTTTCTGAAGCCTTGTGGGCCTACAGAACTACATGGAGAAATACAACAGGACATTCTCCCTATGAACTTGTTTATGGGAAAGAAGTCCTGCTCCCCATTGAGTTCCAAGTCAAGACCTTCAAGATAGCAGTTCAGTTGGGAATGGACTTATCAGAAGCCCAAAAGCATAGAATGGAGCAATTGAATGAGCTAGATGAAATCAGACAAGAGGAAATTCTAAGGACTGATCTAGTTCAATATCAAAGAGCTAAATGGCATGACAAGTACATCAAAGAGAATAAGTTTCAAGAAGGAGATTGGGCATTGTTATTTGATTCCAAGTTTAAATATTTTCAAGGAAAATTTCAGACTCATTAGCTTGGGCCATATGAGATTGACAAGATCTTTAGCAATGGAGCGGTAAGAATCAAGACCATTGATGAGTTTCAAACTCCTCTTATTGTGAATGGCCACAGATTGAAAGTTTATCATAAGCCACTCTCAAAAGAGGATTTTGTCAAAATGTTTCAAGAGAATTCTGCAATCAGGCTGGTACAGAAGAATTATTCTTCTTCACCAACCTAGCTTTTGTTCTTTCAGTTTAAAAAAAAAAAAAATTGAAAAAAAATATTTGTATAAGCCTGAAAACCAATCACTGATTGGCAGTCTTATACAGAAAATATAGGGTGAAAATCAGGAACACCTGACACTCTATATTTTCCAAAAAAAAAAATCTCTCTTTCATTTCACAAGTTTGTGACCACCCACTCCATTCCATTCCACTTCATTCCATTTCATTTCACTCCATTCCACTTCATTTTATCTGTTTCATTCCATTTCATCAATAAAATTCTTTTTCATGACCATTTCCATCTAGTCATTTGTCATCCGTTCATGTTCATTCATCCAAATAATAGCTGTGTCAGTTTCCACAGCTGACATCTGTTTCCGCAGCTGACACCAGTTTCCGCAGCCAGAAGCAGATTCCACAGCTACAACTCTGTTTTCAAAAGAATATACAGCCAGATGTTATTTTCATAATCATGAAATAAAATGCAGGTATGAGGACCAAAAATGAAGACGTGGAGCATTCAAGATACCAATGAAGAGCAACTAATTGAAGACCAAGGAAAAGGCAAAGATTCCAAGGTATGAGTAAAATTCATTTCAAATAGCATTGAAAACACATTTTTATATAGTTCTAAACCATAAGCTCCATCCATTATGTGCAATGATTATATTGACAAATTCCGTAACCCTTTCACGATCTCCATATGATCCTCCCGCATTCATTCTCAAACGGTTCCATAATTAAACCCCCGATCTTCACTCATACTCCGATATTCCACCTATGACAATGAGACGTAGTTGATTTTACCACGGACTCTTACAGCCGCATAAATCCATAGCCGTTGTTTAAACGTGCTCACATTTATTGTGCAGCCACCAAATTTCAAAACACTGTCAGATGTGTTATACTCCTATTGTTCTGTTAATCTCACAGCTGTGTCTCTGCCGTGCTCACGAAACCCCTCTCTGTTATGTCTCACTCCACTTCATTCTCTATTATGCTACAACCTGTATATCCACTCTTTGATATCTACCTACAGTCATTGTGCTCATCTCCATGCATTTAGCCGTTCTATTTCCATTGAACCCTCACGCAGGCAAATTTTTGAAGAGCAGAAAGAAGGATGGGTAAATTGCTAAGAGCAGAACCAGAAGGTCCTAAATTCATGGAGGGATATCCTCAAGTAAGGGATATATTGAAGAAAGCAAAGTGGCTGCGGTTTATCCAAAAGTTCATAGGTTATCATAAAGAAGTGACAAAAGCATTTGCAAGGTCGTTCAATGGCCTAGAAGTAGAGATTGGAGACCTTAAGTTTGCAGTGAACGAGGCATCTATAGCAACTGCCACAGAACTTCTTCAAGAGGGTGAGCGTTGGTTTAAAAATAAAAGCATTAGTGATGAAGCCTGGAGAATAATCTTACGAAACCAAGGTATGGACATAACTATTTTTAAAAGAGGTATTCATGTTCATGCTTTGAAAGAGGAATGGGCTACTTTGCTGCTAGTTGTTCAAAAATTCATTACCTGTGAAGGCCGTTTTGGGTCCATGTATATGTACCATACCAGGTTGCTGATGAATTTTCTAGATAATCAAACTCTCAATCTCCCATATTTTCTATTAAATAGTTTGAAGAAGATGTCTATGACTTTTCAGAAACATTTAGGGGATGTAGAACCACATCTATATCACCACGGTCTTGTAAAAATCTTGATTGAAAAAGAGTTGAAGGAGAAGAAGGACACATGGGAACAATTTTTGATTAGAAATTTCTTTGAGGAACCTCAGGAAATTCCTGAAGGTAGCACAACAAAAAGGAGTAGGAGAAAAAGAATAAATGATGAAACTTAAATTACTCCTACTCAAGAAATTCCTGAAGGTAGCACATCAAAGAGGAGTAGGAGAAAGAAAACAAATGATGAAATTCAAAATACTCCTACTACTACAATTGAAAGAACTGATAGGGAAGAGAGACTGTCAAAGAGGAAGAAGAAAGAAACTAAGGGTAAAAAGCCAATAACACCAAAAGAGAGAAAAAGTATTGAGGCTATACATCAAACCCCTTCTTCCGAAGAAGAAGATCATCAAGTGTTATTTGAAAGATTAGTTTATCTTCAAAAACAGTCATCTATGGCCAAGAAGACAGAGAAAGGAAAACAAAAGCAAAAGGACAATGGTCCACAGCGTGTGAGAAGAAGTTCCAGAATTAAGGGGAAATTGAGGAAAACGCAAATGAAGGGACCCCATTTCATTGATTTGGGAGAAGAAACATCTAAACAGTCCCCAGCTGACCATAGTCCATCTCACTCTCAGTCAGTTAGTGAACCCGGTTCATTTCATTCTCAGTCAGACATTGAACATAGTCCATCCCATTCTCAGCAAGATGTTGATGTGAGCCCTTCTCAGCCAGATTTTGAAGATAACTCTCCTTCACGGCATTTTGGGGACAGCCCAATAAAAATGACACCTGATATAGACCCCAAGCAGCAGGAAGTATATGATTATATAGAATCTTTGGAAAGAGCAGCTACGGGCCCTAGTACTCCATCCATTTAGCCTCACACAGTACAAGATGATTTAGTCCAATCACTGAAACAGGAAATCTTTGAGCTAGAGCTTGTAAATAGACACATTAAAAATGAAAATGAGACATTGAAGGAACAAAGTAAATTGGATAAAATCATTGATGATAATACCATGCTACATCTGGGAATATGGCAGAAGAAGAACAAGAAATTGAAAAGGAAATGCCAGAAGTTAAGCAGAGCACTGGTTAATATCAAATTTAGATGCCTAATGAAGAAACCTAGGAGGTTAGCAGCACCAAGGAAAAAGAGGAGAGGGCTGGATGTACTGGCTGAAGTGTCAAGGCATATGAACTGAGGAAGGATTATCAAAATTTTGGTTGCATGAGGACATGCAACACCTTCACAGTGGGGGTATGTTGAGTCCCAAATCTGCATCTTTTCCATACACATTTCTATACCTTTTTCATTCACCTGAACCTTCCCAGTTGTCAATATCATTGTATATTAATTGCAAAAGAGCATCTAACATGGTTTTTAATTATATTTTTGTGTCTGCTGTTTGATTTAGATTTTTCTCATTTAGCTGCGGAATCTTGCCACTTTCCGCAGCTGCTGCAACTTTCCGCAGCCATTTTGTGAAACTCTATGTTACAAGTGTCTACAGGAAAAACGAGCCACATGGGCAAGTCTGAAATGATGTGGACATGGATTGTGTCCTACTGGCTTGAGCAAATCCATCTAAATAGGCTGCGGTCAAAGGTGTCCAAACGGAAGTCAACCGTAGAGTCCCACGGTGACAGGACTCTGTTTTGTGTCACGTGAAGGTTCATATGGCCGTTTCTGAATTGCGGGAGACAAATCAACATCTGTACATGGCTCCATAGCCAAATTCAAACATCCACTCCTCATAGATTTACTCTTCAATACGGCCATGATCCTAGATCTGCGGACGTAATGGTCTACGTGTTCTCCATCAGCATAAACGTTAGGGAATCAGTTGTATTTCCTTTGTTATAAATAACGCGTTTGTATACGCATATTATATTAGTCTCTGTTAGTTTTTATTAGCTTCCAGATAGCTCTGTAATGTAATTACGCTGCCACTGTGCCGTGATATCACCTTGCTGTTATGACTACATTTTAATATATAAGAAGACTCTGTTTCCAAGCATAATTCGTACTTGAAGTCTGTTGCCAAGGCTGGTGTAGAGGGCCCCTGCACAGCTAAGGTTTTGTGCATTATTGTATAGTTCTTGTTTTATTTCTTTAAGATCATTGTGCCATAATTCATTCATGTGTTTATACATTGCATCTTTCATGGTATATATGCTTCATTTCTGTTTATAATCTTTTATGCTTTACATTTTACTTCTGTCTTTCATGTTTTATGTTATTGTTAACTGATCAATGTTCTTGTTTCAGGTTATAAATAGGCAGCCCGGGCATTTGCATAACTTTTTGACTAATGACATGGAATTAATATTGTTCTCACGTTCATTTGCTTTTCTTGTTTCTATTAATTTCGCACGTTTATTTTCGCTTGCTCATTTGCTTCAAAGAGTTAGATTTAGATATACAATTACCTGCACATCTTCAAGCATTCCTTCCGAAAGCTACACTGGACTGGGACAGAGGGATTGAATTATAAATGTGTGGTTTGATATTAGTTTGTCAGAAGTTAGATACATTAAAATTGCTCATAACATCTTCGAAGCATTTCCGGAAGCTACAAATGATCAGATGTTTTAGAGGGATTGAATTATGAATGTGTAGTTTGATATTAGTTTTCTTTCTGCAAGTTAGAAATATTAAATTGTGCATGACATCTTCAGTTACCTCCGAAAGCCACAGCTGGACTGATGGTGAGGGATTGAATTATGAATGTGTGGTTTGATATTAGTTTACTTTCTGCAAGTTAGATATCAGTTACTCAAGTTGTTTATGGTTACTTCCGAAAATCATAGCCGGACTAATGATGAGGGATCAGAAGACAAGTTGATGTAATTTGATTTAGATTTACTTTATTGCAACTTTTGGATTTCTTTCAGCATAGTTTCTTTTGTGTTTAGACAGCAGCAAGGATAGTTTGGTTTCATGCTCACTAGTTCACTGTTTGATTTATTAGACTAGCAGCACATTTTCATTTCAGCAGCACATTTTCATTTCCTTTCAAGTTTTGTCATTGTATGTTTCAAATTCCTTCTGAAGTTTCAAGTTGGTAAATCATTATAAAGGATATCATTTCCTTGAACAATCATAACCATACTTGTTTTTATTTTTATTTTTTTTATCTCACATTAGAAAACCAAAAACGACAAAAAGTTAAGAAATAGGTTATCTTGCACATATAGTGCGCTGCACTTCATCAGCTTACGAATCCCAGATTGATAAATTAATGTAGCAATTTAGGACACACTAAATTGACCAAACAGCTACCATGAATTTTTACCTAGTGCTCCCTTAATGTTTTTTCCTATTAATCCTTAACACTCATCAACATGCATTATCACTCTCTAACACACCTTAGCACCCTTCAACATTCCCTTCCACTTCACAACATGCATAACACTAGTCCCTGACACATATTGGCGCTTGGCACATGTTGGCACTTGGAAAGTCTTAGCATGTATAGAATACGTTGAGATGCCTTGCCTTGATATGATTTGGCATGGTTTAATATTAAATTTATTTGTGATGATCAATTTTTGGAAAGTAGATGAGAAGCAACAAAGGAATACCTGGCACTTAGAATGCACTAAGACTTTGCACTTGGCACCTATTGCTACCCAGTGTTGGTGTGCCTAGCATGCCCCTCTTGGAAAAGGTAAATTGTTGACTTATTAACCCTCTTATGTGTTCATTTCCTTTTAGTTTAAATTTTTTCTCCCTTTTGTTGTCTTGACATTCCCTGACATGCATTGACACACCCTTGCACATCTTGGCATGCCTTATCACTTGGCACATCTTAGCATGTTTGACATGTATTCCCACTATCTGGCACATCAAAGGGGTGAAGAGAGATGTAGTCCTAAAGTAGGTCGAGTACGAGGGCCAAGTAAGGGTTGCTAAAGGGAGGTCATGATCATCCTCCAAGAGCAAGATCATCATGTGAGGGTTCAGAAGAATGTTGCATACCTTAATGGTCGATTTGTGCTAGGAAGTAGGATGGAATATTGTTGGTTCTCTTCTGGCAGATCAAGCTTAAGAGAAGTTTCACATGAGAATCTAGGCATGTGATTTCAATGGTGTCTTTGTGTGAAGGCCGCATCAAATTCTGAAATGTTGAAATTTCCAACAAGAAACAGTGAGATTGGAAACCATAAAGGACAAAAAAAAAATGCACCCACACTGGTGAGGAATTTTGATGCACCAGGATTGAGGAACGTGGGGCATCTAATTTATTTTTCCCTTAAATAAATTGTAATTTCATCTCATAATGACTTGTGTTAGTTAATTAAGTCATGATGACCGAGTTAGCTCAAGAAATTCGAGTTGAGGGTCTAAGATGAGGAATCTAGAGGGATTCTAATATTTTTGGGGTCCAATTGAAGTTGATGCATTAGTGGGGTGAAAGTGTAATTAACTCAATTAAATGAGTTAAAATTAGTTTAACTAGTTCTAACTGAGTGATGAGCTAGTGAGAGGTCTAGTGAATTAAATTAGATTTAATTCACAATGAGTGATCAGTCATATAACCGATAATTCACTATTAATAGTTGCATGCATGTCCGTTTTGAGGAATACCCAGTTGAGACAGAGGTTAAAGGGAACATAAGTATCAATTGTATTCAGAGAAAATTTCCCATGTACAATTATAAAGTCATTGGGATGCCATGATGGATTGCTAAATCAAGGAAGACTGATTTTCCTAATTAATAAGGAGTTAAATCCCTAGGAATTTCATGAGCAAGGCAGACTGAAGTAAGGATGATAATTGGCTAAGTACTAGACTGGGTTTGCCTAGATCAATGGGAGGCAATTGAAAGAGTGCTGGAGAATCTCATGAGAGATTAAGCATTAATGTATTATTTCATGATTCCTTGAATTAATACACAATAAAGATAGAGGGGTTTTGAGCAGTTTCTTTCCCCAAATACATCA
The DNA here is from genome assembly GCA_034641835.2 of Pinus albicaulis. NCBI lineage: Eukaryota > Viridiplantae > Streptophyta > Pinopsida > Pinales > Pinaceae > Pinus > Pinus albicaulis. Next base: position 877,733,143 of record CM076575.1, on the reverse strand, counting down.
TGTTGTTGTGAAATTAATAATTTATTTCTCTTACTTATATGTGATTGTGCAATCATGTTTTGTTTCTACAAATTGTAGGAAGGATTTAGTATCTTGTTTTAGTAGATTACAAGATCAGATTGAATCTCGTTGGTTATATTTTCTACATGGTATCAGAGAAGGAATTTTTTGGGCAGTGAGTTTGCAGAGAATATCTGAATATTTTGGTGTAAAATTTTCAAAAACAAATAGAATACTTGGATTCCTTGTGAAAATCTACCAAAATGTAAAAAATAAATCAGTCAAATCGGAGCTTGGATGAGGGACATATCATCGATTTAAAATCAACTCTTTTTTAGAAAATTTTTGTAACGTCAGGACAATTGCACTGTGCATGAATCAAGAACCTATATGTACTTGAGGTACCAGATGCATGAAAAGCTTTGAGGAGAAAGGAAAAATTTAGAGACTTGGTGGTTTAGAGGGAGCATAAATTACCTCTCAACATGCATTCTCATGAGAAACAGTCTCAGAAGGTTGTGGAGTAGCTGCCATAATTGGAGAAGTAGAGAGGAGACCAAGTGGAAGCGTCCACTCAAGCAGAGACCTCCATGAGGGGGAAATTTTGAGCCATATGGGAAGAGGGAGCAGCCATACCTCGAGGTGTAAGGTGGTGTGATGCGTAGACATAATCCCAAGATAAGAAATTTGGGCAACGTCCATTGAGATGGCGTGTCTCATGGATCGAACCTGGATACGAGGAGCCCACAGTACAACAGTAGTAGGAAGGATCATTTATATTTATGTAGTCAGATGTCAGCAAGACAAAAATTAGAATGACAAATGTCAAATACTAGAGCTCAAATCAAAGTTAGCAACAGCTCAAAGGGCACAGATGCAGATGTCAGCAACAGCGCAGAGAATCTAGTACTAGACAGGTGCAGTAGCTAGCAGCAATTAGAAGACTCTAATGACAGATGCATTATACTGATTCAGTTGTTCGTAGGCTATTCAATTTCAGGATTTGCAAGTGTAAACAACACTAGAGAAGTGTAGCATGCAGTACAGTCCAATGGTACTGGATGGGGATTGATTGAATTCATTTCTTGTTGAGAGGGAGTGTTGAAATTTGCAACAAGAAACAATGAAATTGGCAACTAGAAAAGAAAAAAAAAAATGCACCCACACTGGTGAGGAATTTTTATGTACCAGGAGTGAGGAATGTGAGGCATCTAATTTATTTTTCCCTTAAATAAATTGGACAATAATTTGCAATTTCGTCTCATAACAACTTGTGTCAGTTAACTAAATCATGATGATTGAGTTAGCTCAAGAAATTAGATTTAAGGTGATCGAGGTGGATATTGGTGGCCACCTGCCTATTCCACTTGGGCCCTTGCCATTGTCTCTTTCAGTTTTTCATTTTCCTTAATTATAGCACAATTTACTATTTTTGAAAAATTTTCAGGTCCTGAACTTCCGAAGCCGCTTTGAGGCCCCAAATGACGTTTTTTGGGCATGAAAGGTTTGGCGATTTCATAAAAATCACATTAGAAGTTGTATTCCTCGGAGAGATATTTATAACGAGGTATCATATGAGTCAAACGAAGATCATATGACCAAGTTACGACCCCAGGAAGTTGGCCGCCCAACTAACCCCAACGGGGCCCATAAACTCTTGGTGTTACATCTCCTCAGGTTAGGGTTTTGGTTGTTTAGGGTTTTATCTTATTTTTAAATAATAAAAAGACCCTTCATCCTTATTGTAACACAGTTCAAAGTAACATAACTATCAGTTGTATTTATAGAAAATTTCCCATGTGCAATTATAAAGTCATTGGGATGCCATGATGGATTGTGCAATAAAGGAAGGTTGATTTTCCTAATTAATATGGAGATAATTCCATAGGAATTGCGTGAGAAAGGCAGGCTGAAGGAAGGCCAAGAATTGGCTAAGTATTAGACTAATTTTGCCTATATCAATAGGAGACAATTGGTAGAGTGCTGGAGAATCTCAAGAGAAATTAAGCATTGTATTGTTTCATGATTCCTTGACTTAATACAAAATAGAGATAGAGGGTTTTGAGCAGTTTCTTCCACTGATACATCTTATGTTGTGCGATTGATAACTTGTTTCTCTTAATTATATGTGATTTTGCGATCGTGTTTTGTTTCCACAAATTGTAGGAAGGATTCAGTATCTTTTTTTAGTACATTACAAGATCAGATTGAATCCTGTTGGTTAGATTTTCTACATGAAATAGAAGAGAGGGTTGATACCATCTTGCCTTGTTGTGGTTAGTAAGCTGCAAGGTCTGTGATAAAGACCAACATAAATGGAGGGCTTGCACTGTAATTTAGAGCCATAATAGAAATCGACGTGGGCGTAATATTGACTGAGTTAACCCTAGTTTGAGGGTCAACATTGAGATTTGAGGTTCATGTCAAGATTTAGTCAAAGAAATGCCCAGAATCTATGGATCCATATGGCCAGGTCGAGTCTCTTGTGGAGGCAAGAGTCGTGTTTTTTATATGTTTGGATAGGGTTTGTTCTACAACAATTAGAAGTACATAAGTATAATGCCCTAGTTAGGACAGTTTCCTAGCATGTTTATTTCATAAGGTATGCACTTAAGACTGTGACAAATTTGCGTAGAAGAATATGGGTTGTGACCCTTAGAGCAAGGTTTATTTCTGAAATAAAGACCACAGATATGGAAGATGTTTTGCAGATTCAGTATGTGTGGAGACAACATACCCAAGGGAGGGTGGAACCTGAGCAGGAGATTGAGCATGCAGAAGAAATGTGCCATATGAAGAATGGATTGACATGCAGAGGAGTTGATTTTTGTGGACTTTCCGTGGAGTTTTAGAAAAATATCTAAAGAAACCTATAAAAAATTAGTAAATGGACTGTTAGTGGCTCATTTGTGACCCTATTTCAGTAATCTACAGATTGTTAGAATTATTTTAAGAGGAGTAGTTCATATTTGTTCATAGATTGGACAACAAAGATCAAATTGTCGATACACAAGAACAATGATCTTGAGAGGACTCAAACCATTATTAGGTGGCAGATTTGAAGAGCCCTAGATGAAGACAATATTGTGGGCCCTAGATCAGTAAAAATAATTGATTGTGGTTGGGAAGATTGATGGTAGTCCAAGTACAGTTGGAGGGTTGTTAGGTTACTGTCAAAGAAGACTAGTCCTGACTCTTGTTCTGGTGAAGGACAACAAAATTGGTAGAAGGGCAGGTGTATAGGGCCTAAGGATGTGCAGACTTTGAAGGAATAAAGTAACAGTCAAGTGTCAAACTAACTAACTACCTAATTCACTATATTGTAGAGGAGTGATTCAGAGAGAAGAAGGGCAGCCTCCATAGCCCTGGACTTATCATCTTGGAGCTATAATATGGCAGAAGTGGGCTTACGAAAGAGTTGTTCACAAATGGAATTGTGAACAACTTGTTACCACTCAAACTAGTAGTGGACCTAAAAGGGGTTCCTAAGAGGGAAACTGCTAGGAAAAGGGAAACGATGGAGGCTTAGCCCATTGTCACCACAGCTAAGGCTCCTTGCTCTTCACGGACTTTCACCAGTGGGTGGAGTCCTAGTAGTTTAGGAAGTCACTTGTAGAGTGTAGTTCAATGAATAGGTGGGAAGTGACACTCGAAACCCTTTCCCTAAGATAAAATAAAGAGTGGGACTTGCTTTCCTTTTAAGCAAGGGAATTTATATTCTAGGGAGAGAGGAGGGGGATTGAAGGGTTGAGGGAGAAGAAAAATACTTATGAAGGAAGTTCTCAATCCCTAAAATCCTTTGGGAACTTGGATTCTGAAATGGTCCTTGATGAAAAGCATTTGACACCAAATGGGGAAAGAAACAATAGAGAGATAGACATAAAAAAAGTTAAAATGCTAGGGCAACAGGAAAGCAACTAGGTAGCAAGGTAGAAAGCACAACAAAGAAATTTTAAAAAATGGAAAACCCTACGAATTAGCACCCAACCAAACATCACCACAATATTTCTTTAACTCTAAATCTCCAAATTCATCAACTTATATCTTGTATTCAAACCTGATCCTCTCTGTTAGCCATTCTAAAGATAAGGCTAAGAACTTACTACAGAACCATCACCTACCTGTAGTTATCTTATTCTGTGACCAAACAACCTACTTTCGTGAAGACACGGAAAGGTAAACACTCTCTGCCAAGATTTTCCATACAACCCAGGTTGAGCAACCACATATACATCACCAATTTTTTCTCTTCAGCTTTGTAACTTAGAAGAGCTTTGTCTGACCACCTCCAGGTTGCTCCCAGAGTCACCCAAGAAAGCCCTCTCAGCATCATGCTCTTTCTGTAGTACCTAATTAGTAATTTAATTAACCATAACAGTTTCTTGATCATGCAATTATTTCAAATATATTTCCAATAAGCATAAATCTTTCATGTTAAAAAATCAGGTCAAAAGAATTTAGACTATGACGCAAAAAATGCAAAGAAACCTCACCAACACTAAAAGGAAAAACAAAGTCAAACCTCTACAAAGTATAAATAGATATATGATAAACTTCATTCCACCACAAAAATGTGCTTAACTAAAGAAAATTCTAATTACTGTGCTTTCAAGACAAAGCTTTCAAGGGTAGTGATGTTATAAACATACCCCTACAGCTCGTGAACAATCAATGTGTATAAGTAGACCATCATAAGGCTCATTTTAAACATCATTATTATTATGGAAGTGGGTTATCCTATCTAAAATAATTTTATTTGGATGACTAGTGTGGAGAAACAAAATATTAACTTGGGATAATTTGACTAAGCATGGCTTCTTGGGTCCTAACCAATGCCCTTTTTGTTTGTTGGATTTCGAATTTGTTGCTCACATCTTTCTATCCTCCCTTGAGGTACATACAATTTGGTCTTTTTTATCTCGTTATCTACTTGATCTTGCATGGTTGCCCATGAATATTACTCAGGTTTTCGAATATTGGGAGGAAGCACCTCAGAAATACATAATGTTTCCTTTCTTTTTATTTTGGGAAGTATGGCTTGCCAGGAACCGTTGCATTTTCAATGGGAGGTCGTTGGTTCACTCTCAGGATTACAGTGCTATCATGATTTGGATCAGTGGTCTCCCTTCCAAATCTCTCCCTCTTTGGGATATTTATCATCGTCTTCGACCTTTCCCAATGGCCCTACCTACAGGATACTTTGATGGAGCAAAGCGGGATGGAATATGTGGATGTGGTTCCTGGATTAAACTCAATCATAAAGATCAGTATCACATCTTATGGAACGGTGGTCCAGGCACTAACACAGAGGTAGAATTGATGGCTCTCTGGAGTGTGTTTTGTATGTCTTATAATCTTCAGGTGACCTCCCTCCATGTGTACGGGGATGAAAAATCTATTATTGACGGTGTTAATGGGGCGATACAATTTCAACCTCCCAACCTCATGAATTGGATCACCTACATCAAATACTTGATTATGAGACTACATTTTTCTGGCATCGAACACACTTTCTAGCAAGTTAATACTCGAGCAAACTCTCTCTCAAAGTTGGGTTTGGCCAAATCATTTGGTTGGATTCAGATGCAGCACTCCATGGACTGTTAGATAATTGAGGAGAGATCCATACAAATTCCATAACCACATTTGCTCAGTTTTCACATGGCTCTTTTTTGGCTTTGAGTTTTTGTCATTGTATATATTGAATTCGGTCATCGCTCCTATTCTCTTATTTTGCATTTGGCTTTGTAAATATTTTTAAACTTGCTTTCTATTGAGATTTTTTAAGCATTAGGTTGCATTTTTTAAGACCTATCTTGTATGAGGATTGGCTATATTGAACATAGTATCATAATGTTGGCACTATGTAATATCTGGATCAAATGGTGTGTAGTAACCTCACTTGTTGGATATATATATTGAATGATGGAAAATTTTCAGATTATGTATTGTTTTTGTATATTATTAATACAAAAAGAGCGTTTTTTCTTCTCTTAAAAAATATATTATAAATTAAATTGTTCCATGGTATTTCATAATTTTACTCAAAAAAATGATATCATCTTCATGGTTTAGGTATATATTTAGTGATTTAAGTAGATGCTCCCTATCCATGTTATTGTACCCTTATTTCCCACACAAAAATTTCCAATCTACCTTTCATTTTTGGCGGGTATGAAGGCTTATTTGCTGAGTTTGATGGAGTTAAAAATAGCGGGAATGAAATAGTTTGACAAAGTTAAAATATACATGGTAATGAAGTATTATGATAATTTATTTTAATATCTGGCTTACGAACAAAATACCAGTGGATCAAAAACACTGCAATGGTGATTTTAGATACAAAAACTGAAGTGTGCAAAAATGGCGATGAGGGTTTTTTTTATTCGGCCCTCATCATTAACGAAACCTCTCTTCTAAATGGATCTATGCCTTACGCACAAATTCCATGGATTTTGATCAGTGTTTAATGAATTTTAAAACCAAACCGAACCCCATTTCAGGGCTTAGTACCATAAATCCTGACAGCCTCATCATTGTTGTGCTCTTGCCTTCTGGCATTACCACAAACACGTAAGGTACCATTGTATTGAAAAGAGGCTCCCCAATCGTTTTTCGAAGGAGTTTTGAGGGCCGGATCAATTCCTATCATTAAGGGCCGTAAGATCAACTTATTTATGGAATTCTTAAGACATTAGTTAGGGCAAGTATCCCTGCTAAGATATTTTTGAGAGCCAGCATCAGCAGTAGGAGAAGAGCCATCATTAGTACCAATAGTTGAAGTTTACCAAGTTGAATGAGAAGTGGTAGATCCAGAGCCATGATGAGGAATGATTGCTACCACTTGATGGATGATACGCCTTTATATTCCACCATGAATGAGGAAGGATCGATACCCTTCTTTTTGGGTTGGGGTAGGGTCTCATTGTGCTTTATTTATTGCCTCAGGTTTTGCGTAGGCACAAAACCCCATCTGAATCAACAACATCAAAAACATACTTCTATTTCCACGAAGTGGGTAAACCTCGCACTCTGAGGGGCGTGTATGATTACATGAGGGAACAGGTAGAACCGCAATGGATCATGTGAAGTAGAAGCTCCTAAGGGAGAATCGATGTGTTATTTCAAACCCCGTCGAACAAATGGATTGGATGCAAAAATTAATGGGTGCACAATGAGCAGGTTACTCAGAGGATTCATTCACTGCCTATGTAACAGGTATTTATGACTTTTATTTTTCTCCATTATGTCAATTCCTTTTTTATTTCTCTGCATCCCTTTCTTATGTCATGCGTATATGAAAAATGAAATCGGTTAGAGATCATGATTCAATTAATATATTCATCTAAGTTTGGATTAAATTAAGCCAAAAACCAGAGTGTAAACTTGATCACTCCAATATTTTGACTGTGATAGAAATATTTATGTTGGGTGTATTGAGTTTAAGGTATTGAGATTAAGGCTTTCATATATTGCAAGTTCCAGACAGCAAAATCTATCTTTAAATTAAGGTAAGCGTCGTAAGCGCAAACTCTGAAACCCCTAAATGTAATTTATGCGACAATGAGGTATCTGAGAAGGTGTAAGATACATATATTAAGATTTAAATAAAGATCTATTACTCAGATCTCTGATAATGTGACCGTGAAATCCCCTCACGAAGCCGAGCTCCCTTCGGGGTTTCGAGTTGCAACAAATCTAGTGTGGTGGGTTCGTTTCCCATGATGGAAGAATCTTCAATAACCTCAAATAGTTTTATCTAAATTTGAAATTCAACAGCATGGTTTTCCTTGAAATTGAATGACATAATATTGGTCTCTCCGACTGCATTTTATTTCGAATAGTGTGTTTGGGGGGATTCCTCTCAAGCAGGCATATAGAACATGTTATTCTACTGTGGAAATATTCCTTTCTTCTCAGTTCCTATGCAAGCGTTTGTGGATCTGTCCTCGCATGCCCGTCAAAAACCACCATAAAATCGAGGCTGAGCTCCCTTTCCGCTTCTAATAAGTGAGAAAACCAAGTACATGGGTTTGATTTACATGACAAAGCTAGCATCAATAATTTGAAGTAATTTTTTCCCATTATGGTTGTGTGATGATTTGTTTCGTGTTAAACTTGAGAATTGGTGAATGGAGGAATTAATGCTTTCATGGATATCAAACCAAAAATACTTCCAGAGGATAGTTTTAGGGAAAAATTAATGCTTTTGGTGGAGGATATGAATGCAAATTTTGGGTTTCGTTCTAGTAATTTGCTAACAGATAAAACCAATTAAACTAGCAGTTGCCCCAGAAGGTGCAAAGAGAGGCCGATAGGAGTATTGTCTTGAAGTATTAACTTGAATTAATTATAGTTTTTGACATGAAGCAAGTGAATGATAATTTAATTTGTTATTTATTCAATGAAAAGAAATGCCCATTTAAAAGTAAAGTTGAAAAACCTGGAAAAATAACCAATCTCTGGAGTTCGAGAAAACTTTGTGATTGGCTTAATCATTAGTGCAGTGATCTGTTGCTGGAAATGATTAGTGCAGTCCTATAGCAGTTTTGAACTTCAGAAAATGAGAGTTTCATAGCTTCCTTGGAGAGAGCCTATGCTTTTGTGCTAAGCTCTCTGAGCACATGGCTAAAATATAGTCAACCAAAGGAGACCATTACCTCCTGTATTTCATGAAGAAGTCACTGTAAGAACACATTTTCACATTATTTTTCTTATTTTCCTAGTGGATACCATTAGTTGTAGTTTTTTTATATTTTTGAGGGAGGCTACTGCGAGATATGTTCTTAACGGCCAAGGCTACAAATTCGACATGATTATGTGAGATATGTTCCTTTGGCTACAAATTCTGCATGATTATTTGACCTATGTCCTAGATTACATCGGATATGCATGTAATGGGAACGGTTCAGAAATAAGACCACACTAACCCTAACCGCCAGTTGAGATTAAAAATTAGCAGATGGAAAAGTCATAAATTTTAAATCAAGTGAATAGAACCTAGAAATAACAAATATTGACAAAACCCAGGTACACCACCCACTTTCAACTATTAATTCACAACACTGTCAGCAAGGTTTACCTTAGTTATGGCCTTTCACTTTTAACACCTTTTGTCACTACACCTGAGCAAGGTTTACCTTAGTTACAGCCTTTCACTTTTAACACTTCTTGTCACTACACCTGAGTATTTCACATGGACCCAAATGCCATAAGCACAATTAACTCAATTTCTTCTGGGTAAATTGAAATCTTTATCTTAGTTACTAACTTTCACTTTGTAATAGTTATTTTTCACTACACGTTAGTATTTGACATGAACCCCAATGCCAGCAAGCACAATGAACCCAACTGATTCTAGATTAATTGAAATAAACTTATCCCTCAGGTAAATCTTATGAATTAATCCACCTGAAGGTGGAAAATGACTCGTTATATTTTTCATTTTTTTCAAATATGGAATTTCTAATGGAGAATTCAAACATCCCTCAAGAATATACTTGGTATATCACATCACCTTGAAAACGATGAGATATTCATGATTAAGAGTATAGGTGTTAAATTTATGAAAATGTTCTATGTCATTTCAGATTAGGGAACAATACTGAAGAAGATAGAGCATGCTAATAGATCGATAGAAGACAAGCCAAAACAGAGATAATAAATGGTGGCATTACGGCGATCAGTAGGATGCTTCTACCAGCAAAGTCTCCAATAGGTCATTCAGCCAAGCGTGTCACACATCACCCCATAACAACCCAAAAAAAGAACAGTCCATATATATCATAGCTCCAACACTATCCAGAGAGAGAGAATTCCTCCACAACAATGTGTCTCAAATGAACTCTAAGTCTCTCCAATATATAGGAATCTTAGACATTTAATTCTATATTTTATTCCAAGCCGACCTAGCACATAAGTGGAATAAATTCAAAGTACATGTTCAGCTCATCTGATTGAGATGATATTTAGATGAATCTTACACCTCTCCGAAAGAGGAATCCAATAAAAATATTGGGATCATCATCTGAGAAGAACAACCTGCAGTTTGGACCTAGTTGTCCAATTTTAACACTCCCTCTCAACTAGGGAGAACTTCATCCACTAGTGCAATCCAAACATCGTGCATCATCCCGCCGTAACTTGCTTTGCTGGCCTCTTTATTTCAGAATAGAAGTGGGTCAGTCACAAAGAAATCATACCCAGCTGACAGATTCAACCCAGAGGTCTGAAACCTCTATAGGACTCACAAAGAGTCTCATACCAACCCGAAGTTGGTTTTCCTGACCTGAAGTCAGTAGGAGGTCCGAAATCTCACTTGGACTTAAGAGAGTCATATATACTAACCCGAAGTTAGTCTCACTGACCTGAAGTTGGTTGGAGGTCTGAAACCTCACATGGACTCAAAGAGTCACATACCAACCCGAAGTTGTTTTATTTGACCCGAAGTCAGTAGGAGGTCCGAAGCCTCACTATACATGATACCAGATCAAGTGGTTGGACACGTGTCATCCTAGATAGAGAGTATGACAATATCTAATGCATCCATCAGTTTTTGCTACTAGTATCTAGCTTTTCCCACCTCATTGGCCAAATGAGAGGTACTTCCCATGAGTCCGAAACTCAAATGGGTAGGATGCATATGGGACACAAATCATGAGAGGCAAACCAACTCAATCATCATGGTGGGGCCCAAGCACACAAACAAGGTTTGGCAAGCCTAGCCCTATGGTTTCTTATAGCTCCGAGAAGCTATCCCCAAAGCCCCATAGAGCTCCCAGAGCTCATCGTCCAACAGGACCCTCAGAATAGGGTCATTCCACGATTCCAAGATTCTCACGGAAGGTTAGGAACATGACCTTCCCCAAGGGCATAGTGAGAATATCCACAACTTGCTCATCAGTTCCTATGATCGAGCCTTACGGTGCCTCGCTGTACCGTATCCCGGATAAAGTGGTAAAAGCCATCAACATGCTTGGATCGATCGTGGAACACTGGATTCTATGACAAAAGAATCCCCCTCTAGTTATCAGAAAGGATAACGGTGGCATCTAGCACATGCTTGAACAGCTCACTGAAGAGCTTTTGCAACCAAGTGACTTCACAACAGGCCATACATGTTACAATGTATTCGGCCTCAACGGTGCTCAAGGCTACCGACTTCAGTTTCCTGCCCAAAGCATATCTATGTGTGAAGTAGCATCCAAATGTGCTCTTGCAATCCACCACACTACCAGCCAAATCGGCATCAGTATAACCAAGGAGTGTCATGCTCCTGGCAGTGTATCCAAACCCAAGGTCTATTGTGCCTCAGAGATATCTCAAGATTTTCTTGGCACCAACCCAGTGAATGATACGATCAACCATGTGTTGACTCAAAGTGTTCACTGAACAACATACATCCGGACAGGTGTTCACTAGGAACATCAGGGACCCTACTCAGTAGCATTTGCTTAACACGAGCCCAACAATGCTGCCACTCAACTTCTTAAAGTTGAGATCCATTGGTGTCGACACGAACTTGCAGTCCACCATACTAAATCTTTCCAGAAGCTTCACAATGTATTCTCCTTGAGAAAGGAAAATCTTGCCAGGTCTCTACCAGACCTCCAAGCCTAGACATCACTCCTAGGTCTTTCATCTCAAACTCAACCGCGAGCTCCCTCTTACACTGATGAATGAGATGGGCAGCTCCCTCTCTCAACCTTGAAGTAAAGGTTCGAATCAACATTATTATGAGTGAAGCACAGCTTCATCAGGTATCTCTCTATCCTCTTGTACCAAGCTCAGGGTGCTTGCTTCAGCCCATAGAGGGCTTTCTTCAACCTGCAGACATGGGTGTCCCTAACTTGGACTTTGAACCCCAAAGGTTTCTCAACATACACCTTATTCCTTTAACGCATAATGCAGAAATGTGGTCTTTACATCCATCTGATGAAGACTCCATCCTTGCGTAGCAACAAGGGTTATGATTGATCGAATGGTGGTATATCGGGCCATAGGTGCAAGTGTGTCATCATAGTCTATGCCTTCCTCATAGGCAACGGATCTTTCCTAGATCTTATCAGCACTTCCATTAGGTCCATGCTTGATTTTGTATCGAGGTGACAACAACTTTGATCTGTGGTCTTGGAACCATCACCCTCGTATCCTTGCAGATTTAGATACTTTATAGCTTCTTCACATGATCTAGGCTCATATTGTACTCATGGCTATTAGATAATGCTGGTATTTATATGGATTCTTAGTTTTCCTCCAGAATTTCCCCCTCTGAAGCCATCTGTCTCTGAGCCATGAGGATCTTCTTTCGTTCAACGAAATGGTATCCGCTCAGGAGTATATACAGAGATGTATTCTCCCTCTTAATGCCAGCTTCTCTCGAGAGAGAAAAACATCTATTTTTAAATGAGGGCATCTCAAACACTAGCTTGGAAGGGAGTTTTATTATCCCATAGTGAAAACCATCCAAGACCACAGTCTTTTGCTAAAGACTTCCAATAACGTGTTTGAAAGCTGCAGAAACACATTTTACCATTACGCTCCAATGTGAGACTGCTACTGTCACATGCTTATTGCTACATAGGTGTATATCTATGTCACTTTCCAACAGGGAGAATATATCAACAAGCCTCAACTTGTGTTAGAAATCATTTTATTCTGAGGCGGTCTACTGTAGCTTCCTCAACCAACCCTCTTTACTGTGACTCACAGAACTAGGAATCCAAACATGATTCCTTCTTTCATAATTCTACACTTGAGAACTTCATCTGCTGCATCTGGTATCTCATCCAGAACTGCTTCTCAATTTCATATTTACAGTAAAAAATTTACGGAGGCTCATACAACACCATCATTTCGATCGTTGACTTCTTAAAGCAGAATTTTAGTAGCATACCTTAGTATCAACGAAATTTATAGGAGATGAATAATGTCTTCTGATAAAGGAGGACATACTTAGATCGGTTTTTTTTTAGAATGGTTGAAAAAATATAACCATGATGCCACAGATACAGGGATATCTTTCCTTTACTGTAATTTTCACTTTGTTCTTAATGTTAATATTATTCGCTTTCAAGATGAAAATTCTGAGAAGATTTGTTATGAATAGAACAAGGGCCAATAGCACTTTCTCATACCGCTCATATCAACAAAACGTTATGAACTGATCAATATTTAGATGTGCAAGCTCAAGAATAAAATCTTCTTGATAATGGCTCACTCTTGATGGCTTTGGTTACAAGAATCAAAACATATCATGGATGTTCTCGCAAGGAGTGCTTGTAGAGGTTGGAGTCTGCAATATTACCATAGAAGAATATAAAATTAGTTTATCAGGGCCATCCTCTTCCTTGAGTCAGCAATGGTACCTACAACCATACAGCTTAGAAATTTCCTATAATATGGAACGCAACTCCAAAAGCAATACTTGCAACAACTTGAGTATACACTCAAAGAAATTTTTCCTCTCTTTTGGTGTCTCTCCATAGTACACTTGGTCAGCAACAAGAATGGAGATTCGGCCCTCCTTTGTGAGTAAACTCAGTCACTGTAAATTCAGAACACGACCTCTTAGTTATAGTAAAACTTGACCTTGACATTCAGCTACTCATCCCTTCTTGTAAATTTATATAGATGTTCTACTATTGATGTAACTTTACTTTTATCAATAGCCATCACATGAATTTACAAGTAAAATGTAGATAGAACATACCAGTGATCCTTTAGAAGACAAGTCAGAAATAGATAAAGGTGATGGTGCGTTACAACGGTCAACCATATGCTTCAACCAACAAAGACTTCACGGTTATCCAACCCAACATGTGTCACAAAATTCCTCAAAATAGTCACACGATCAACTTATAAGTCAACCTCATAAAAGTCAACGCTGCCAAGAAAAGTCAACGCAGGGCAACAACGCTAAAATTCAATGTAGCTCAATTTTTGGTCAACCTTTGACCTCGATTTCTATGCCAAAGAGTACGGCCTCCTTAGATTGAAGTCTCCTCCAAAATTTAGCCCAGTCAGACCATGCGTTGACCAAATTCAACTCTAGTCAAACATCCCCAGAAACCCTAACTGCAAATTTCTGGCTGCAGTAAATTTCGTCCTTCTTGCTGCGGTAAACTTCCTCCTTATTGTTGCAGTAAAATTCGTCCTTATTTCTCCTTAGATGCTTGTATAAGAGGAGGAGATGTGTGTTGAGATCAGTGGAAATTCTCCGACGTTGACCCTATAAATACCAATCATGAGAGGTGTGTGACACAACTGCTGGGGGTAGAAACCTTAAGGCCAAACTGCACTTAAATTTATTATAAATAGTAAATTCAAAATAAATGTTCTGCTCATCAGATTAAAATCAATTTTAGATCGGTTTTCCACCTCTCTGAAAGAAGAATCCAATACAAATACTGGAATCTTCATTTGAGCATCACAAGATGGAGTTTGGACCTAGTTGTCCAAATTTAACACTCCCTCTCAACTAGGGAGAACTCCATCCACCAACACAATCAAACATCGTGCGTCATCCCACCGTAACTTGCTTTTTTGGCTTCTTTATTTCAGGACAGAAATGGGTCAGTCACAAAGACATCATTCCCGGCTGACAGATTCAGCCCAGAGGTCAAAACCTTTATCGGACTCACAAAGAGTCTCCAACCAACTCAAAGCTGGTTCATCTAACCCGAAGTCAGGCAGAGGTTCGAGACCTCACTAGACTTGATCCCAGATCAAGTGGTTGGACTGTTCCATCCTCGATATAGAGTACGACAATCTCTGATCCATCCATCAGTCTTTGCTACTAGTCTCTAGATTTTCCCACCTCATTGGCCAAATGAGAGGTACTTCCCATGAGCCCTGAACTAAATGGGTAGGATGCATATGGGGCACAGATAATGAGAGGTGAACCAACTCAATAATCACAATGGTGGGGTCCAAGCACACCAACAAGGTTTGGTAAGCCTAGCCTTGTGGTTGCTCATAGCTCCGAGAAGCTATCCCCAAAGCCCCCCAGTTCTCCTCGAGCTCATCATCCAATAGGACCCACATCATAGGGTCGTTCCACGATACCAAGTCTCTCACGAAAGGTTAGGAACTTGACCTTCCCCAGGGGCTTAGTGAGAATATCCACAACCTGCTCATAATTTCCTATATGATCGAACCTTACGGTGCCTCGCTGTACCATATCTCGGATGAAATGGTACCTGATATCAATATGCTTGGATTGGTCGTGGAACACAGGATTCTCGGTTAATTGAATCCCACTCTGATTATCACAGAGTATCACCGTGGTATCTAGCACATGATCGAACAGTTGACTGAAGATCTTTCACAACCAGAATGCTTCACAACAGGCCATACTTGCTGCAATGTATTCGGCCTCTGCAGTGCTCAAAGCCACCGACTTGTGCTTCCTGCTCATCCATGAGATCGAAGAAGAACCAAGGTTGAAGCATCATCTCAATGTGCTCTTATGATCCACCACACTGCCAGCCCAATCGGCTTCAGTATATCCAAGGAGTGTCACACTCCCGGTAGTGTATCTCAACCCATGGTTTATCATGCCCCGAAGGCATCTTAGAAGATTCCTAGCACCAACCCAGTGGAAGTGATGAGGCTCAACCATCTGTTGACTCAAATTGTTCAATGCAAAACATATATCTGGATGGGTGTTCACTAAGAACATTAGGGCCCCTATGAGTTGACGATACTCAACAGGATTTTCCAATATGGGCCCAGTAGTGCTGCCACTCAACTTCTTGAAGTTGAGTTCCATTGGTGTCGACACGGACTTGCATTCCACCATACCAAATCTTTCCAGAAGTTTCACAATGTATTTTCCTTGAGAAAGGGAAATCTCTCTAGGTCTCTACCAGACCTCTAGCCCTAGGAAGTAGTGCATCAGTCCTAGGTCCTTCACCTCGAACTCAGCAGTGAGCTCCCTCTTGCATTGATGAATAAGAGGGTCAGCACTTGTCAGGAAGAGGTCATCCACATACAACACCAGCATGAGAGGCTTCCCCTGGACAACCTTGAAGTAAAGGTTCAGATCAGCATTACTTCGATTGAAGCCCAGCTTCATCAAGTAGCTATCTATCCTCTCGTACCAAGCTATGGGTGCTTGCTTCAACCCATAGGGGGATTTGTTCAACCTGCAGACATGGGTGTCCCAATCCTGGAATTCAAACCCCAAATGTTGTTCTACATACACCTCTTCCTTTATTTCACCATGTAGAAAAGAGATCTTGACATCCATCTGATGAAGACTCCATCTTTGCATAGCAGCAAGGGCTATGATTGATCGAATGGTGGTATATAGTGCCACAGGTGCAAATATGTCATCATAGTCTATTTTTTCCTTTTGAGAGAAGCCACGGGCAACAAATCTTGCCTTGAACTTTTCAGCACTTCCATCAGATCCATACTTAATCTTGTAGAGCAATTTTGTGGTGACAATTGATTTGTCCTACGATCTTGGAACCACATCCCAGACATCATTCTTCATTATGGACTCATATTCTTTGTGTATAGCATCCTTCTAGACTTAATGCTTTATGGCTTCCTCAAAAGATCCAGGTTCAGATTGTATAATAGTGCTCATGGTAGCCAGATACCCTTGGTATCTACACAACTTCTTGCTTTCTCGGAATGTCCCTCTCGGGGCAACATGTCCCTCAGCATCTTTGAGAGTGTCCGTGAGTCATGATGGTCTCTTTATCAGTGAAGGAGATGGATCTATTGGGTCCATTAGTCCTTCAACATTATGCATTGTCTCATCCTACGGTTCTTCTTGATTTCCAAGCCTTGCTTCATGATTTTCCTCAGATCTCAGAAGATCTACTACTTTCTTCAGGGAAGCATCTTCATGAAAAGTGACATCATGGCATATCTCTACTTCCCTTTGACCAGGTACATAGACTTTATAGGCCTTAGAAGTTTCGTTGTAGCCCACAAATATTCCTTTCTTCCCAGAAGCATCTAGCTTACTTCTCTTTTCTTTTGGCCCATGAAAATAAATAGGACCTCCAAAAATTCTAAAATGTGAGACGTCAGGTTTCTTACAAGTGAAAACCTCTTCAGGAGTTTTGGAGTCCAGAGCAGAATGAGGGTGTCAGTTTTAAATTTATATAGCAATATTCGCAGCTTCTCCCCATAGAAACTTCGGTAGACCCTGGTCACATAGCATGGCACGAGCAACTTCCACAATGGTACTGTTATTTCATTTATCAATGCCATTCTGCTCAGGAGTATAGGCAGTAGTGGTCTCCCTCTTAATTCCAGCTTCTCTGAAAAATTCCTTGAACTCATTTGACTCATATTCATTACCATTGTCGGTCCTCAAAATCTTGATCTTCTTCCCTGTCATATTTTCCACAAAGGCTTTGAAGGTACGGAACCACATGAAAGCCTCATCCTTCTTCTTCAAGAAGTATATCCAGGTTTTGCGAGAGAATTCATCAGTGAATGTCATATAGTAAGAAAATCCTCCCAGGGATGTCACGGGTAGCATGCCAGATAAATCAAAATAGACTAGTTGCAAAATATCAGATGTCTTTATGACACTTGAGGGGAAAGGTCCCCTTGTATGCTTTCCTTTGGCACAACCCTTACATACACCTTCATGATTATTTCCAAATTCGGGCATCCCTGTCACCACCTTCCTTGCTTCGAGAAGGGCCTTGTAATGAAGGTGTCCAAACCTTTGGTTCCATAGTTCAGTTTTTCGGATAGTATCACATGTCATAGCTCCCAGTGGAATTCCTCCAACCTGGTAGAGTGTTCCAACTCTAAAACCAATCACGATAGCTTCCTTGAGATTCTTCTTCCACATGCGCACCTTTCCATCAATGAATGCCACATTGAAACCTTTGTCTTCTATGGCTGATATAGAGACAATGTTCTTCTTCAATTTTGGTACATAGAGTACATCCTGCAAATGTAGGACTTGTCCCTGAGACAAGTGGAGGGTCACAGTCCCTGTCCCTTTCATGAGATATGTGGCATTATCTCCAAGGATAATTTCCAGATTAGTATCCTTCTCAACCATGTCAGAAAGTATTTCCTTGAACCCAGTGATGTTTCTTGAGGCACCACTATCTATCAGCCATACATCCATAGTATCGGGCGGGGATGCAGCAGAGAGGGAAGATACAAATGTATTCATTTATTTTATCAACAACATTTGATTCCTCATACCTGGAGTTTCTAGACCTTTTGAAAGGTTGATTGTTTCTGCCAGAGGAAGCCTTCCTCTTTCTTTTGGACCTGTTGTTTCTTTGATTTCCATTCCTTCGGTTGTTGTTGTTGTCATCACTATCGGGAGAATCCTTCTTTAAAGGACATTCTCTAGCATGATGACCTGGCCTATGACAAGTGAAACACTTGCCCTTCTTTCCTTGGGCCCCTACTCTTCCTTTTTTCTTTGAACCACTAGAGTTCTTATTTCTAGAATGAGCAGTGTAGGCAGCATTTTTGTCATTTTCGTATTCCTTCTTTCTTTTCTCTTCTTTCATGCATCTTGACAGTAGCTCATCAAAGTTAGGAATTGTATTATTATTGAGAATGGTAGTGTTGAATACTTTCCATTCATATGGGATCCCTCCAAGTGTGGTGAGTACCATCTCACGATCAGCTATTGTCTCCCCAATAGCCAGCAAATTGTTCCTGATCTCGGTCAATTTCAGAAAGTATGTTTCGACAGACTCAACCCTGCCTTTCTTCAGATTCTTCAATTTATTCTTGAAGAATAGCACTTGGTTTTCATTGTTTACTTTGAACATTTGTATCAGCTTATCATACATCTCTTTAGATTTTCCTAGCTCAGATATGTAGGCAACTAGAATTTTATGTATGGATTCGTTAATCATTAGCTTTTCTTTGATCTCCCCCTTATACTTCGTTTGAGCAGTAGCAGTAGTAGGGGATGGAGGTTCTTGTATCTTACCCAATACATAGTCAATGAGATCATGGTCTTCTAATTTGAGATCTAATATCATCTTCCAAGCATGGAAGTCATCTCTTCCAGTCAGCTTGTCATCCTCCTTGAAGCCATAACTTGTGGAACCCATTTTTCACTTTTGGTGATTGCTATAAGTTAGGGCTTGTCTTCACCTCAGCTCTGATACCATGTAAATTTATGTAGATGTTCTATGCTTGATGCAAATTTACTTTTATCAACAGCGATCACATGAATTTACAAGTAAAATGCAAATAGAACATACCAGTGATCCTTTAGAAGACAAGTAAGAAATAGATAAAGGTGATGGTGCGTTACGGCGGTCAACAGGATGCTTCAACCAACAAATACTTCACGGTCATCCAACCCAGCATGTGTCACAACAGTCCTCAAAACAGTCACATAGTCAACTTAGAAGTCAACCTCAAAAAATTCAACGTAGGGCAGCAGCACTAAAAGTCAATGCAGCTCAACTTTTGGTCAACCTTTGACCTCGATTTCTATGCCAAAGAGTACGGCCTCCTTAGATTGAAGTCTCCTCCAAAATTTAGCCCAATCGGACCATGCCTTGACCAAAGTCAATGCTGGTCAAACTTCCCCAAAAACCCTAACCGCGGATTTCTGGCTACAGTAAATTTCGTCCTTCTTGTTGCGGTAAACTTAGTCCTTATTTTTGCAGTAAAATTTGTCCTTCTTGCTCCTTAGATGCTCGTATAAGAGGAGGAGATGTGTGTTGAGATCAGTGGAAAATGCTCCAATGTTGACCCTATAAATACCAATCATGAGAGGTGTGTGACACATCTGCTGGGGGTAAAAACCTTAAGGCCGACCTGCACTTAAATTTATTATAAATAATAAATTCAAAATAAATGTTCTTCTCATCAGATTAAAGTCAATTTTAGATCGATTTTACACCTCTCTAAAAGAGGAATCCAATACAACTATTGGAATCTTCATCTGAGCATCACAAGATGGAGTTTGGACCTAGTTGTCCAAATTTAACACTTCTCCACAGTGTTAAAAAGGTATAAATTTGCCCTGTTCACAAAGGAACTCTCACTTTCCCAGAAATCGCTCGATACACCGAGCTGACGCCTGCACAGTTGAAGAATTGCCTCCTTTTTCTTATCCAACACAATTGTGTCCAGGCCTTCAAAATTGAACAAGAACTTGGTATCTCATCTGCGACATCTTTGATTTCATTTTCCGTTATAATTTTCAAGAGCTCGAATGGCTACAACGTGTGCAGGTTACATCCTTCAGCCTTCAACTTTGTGCTTAAAATCCTCCTCATATCCATTGCTTAACGTGCAATTTCTTCTGGAAACCTTCTTCGAAGTTATTTTGTTGAAAGGGTTCCGAAACCCATTAAATATGGCAGTGAACCGGAGTTTACTAGCTCTGGCGGCCGAAAATAATTTTTCTATAAAATTTTATGCCATTCGCAAAAGCTAAAAAAAAAATATGCAGGCTCCATCATTTGATGGTTTGGGGGGTTGCTTCGTCTCCCTCTCAGCTACTGCTCAGCCAACAACATAGAGTCCCAAAATTTGAACTTCGACTCCCAAAGTGTAGGCCCTTTTTCATCCTTCTGACGCGACTAACTCCAGACAACAGATACATCGTGGCTTTCGTCCCTGATGGACATTGTGTAATAACTGGCCCTCTACAGTGATTGTTTTGTGTTCCCATCTATTTATTACGGGAGATAGAGGCCATCAATTGATCTCATTATTCAACTCGTCTCCTTCATTTAATTGTTCCAATCGTCCAGTGATGAGGTCAGCCTTAGGCGTTCAGCTTCCTGATAGAAAGCATTATGGATGTTTTTAAATTGTTGTATGTGGCCCTTGATATTCTGCTTCAACATTATCTGCACTAACAGTGTTCAGGTTTCTAACAATGATGCTTTCATCATTGTCCACCTTTGAAAAAAACAAACTTACTCGAACCAATCTCGGCCTTGGATTCTGCCTATGAACCCTTCAAACCTTTGTGAACCCTCGTGGAGAACCACTAAGCCCTCATATGATAGCGATTCACATGATTGCTCTTTGGCCAATTAGCCCATTAGACTGGCTCTTAAAACAATTCTTCACGGACCTGTTTTGTCCTTCAAACAGTCCTTCATCTTGGTCTGCATATCCTACAGCAATTCGGCCTCCATTCAGCCTTCTCCACGCCCTATTGAAGTGGAATTTCTTCCACACTGTCTTGAACCTTTCCTAGCTGCTAATCGAACTTGAAACTAGCCTTTAACCAGATATGACTAAGCCCAAAAACATGCCTAAATAATACGTTGTCACCTATAGCTGCTTCCACAATGTCTAGGGCAGACTTTCTCACATTGTTCCAAGTCTCCTTGTTCAGCCAGAAGAGATGCAGTTGATGGATCAACAGATTTCCATCAAAAATTTGGGCATTGTCTTCTCCTTAAGTTCTAATCCCATGTTAAGTTTCTGAACATGTTCTATGCCATTCTAGATTAGGGAAAAATACTGAAGAAGATAGAACATGCTAATAGATCGATAGAAGACAAGCCAAAACAGAGATAATAAATGGTGGCGTTACAATGATCAGCAGGATGCTTTTACCAGCAAAGTCTCCAATAGGTCATTCAGCCAAGCATGTCACACATCACCGCCGAACAAGCCAAACAAATAATAGTCCATATATATCATAGCTCCAACGCTATCCAAAGAGAGAGAATTCCTCCACAACAATGTTTCTCAAAAGAACTCTAAGTCTCTCCAATATATAGGAATCTTTGGGGGTGTGTGACACATCCTTTAAGACATTTAAGTCTATATTTTATTCCAGGCCAACCTAGCACATAAGTGGAATAAATTCAAAGTACATGTTCTGCTCATCCGATCAAGATGATCTTTAGATCAATCTTACACCTCTCTAAAAGAGGAATCCAATAAAAATATTGGGATCGTCATCTGAGCAGCACAACCCAGAATTTGGACCTAGTTGTCCATTTTAACAATAGGCCTATAGTTAATCATTTTGGAGATTTTCATTTCATTATCTGGACTAAAAACTTAAGGATGGCTGATAAAAAAGGGAATGTTTTCGTCTAAATTAATATAAGGGAAAAAAATGCTGCAAATGTAGTTGATTCCTGCCATCATATTTAGTTAATTCATTGAGTTAATGACATTCAGATATGGTTATTAGAAGTTTAAATAAATAAAAAATTCTACAAATGTAGTTGATTCCTGCCACCATAGTTAGTTAATTGATTGAAATTACGACATTCAGATATGGTTATTAGAAGTTTAAATCCTTCACCTATTTTGGTACAATTTGTTATGGCAATAAATTTTAGAGCTCATATCGATGCAATTTTATATATACAGGCAAAACCCAGAGCTGTTATCAATGTAACAGTGAAGTCAGTTCCATTTTTTCCATCTTATATGATCCTTCACTACATGCAAACTTTGAAAGCATTCAATCTTCATATAATTTATTAGTTTAATCTTTCCAATTAGGTAACATAATCCTCCAAAGTTTACCATTGCAAGAGGCATATTCATTTGCATCGTTGCAGCCCTGAATTCCCATTATACTCAGCTTCCAATGTAAATATTACATAAGCTGTAATGGCATCCTAAAAAATTGATGTTCAGTTTCATGAACATTGACAGAAAAAACACTTGGTGAAAATTTAAGATTTCTTAGAAAATATATTCATTTTCATTATGGGTAATTTTCCATTGGAATGGAAAAGGAGGCTATTGAATCATTTTAAAAAGGTATCAGTCTCTATCTAGCATACATGGAAGAAAGAAACCAAGCTATCAACAGCAACATTGCAAAATAAGGGCAAAATTTCAGAGATGAACACTTGCATCTTTCCATTTCCGTCAAATACAATGGTAGAGGCCTCTACAAGTTGTAATATCTTCTTCAAAATATGGTACACAGAAAACTGAAAAGAGACAAAAGAATAAACTCTTATGTGGGAGCACCTAACTCTCTAGTGCTCCGACATTATTTAAACTTGTGATCTCCATATTCTTCCTTCCAAAGAAATGACCATCACCGAAACATCGTCATGATATTTGCGGCGATCTCCTTGAGGTATATCTAAAATCTCATGGAAATCCATCCCTGCATCCATATGCTAGTTGAATACTTCAGAAAATCAAGTACACCATATAGCACTACTATTGAAATAACTTTATTTCAAGCTATTTCCAAGCATTTAAGTCTCCTTACCAACTTTCTTTGTTGCACGAAAGAGGACCTCTTCAACAAGTTGTTGGGAAGGATCTCCATCCGGATAAGATGACATAAACCATTCCACATGGTTAACCACCTCTTCATTGGTAAAATATTGATAAAGACCATCTGATGAGAGTATCAAATAATGGTCTTCAGGACCCAGTCTATGGTGACGAAGAGCAGGTGTGCAGGTGATGTATGGCACAGTGCCAACAAAATCAATTCTAAAGACCTCGAGAAGAGCATCATTCCATTTCAGCTGCAATCACAAGAAGATAAGCATCCATTAGACCCAGAGCATGATGTGATCAATCTACTTCACTGGCTAAATTTTAAACTGAATGGATGAATGTCTTAAATGCAGACCTATGAAACTGAAAGTCACATAATTTTACTTGTAATATTTGAAATTATGAACAAAATAAGCAGTTTATACAAATTATGTGTGTTTACATGAAGGTCTTTAAAATCATAATGGATGATATTATAGCTAATCTAACTTCCCAGGTAGCTGATATAGATCGAAACCAAAGTTTAACCTAGTTTGATCTAATACTGAGCATTGTGTAAATTCCTGAATGGATAATCTCTAACCTGCTTGAGGAAGCCTGCACCAAATGCACGTGTGACCTTCAGCGTCCCTTTGACATGGTCATTCATGATAGGAAGTACATCATCTGTATGCTCTGCCTTGATCCTCTGAACCTCCTGAAGAAACACCATTGAAACAAATCAATCGTAAAATGCATATAGTTTGACAGTAAGATGCCTCAGAATGCCAATTTGACAAGGTAAATACTTGGAATGATGAAACAAAGTAGAAAACAAAGAAGATAAATTAACATGAGTTTATGATGTTGAGTCCAATAAAAATAACTATTATCTTACCTCTTTAACACCAGTACTGTGATCCAAGGATAGCTGCACAACACCTAAGGTTGGCTTCTTTCCTGGTAGATCCAAATCATTCGAGAAATCATTGATGGCCTCCAAATCATGTGATGTTTCCTCACTGATTCATTCCAAGTCTCTGCAAGGTTGAGATTCTCCCACTGTCTGAGATATAGAAAGGATTTCATCCAGATCAGGCTTTAGTTTCTTCACCAAGATTTCCTGAATGTCTCCAACATTCATCACATACACATCTTCTCCCTTCATCAAAATTACAGGAACACAAGATCCCATCAGAGCCAACTATAGATTTTCTTCGATGGCCTTATTAGCCATTTCCAAGTAGGCTTCCTCTATTTTAATTAAGGCTCGAGCCAATGCCCAGAACCTCTAAATGATCCAAGCCCCCATCTTGGTCCTCAACCTTCCAATGTTTATTAAGATCCACTTTCAGAATCCTGTCAAGCTCCAGTCTTTCTTGATTCCATTCATGTTTCCATTTCCTTTGGTTCTCCTTCCATTTTCTCGACATTCCTTTTAGCCTACTCTTAACTTGTTTTGTCTTACTCTTTCTCTTGGTTTTATCATAGTCTTGAAAATTCCTCTCTGTTGGAGGATTTGAGCTTGCAGTTGCCTCACATCTGCAGGGATCACCATGATCATTTTCTCTGCGGGATCCGTGCATGTGTTGCCTCGGACAGGAATTGTTATTATCCACTAAATTTTCTATTGCGTGGGAATAGGACGTGCAGCACTGATCATCATTGTAAATCCCCTCTACCCTCACAGATCCTATAGAACCCTGATCATAGTTCTGGGAGTGAAATTCTTCCGATTCCCTCTCCTGTTTACTCTCAGTTTCTGTATTGGGTTTGTCTAAACTGGATAAATCCCAGATCAGTCCTCTCAATTCTCTATATATCGAAGTATATAGATTTCTGAGAAGGTAGACATGTTATAGTCATGTTCCCAGAACATCTACCATAAAATATGTTATCACCCTGAGGAACCTATATCTCTTCTCAGCTAGTCTCTCAAAATCTCCTGTAGATACCGACGCTGCTACTTCATCTAAACAATACTTTTCATTTTTGATGGATGACTTACTCTTTGTTTGTGATAATCAGTAAAAATTATTATTCTTGTAACTGGTTTACAGTTTCAGTGGACCTAATGGTTAATAACATGTGTTTCTTCCTAAGAGGTTATACGTTCAAATCAAAAGTGGAGTAGAGTATGTATATCTTTGTATACTTTAGTAGTCAAATCACTGCACAAAGGGCATCCCTTGTCCCATAAACAAGAGAGTCCCATGCACCAATTTAGTGTATGGCTTTGTTGTGAACCTAAAATATTATTATTATTGTTTTTGGATTTTCCATAAGACATTTCAGAGCCTTATGATAAGCATTTTTGTTTGCATGTTAAAAATACTGATATGTTTTACTGTCATTAGTATAGGAGTCTTGCTTCAGTTTGGAGTTTTACTGTATAGTGTATATGTTCCCAGAAATTGCAACTTTTTTTCTTCTCAAAATATAAAGTGAAGCTTTTTTCTTGGAGAAAATAGGATCTGAATTTTTTATCACAATTCCTTTCAAGTATGTATAGTTTTCCTGATAATCCACCAAAATAAATGTTATTTCACTGAGAGAAGGCAGGTGCATTCTAAAATTCAAGTGGTGGTCGGGAGATCCATAACTTTGTGGATGTATATGTGTCTCTCTCTCTATAACAGTACGTGAATCTAGATGGTTCATTGAAATTGGATGGTGCATCAAGAATTGCCACTGACTCCGACCCATCTAAATCGATCTAATAGACACCTATAAATTCCACATGTGAAGTTCATAAAAATGGCCAGCTTATCAAGATATTAGAACTCAAGTTGTTCAACTTCGAGGTACATACCAAACCCAGGTTTTAAATGGATTTCTGCTATTTTTCCAAAATTCATCAGACATGCCTTTTAAAAAAAACACCATAATTTAATAATGACTACTTGCATTTCAATTCACCGTTGTAATCCCTCTAGCCAATATAAAGGATTAACTATAAGTACTCCAGCATGGAAGTTAACCTGCCTGAGTACACGGTGATAATAATGCCACATACAACTGCTTCTAAATTCCCGTAATAATTTTTTACATATACCAATTCTCTGAGTAGTCCTAGTTCCGGGACAACCTACTAGCTACTTATGTAAGTGACTCAGCAAATATCAATGGGATTCTCATGAGGATAAGGATGCTACTGACAACTCCATAACCCAAAATGATACTGCTTGAAAAAATCCCAAAACCTATGATCGGCCTCAGAGAATCTAATGAGAGCCTTTCTAGGCATGGGGCAGCCATTGTAAGGACTCAGAACATGGGGCGGTCATATAAGATAGCCCTTTTTCCTTATCATCCATCAAGTTTCTATTTATGTACATGGCATGCAATTTTTAATGCAAGTGGATATTTTGGCACTATGGAAATAATAGGTAGAAAGCACAGTAGTAATAAGGAGACACGTGACCTTGGAGATGCATTGGTGCTTAGGACCTTTGGAGGATTGTTCAACCTTGGAGAGCAATGCTCATGCCATGGAGGGCTTGTGTGTTAATCACTATCACCTTTGATGCTGACACATGTCACGTAGAGTAGAGTGCTTCACATGGGTGGACCTACTTGTGTCTTGCAAGTCTGCTTCTAGTGGACTAGGTCCACTAAAGCCCCTTTACCTCTCATATAAAAAGAAGAAGGAGTGAGTTGTTATTATAGTCGATCATGCACTTGTGCATATTCCTTTCAAGCTTGGGTTAGGGATGTAAGAGCAGTGCTACTCTCTCTCTCTCTGACAATATATTTGAGTTGATGTGTATGTTGGTGACAATATAACTGAGTTGTGCTTTGCTCTATCTTCCTTACAAGGATTCCTTGAAAGATAAATAGATTGGTGAACATAAGTAACTAATCTGAACTGGAGCAAAAAATTTGATATGAATCTGCTATTAATTGAGGTTCTAATACCAATGATGTGATCCAACCCATAATTCTGCTATTATAACTGAAATTTGAAATCCAAAAATTCCATAACTAGATCTGAAATATAAAAAATAAAGCAGACCAAAAAACCAAACAATTACAAGTCGAGCGGTAGTCATGAAACTACTGAAAGTCCTCCACTCGAATCTTGTATCTTTATCTACATATGTTTTAGAGAGAAACCATCACTGTTTTTCTCCAGGGACTTTATTGACTCAAAAACCTGTCAGTGTTTACAGTTAAGCTCAACGATAGTGAAGCAAGCCATTCTTAACGAACATTTTCTGTTGTTTGGGACTAGGTGCTCTTTTATGAAACAAATATAACAATGTTTTCAATAACATTATCAGATTATAGCTACTGAAACTATGTGGCTATAGTCATGTTTCATGATGGTTTCCTAATTTCTTTAAGCAATAGGCACTTATTTAGGAAACAACTGGATGGATGAGAGGTTAATGGAATTCTTTCCAGTTGCTCCAATTTGCTTGATGACAGGAAAGAGAAATGAAACTTGGAAAGAACTTTAGAAGATTTCCTTGACTAAATGGATTTGTTGACCAATGCACATAATGGATCAACAGGTCGAAGCAGAAAAATCTAGAAGATTCCCTACAAATAGTGCACATAGTGGGTCATCATGTTGGATAAAATATAAACATTCTTGAAATAATAATAGCATGAATTTTACATTTATGGACGTGAACATTGGAGGTGGTTTAGCGTTTGCTGCTAGACCTTTTTTGGATGTTTGAAATACATTCTTCCTCGAAGTGAAGGATTAGTATGGAGCTTGGTGACTTCATGTTGTTGATGCATGAAGGGAGTTTGTGTGCTTGGAGTAGAGTTGGGTATTTCACCATGACAAAAACATCCCAAAATCAACATGAGCACACAAAATCCCTTGACATGTGAACTCTTGCATTGAGGGAGTGGATATGTAGGTGTGGGATTCCTTCAGGTGACACATTACCTTGGATATGCATTTTCCTTAAGGAGACACATGACCTAGGAGATGCATTGGAGCTTAGGACCTTTGGAGGATTGTTGGACCTTGGGGAGTAGTGATCATGCCATGGAGGGCTTTCTTGTTAATCACTGTCACCTTTGATGCTGACACATGAAACGTAAATTATAGTGCTTCACATGGGTGGAACTACTTGTGTCTTGCAAGTTTGCTTCTAGTGGACTAGGTCCACTAAAGCCCCTTTACCTCTCATATAAAAAGAGGAAGGAGTGAGTTGTTATTATAGTCGATCATGCACTTGTGCATATTCTTTTCAAGCTTGGGTTATGGATGTAAGAGTAGTGCTACTCTCTCTCTCTCGGTGACAATATATCTGAGTTGATGTATATGTTGGTGACAATATATCTAAGTTGTGCTTTTCTCTATCTTCCTTACAAGGATTCCTTGAAAGATAAACAGATTGGTGAACATAAGTAACTAATCTGAACTGTAGCAAAAAATATGATATGAATATGCTATTAATTTAGGTTCTAATACTAATGATGTGAGCCAACCCAAAATTCTGCTATTATAACTGAATTTTGAAATCCAAAAATTCTGGAACTAGATCTGAAATATAAAAAATAAAGCAGATCAAAAAACCAAACAGTTACAAGTCAAGCGGTAGTCATGAAACTACTTAAGTCCTCCACTTGAATCTTGTATCTTTATCTGCATATGTTTTAGAGAGAAACCATCATTGTTTTTCTCTAGGGACTTTATTGGCTCAAAAACCTATCAGTGTTTACAATCAAGCTTAACGATAGTGAAACAAGCCATTCTCCACAAACATTTTCTGTTGTTTGGGACTAGGTGCTCTTTTATGAAACAAATCTAACAGTGTTTTCAATAACATTGTTAGATTATAGCCACTGAAACTATGTGGCTATAGCCATGTTTCATGATGGTTTCCTTCTTTCTTTAAGTAATAGGCACTTGTTTAGGAAACAACTGGATGGACGATAGTTAATGGAATTCTTTCTAGTTGCTCCAATTTGCTTGAAAATAGGAAAGAGAAATGAAACTTGGAAAGAACTTTAGAAGAGTTCCTTAACTAAATGGAGTTGTTGACCAATGCACATAGTGGATCAACATGTTGAAGCAGAAAAATCTAGAAGATTCCCTACAAATAGTGCACATAGTGGGTCATCATGTTGGATAAAATATAAATATTATTGAGATAATAATAGCATGAATTTTGCATTAATGAACTTGGACATTGGAGGTGGTTTATCATTTGCTGCTAGACCTTGTTTGGATGTTTGAAGGACATTCTTCCTCGAAGTGTTGGATTATTATGGAGCTTGGTGACTTCATTTTGTTGATTCATGAAGGGAGTCTGTGTGCTTGGAGTAGAGCTGGGTATTTCACCATGACAAAAACATCCCAAAATCAACATGAGCACACAAAATCCCTTGACATGTGAACTCTTGGGTTGAGGGAGTGGATATGTAGGTGTGGGAGTCCTTAAAGTGACACATTACCTTGGATATGTGTTGTCCTTAAGGAGACATATGACCTAGGAGATGCATTGGAGCTTAGTACCTTTGGAGGATTGTTGGACCTTGGGGAGTAGTGCTCATGCCATGGAGGGCTTGCTTGTTGATCACTTTCACCTTTAATGCTGACACATGTCACGTAGAGTAGAGTTCTTCACATGGGTGGACCTAAATGTGTTTTTTAAGTTTGTTTGTAGTGGACTAGGTCCACTTGTTATTGTAAAGCCCCTTTACCTCTCATATAAATAGAGGAAGGAGTGATTTGTTGTTATAGTCGATCATGCACTTGTGCATATTCCTTGTCATACTTGTGCATATTTTTTGTGCGATACTTGAATTTCATAGATCTTAATTTCTATTTCATTATCTTTATCAATATATAAGAAAAAGTTCATGGATTGTTCATATTTCTCAAACTGTGGAGTTGTTCCTTTCCTGTTGCATGTTCTTTTATATTGTTATGCTGTGATTTAATTTTCTAGTTGTGCTTTCCAGTTATTCTCCTACATAGTACATGCTTTGATAGATTATATCAAAAGTCTTACCAATACGATAACATTGATTGTTGTATGTGGACATTTTTGTTCAGGATGGTCCATTACAGAATCAAGATGAGGAGCTGGATCATGCAATTGCACTTTCTCTTTCTGAAGAACTATCCAAACCAGATGGTATATGATGGCAATTTCTTTTCTTTTTTTACAGTTACTTTTAGTTTGATTATATCATTTAGCTCGATGCTTTTCATATATTCAACTAAACTTCTGTTGCTTAACAAGACTTTCTCATTTCCATGTTTTAGTGAAACTATTTATGGTTTGATACTCTCATACAACCTTTATCAAGTTACATGCACCCTCATTAGAAAAAACAAGAGAATTTTTCTCGCCATGACTATCTTTCTTTGTCATTGTTGACTTAAGAAAGTCTTTTAGGTAAGAAACTAGTTTCAAGGTTATGGCATAACTTGTCATATAAATTGAACAGAAGTTATATCCAAAATGTTAACTTGTAAACTACTTAGTTGGTTTTAGGCTTTCCATTTAAAATCTACTTCAGTTTGAAATTTGAACGAGTTGTTCCATAGACTTGAATATTAAGAGATTTTGGTGTAAGGATTAAAAATTAGCCCATAAGGCCTCTTAGTTATTCATTTATTTTATCTGAATATAACATTTACTATTAAATTAGAACCACTTGACACAAATACATCATAGATCAAGATCATACTTTGTAGAGTGTTGTAGAATAAAAATATGAGCAAGGACACTGAATTCTTTCAGTTTTCTTGGTTCTTATTCCTTTGGTGTATCTTTGCACCTTTAGGGGCAATTTCTAGTTTAAAGTCTAATTCTTTAAAGGGTGCTAGCTCAATGGAAGAGCACCTGCTTTACAAGCAGGAGGTTGGTGGTTCGATTCCATCGTGCCCTGATATTCATAGAGAATGACGCAGATCAGTTTTTGGTGACGAACGCTTTTTTGACCATCACGAATGAGCTTATGGTGACATTTTTCGACCCTCACCAAAATATGAAATGGTGGCGGTCAACAAACGCCACCATATATACGCATCAATAGTGACGACCATTAAAGGTCCGTTACCATAAATCGTTGTTGTTGATATGAAATGGTGAGGGTCACTGTTTTTCATTATAGTCATTATTCGTGATGGACCTTGATGTCACCAATGAGTTTATGGTGACGGTCAATGAACATCACCATATATATGCACCAATAGTGATAGCCATGAAAGGTCCATCACAAAAAATCATTGTTGTTCATATGAAATGGTGATGATCACTATCCGTCATTATAATCAATATTCGTGATGGACCTTGAATGTCACCACAACACATACTTTCGGCGATGCCACCTTTCGTGACGTTCAGTTTTTTGGTGACGAAGGCTATTGTCCGTCACCATTGCTCATATGAAATGGTGACGGTCACTATCCGTCACTATAAATCATTATTGGTGACGGACCTTGAATTTCACCACAACACCTATACTTTCAGTGACGCCACCTTTGGTGACGTTCAGTTTTTGGTGACGAAGGATCTTTTGACCCTCACCAATGAGCTTATGGTGAGCATTTTCGTCCCTCACCAATGTGCTCTTTTCTTGTAGTGATAAAACATTTGGTTCCTAAGGGTTTTATCACATCGACCTTTTTAATACTTTGACATAGGTTTATAACCTTTTGCGTTGGGACTTTGACATCCATCCTCCGAACATTTTTCAAAGGTTTATGGCATAATTTTTTGCTAGGGACTTTAAGTCCATAAGTTTAGAAAACTTAGGAATAGGACTTTAGTTCGACAATTTTCCCTAGAAGTAGATTTAGGCTTTTACAAAGTGTTTTCATTTGACACTTAGACTTTATGATTTAAGCCTAGGACTTAGGATTTCGATTAATTCCTTTTTACCTTAGGATTTGTTTATCCATTTAGGTTTACAAAAGCGGACATTAGACATTTTTTACCTTTACATAAAGACTTAGGACAAGTTTTATTACATAAGTCTTTTTGAAAAACTGGTTGTTTTTGTCGTAGGTTGATTTGAAGATGTCTTTGATTGGCACTTCGAAAAATCTGGTGGAATCGCATCTGAAGTTGATGTCGTTCGATGTTGCACATTTGAACTTCCAAAATTTAATGATCATCTTGATCAATGCCTGAATTATTACATAATCGATAATTACCAAATGCCGAATAACCATCTTGGTCGACTGAGTAATTTCGATACAATTTTAACAATTCTAAAATTGGATCACTGCCAAATTGGGCCTCCTATTAGGATCAAACATAATTATTGGAATTTTACTAATAGCAGTGGTGATAGGTCTCCTTCCAGTTTGTAGTTAAGGGTTTCATGTGCTTTTCCTATTTCTCTCTTAAGTTGTCTAAACCGAAATTATCATATTTACTCTTTCTTCCCCAATGACTCATGTTTATGAAATCTAAGCCTTTTCAACATTTTATTGTTGTAGGTTTACCCTATGAGTTATTATGGGTTGGACTGAGGGATAGATGGTAGCATACACTTGCACAGGTAAACATGTCATTCCTTTTTTACAGGTGTTGTATTTCTCAAGAGAACAATATCTATGTTCTATATCTCTTTCAATTTGGGCCTTTCCTCACCTTTATGTTTTTTTTTTTTCCAACCAAGGTATGCTGCTCCATACTCCATTCTAGGGTTCATCCCATTTTTTGGAGGGAACATAACCTCAATTTCTATGTTTTCACTTAATATGAGTTATGGGCTTTTTGAGTCATTTTTTCCTGACAGGAACTTTATGGTTAATGGAAGGGATTCACACCTTCTTTTCCTTTTTTCTGAAGCAGTGGAATGCAGGGTTTAATGTAGCTTTACGCCTTATTTTTAAGTGAGGTCATATGAACTACACTATTTTTATTGTTAAAAGAACTGAGAGTTGGTTTGGGTGGTGAAAATTACTCATCGACCTCTCAACTTGAATGAAATGAATCTCCTTTTTAATAATATAGAAATTCATTATTTTAATATTTAGTGTTCCAGTGCTTATATTTTTTTATGATGAGCTTGTTATTCGTTCCCTTATTCTCAATGGGTTATGTAATTATTGTTTTTAATGTTTCACGGTGTTGTTGAGGCTACGAGACTTCTAGATAGGCTCTCTTGTATTCACATTTTCTTGTTTTTGTTATTGCATGTATCCTATATAATGAAATTTATGAAAGTTTCTATCGTTACAGTTCAATCAAGACCCATTGTTGGATATAGATATTATGTGCATATTTAATTTATTATTCAAAATTTTAACTATATATTCTTAATTTATAGTAAAATCATAACAAGTTTCATGGGCCATTTTTTTGTAGTTTTTAGTTCTTTCTCACATGGAAGTGATTGGGACATGGGAGAACCAGGACCTGTCATTTCCATTCAGGTGATTGACTAACAAATTGAACGATTACCACACTGCTTATACAAGTTTCATGTGTGTGACCTTTGAACTTAACCAGGAATCCTATTGACTACAAGATCTCTTGGTTGTCCACTAAATTAGGTAAAAACATATTCTCCCTACTTATAACCATTCGAATCCATTCCTTGTTTATATAAGTTATATATTTTTAGTAATATTTTCTCTCCTATATTTTTGGACATAGGTTTGGACTATTCAACCTTCCCTACAAACTTTATTTTAAAGGTTATATTTAGGTTATTAGATTCAACCATTTTAAATTTATGTTCTTACTTTTTAGTTCACCCAGTAGAACATAAAAGAATATAGAAGACCCCTTTTAAAAAAAAAAATTAAGAAAACAAGAACTAGAGACTTGCAAATGTACTTATCTTTTGAGTGTGTTGTAAATATTTTTCAACACGAAAGTTTCACCACACAACCTTCAAACTAGCAATTGAATATGGTCTCTCCCTCAAGACTTTTCTCACCCGATAGTTTCTAAAATAAATTCAACTTGATGTAACCTGTATTTGGGCCTCAGGACCACACTAATCCAGTTTAATATTGTACTCCCACGAATTAGCCTGAGTGTTCCATTGACTCTAGGTTCAGCTCAAAGACACCTCAGTCAAGCAGTATTTTTCTTTGTCACCAAGAATTATGACATATTATAGTTTATCTACCTTTCTCTTCATATCCTCAAACTTTTTTTGTCCCTAGATTCCCTCTGAGATCATTTTTTTTTCCATATCTAAGAAAAGAGGAAAAGAAATTGGTCACTGATTCTAACTATATGGGAATTAAAGATACATTAATTTTTTTTAATTTCCTATTTTGGGTTCACAACTGTGACCCACCAAATTATAACACTATTGCCTTCATTTGATTTCAATACATATTCTTAATTCAAAGTTTTCCCTACCATACTTATTAAAAATTATGAATTACTGAGTTATGCAAAGTAAAAGTAAAAGTAATTATTTGGTAACGAAAAATTCACAAAATTGGGGTGTTACAAAGCATTTGAAGCAAAAAGGAATAGTTATGGAAATTGATAATTTAATCAATTAAGAGGTAAAGGCAGGAATGCAAGATGAGAGACTTAGATAATGGTTCAAAATTGTGGTCTTGATACTGCACCTGCTCATTTAGTGCCCTATTTTGCATGGTAGCTTCTCGATGTTGCAGTGAAGTGGATATATTTTGGCTTTGAATTCAAAGGGAGTTGGGCTTGGTGGAAATAAATTTTATCAAATAATATCGTGGTCCTTCACCTTGAGGAGGACTCTTAAGAAACATTACAAACAAGGTGAAATCGTGTGCAAACCTTGGTGCAGAGGGAGGGGAGGTGGAAAGCATAACCTCAATGGCTTGGTATCAATGGATTTAATTTCATATATGTGGGCTCAAAAAAAAAATTCCTTCGTTTTTTTAACATGTTGTGTATTTGGAAAAGTGTGAAACCTTGGGTCACAACTGAATCAATATGGTTCAATTTTATTGTTAATTCGGTTTGAGGAAGTGATTTTAGGATAAAGGGTGCGGGCTAATGGTCCAAGTTGTGTCACTTCTGGTAAATTTTGGTAATTGTTTTAGCTATTCTTGGTTTGATGTTAGGGGAGGTAATCTCCTTTACCGCTTTTTTAATCTAGGAGGAAGTGTGTTAGCAAGCATAAACAAGGGAATTTCAGGGGAGAAACGATGAATTGTTTCTCATATTATACCTACCAGGGGAACTTATAAGTTGCGTTGGGTTATCTTCCTCAAGCTACTTGTCCCCCTCACACTACAAAGGAAGGAAATATGGTTCAGTGTTTCACCCAAGAAATCATGAGGATGTAAGGTTGTGGTTTTGAATGTCACTTTAGGGTTGAGGTGGTGGTCTATGGTCTAATGAAATTGTATGCAAAGTTTAGTTATAGTTCCCAATGCAGGGGGGTTTGGAGGTCTACAAAATGGATTCTGTGTTATTTGTATATAGACTCAAGTGGGACACTTGGTGTGGTGGTTGGTGTTTTTTCCCCCCTCCTAGAAAATGAATATCACTATATGCTTCATCAGTAGGAGGAGAAGAAGTAGTGGGCTAGAATTCCATGTCAGAGTGCTCAAGTAAGGAAGGGGGAAACGTATTATTGGAATTTGGCCTTGAGGGGCCAATATTTAATACAAAAAAGAGTGAATTCATTTGATAGATGATATAAATAGCTTACACCATACCAAGTGACCAAGGAAATTTCCGAAGTTGACACTAAAACCCCCATGCATAAAGGCCCTTTATCTGATTGAGATATTTTGGTTGAATGGGCTGGTTGGATTTGGTACACTGTGAAAACCATAGGACACTTTAGTTAGTTCATGAAAACGATTGGCCTCTACTAGTAGATGAAATTTATTTTGGTAACCTTCAATTGCCAACAACAATTAAGGAGGGATCCAAGGAGCCTGTGTAGATATCCACCTTGAGATCCAACCCCTTTGGATATATTTTTTTTATGAATATATTTTTTGTAGTGTTGGATACTAGTATATTTTTGTGTTGTATCCTAGGAAATGTCTATGACAACTTTTTGGATGGTCTTGTATCTTATTGTTTACAACTTTCTTTTTCCTCTATTCGGAGGGTGTTTTTGTGGCTATGGTCCACTTTTTTATATGAGAGACTAATAAATTTATAAAAAAAATTGATATAATATTCAACTTCAAAAATAATAAAAAATTACCTTATAAAAAATAATAATAAAATAATTTAAAATATATATATAATTAAGTGCTTTAGAATTGGAGTTCAAATATTTTAAATTTATATTTATATATAATAAATTTTAGTAAAATAACTATTAAAATAATAAACTTAAATTATTAAATTTATATAAATTAAATAGTTTAGATCCTTTAAAAACTCCTAGTCTATTTATAAAAAAGGAAAATTTCCAGACCAAATTTCATGGAAAAAAAAACAAAAAGAATTGACCTGCTTTCCCATATTTTTTGACCATTCAAGGCAATTCTTGTTGATATTTATAATTTTTTTTTTGAGTGGATCATATGAAATAAAAAAGTAGCAGAGACAACGAGCATATATTTACATGTGAGTTGTACCATGCTTCTCATTAAATTCAACTATTATGCCAAGACTTTCATAAATTAATGAATATACGAAAAAATACATATTTTAAAACTCCTAATAACAGTTGCACAGGGCATAGGTCTGCATCCAGGGTTACATAATTATATGTGCTAAGGTTATCTTACACAGGCCTTGATTTTATTAATTTACATATTGAGTTTCATTAAACATGGAGTATATCCTACATGATTTTATTGATTAAATGACAATGTATATGGTGCTGAGTAGATTGCCGCTTGACACTACAACCAAGGTCATGACATCTAATATTCAAGCGATCTCACCCTTAATCCTAGAAAGATCCAACAGTGGTGAGGTTTGTAGAAACTTCTCAAATTTCATCCACCTACATCTGTCATTCTTTTGGTTAAACTCTCAGTCCTGCTCATCCATCAGATCAAATCGGATGGTTTCCATTAATATAATTTTGGTTAGGCCAACTACCACACCCTAATATTTTGTCTCCCTCTCATTTTATTTGTGCCTCTCAACTACGTCGCTCTGCAAGTTCGAAATTCTGGTTTGAAGCTAGTGCTCTTCTCTAGCTATGGAAGTCATCCTCTTCACACAGGTGATTGAATTTACTCATGTTTTAGAGAATTTATCATTTATTATCCTCTTCACAAAAGTGATTGAATTTTATTTATAGTTTGAGAATTTTATCCTTTACTGTAGATGTTTCCCATTAAACTTCCTGTGTGATCGGCTCATTCATCTTTCTTCCAGCATGCTGACCTCTCCTAAAATGGAGCCTTCAGAAACTCCATTGTTTAGAAACACAAGTATATTTGTCTTATTTTTCCATGAAAGAGTCACAATTTGGGAAGAGGTGTGAAATTTTTTAATTAGGGTTTTAGGTTCATGATTGTGTTTTACTCTTAATTCCTTGCATGAGTTCATTTCCACAATTTCCCCAGGTTCTGCTAGGCGTTGGCTTGTTGGATCCACAGTTACCATGTTGAGGATTTTACCGGTATGTACCTCCTCTTGGACTTGCGTTTATTTTTTTTAGAATTTTGAAAAACCCCAAGCCAACTCCACTTGGATTTCTTGCAGGTTTATACTTCTCGGGGAAAACATGAGATATTTATGGTTATCGTGCCACTAATTTGAATTTTTCTTTAAGTTATTATTCATTGTTGTATAGTTTGTAATCTCTCGACCATTTGGATGAGGCCTATTATTTGAACACTCTCCATTAAGTTGTATTTTGAACGTGAAGGTTTTAAATTCACACCTATGCTAGAATGGCGTAAATATACTTCTATGTTTTGTTCAATAATTTATAATGACATTATTTGCTACCATTTGTTATGCCTAGAAGGGTTTTGACCATGTACCTTGATTACACTTGTTTTTCTCTTCCTCTGAGTAGTCTCTAAGATATATACTATGTTAATAGGATACTACTGCCTCCGTTGTCTTGAATTTGTTTCAATAACAAATTTCTATAGAAAAATTTACTTGTAATATAATTGTGAGGATCCTGTTTATTTC
Source organism: Pinus albicaulis (assembly GCA_034641835.2). Lineage (NCBI taxonomy): Eukaryota > Viridiplantae > Streptophyta > Pinopsida > Pinales > Pinaceae > Pinus > Pinus albicaulis. The sequence continues at coordinate 877,694,951 of CM076575.1, read as the reverse complement.
TGCTTAAACATAGAATGTTTACATTTGCACTAGTTATGAATATACTTGCACATAAATTGTTAATTTTTTTCTTGGGGTTATAGTATATTTATATCATTTGTAATATATTCAATATTATATGTGCATGGAAAAATCTTCGAAAATTCCCTTAGATAGGTTAGGATTTCTTCTCGACTACCCGATAGGGACAAACCTTGAGACTAAATGTGCCAATCTTGAAGGCTAATATCTTATATTCAAATTTACAACAGAAAATCAATACTTGAATAAATACATAATTAAAAATTCAGTTACATTCCCTTTCTATACTATTTCATTCAAGTTTTTTTTCCTCAAAATAAAATTGAGTAGATACAAAACTATATACATCAAAATATTAGTTACTAGTTTCTGTTTCTGCACAAAATATTCCTAGTTTTACTCTACTTTGTTACAATATTGTTTTTTTAGAAATAAATAAGCGTGAATTTATAAACATTTCATGTAATAATTATAAAACAAGTTTTATAATTCCAATAAAAATTACCCTAGGAAATAATTTACTTATCGACTCTCCACATGAAATGAACCACTAGAAAATTATAGGAAGGAAAGTATGCTCCACCCAACCATGAGAGAGGCAATGAAGTCCTCTTCTCCCCCCGAGATCCTCTACAAAGAAATCAACATTGTTTAGTATGAGCCAGAATAGGAATTTGTACTATTGTCCAACCTAAATTCCCTAGTCTGATTCTAGAGATTCCACTAGGTCAATCCTAACTCTAGGTTACTCTACATCGACCTCCTGCTACTATTTAGACTAATTATTCTTTGTTCCCTCCTAGAAATACTTACCCAACAAGATCCCCTCTCTCACTGAGATTTTCCTTTTTATCTCTATAGGAGTGGTAATTGTTGTAGCTGTCTTAAACTTCTATTGGAACAGAATTCATTTTTTCTAGTCCTTTCCATTCCCACCTTTATTTTTCTTCATATTATTTTTCATTCCAAAATAAAACAAGAAATATTAATGTAAAGTTCCTTCCACAATGTATCTTTTTCAACATAATTATATGAAAGTAATTCTAAGTAATTTTTTGTAAATTTAACTTCATTATGAAATTTTATATCTTTCCACCCTAAGGCAAAACAACGCCCTTGATGTTTTATGCAAATTATTGGAAAACTTCTGAATAAACTTGATTTAGCAGTATTTGTATTTGTTATTTTCAAATGTATTTGTATTTGTTATTTTCAAAGAAAATGTATTTGTTATTTTCATGATTATTTAGCAGTCTTTCAAGCACAAAAATAAAACTTCCCTTTTTGAAAGTGAACTATGTTGGCTTGCAGGTCTATTGCACTCACACCATCTCCCTTGAAGCCTTCATTACATTTTCACTCATTTTTCCAAATCGTTTTGTGCATATAAAAATCAAAGTGTTTCCAGAGACCATTAGCCTACCCTTTTACCCTTCTACAATATGGGTTCTTAAAAAAAAATTTGTTTGAAAAGGTCTTCCACATCCTTCTCCTAGTACTTTTTTTTCCTTCTACCTGCAAAAGTGGATGGTGATGTGGTTCTTACTGCACCATCTGATCAAGTGGGGGGGCGGGGGAGGGGGGTTGGTTTTGGAGAAGTAGTTTTATTTTTTATTTTTGTTGAATAAGAATGCTAATGCAATGAATTTTTCTCTTTTGAAATGAAATATGGCTAATGATTTTTTTTTTCTTTTGCAGAAAGAAAAGAAACGAATCAACGAGGGAAGAAAACAATTCATAATTTGACACCTCCCTGGCAGGGAAAATTTTAAGGATGGAAATTTATATTAAATTTTAGAAACCTTGGCGAATCTTACTAGTCCCTAACATGCAAACTATAGTATGTTTAGCAATATGGTTGTAAAAATATTCAAATTTATAATTATTTTATATAGTCTCTATAAAATTTAGGCGATTTTTAAGGTAAAATATTTTATGATATATAATATGGGCGAATAATTTTTGGGAAAAATGGAAATTGGCGAATCTTTTTTCTGGAGAGAACATAGAAAATTAGCCCACTTGTAAATATTAGCCCCTAAAATTTCCCTACACCCCAGCAACGGAACCAAAAAGTGATGAGCCTCAGTATTGCAACAAGAATGCTGCAACTCCCAAGGCTACCAACTTTTATTATCAACCTGGGGTTCATACAAAATTAAGATGTATCGGCACTATATGTGCAACATAAAATGAGTGCTCTCATTCATATGATGTAATGGCATGACTGTCATGAAATAAAATCCTAAAATAATTGCAGAAAGGGCAGTGTTTCTTTGAAAACAAATTAATCCCAGTAAAGAGCAACAATTTGTAATTGAAAATCTAAGAGCATCAATTCAAATAAAAAGGTCTAACCTAATTTGAAAAAATGAATGTCATGAGTGGTTTTTATTCTTCCTCAATAATTTCTTATATCCTAGGGGTGATTATTCAAGCCTAAGAGACAAAAACCAAGCTTTGGAAGAAAATATGGGCGAGTTTACACATGCTACAAGAGTGCTATAGGAAACTCTATTTTTGGAAATAAATTTTTGAATGACTACGTAAATCCAATGAAAATGGGATGGGACAATTTTTTTTATTAATTGTGATGTCTTAGGTCTCTATTCCAAGTATAATTACACCAAAATACCCTTGTCGATACATGCTAAAAAATAACAGAAAATTACTACTCTAAAATCTAGAAATTCAAGAAGTTGTGAGCTAGTTAATCTATCAAATGCCTAAAGTAATCAAGTAAAAATGAATTGAGGTAATTTTTTTATTAAATTTGAAATTATTATGACCTAATCCAAGTGGAATCAATTCAAATGAAACTCCTTAACCGATTCTAAATAATAGCAGAAATTTATTTCTCTTTCGCTACAAGGCATTTCTAGAAATCTTATATTCGTGAACTAGTAACCAAATCCAAGTACCTTAGTGATTAATATGACCTTCCAAATTTAGTCTAAGGATAAAAAAATATTTTTAAATTTTTAAAACCCTAAAAAATAACTCACTACAATCATTTAACTCAATCCTATAGCAAGAAAAGAAACAATATTAAATAGGGAAATATGCAAAATAGAAATAGGAGATGCAATGGAATAAGAAGTGAAAAGAACATAAAGAAAATGTGATAGAGGGCTCTACGACTCTTGGGATGGCCAAGACCAAGGAGGACTCAAAGTCCCATGGAATAAACCATCGTTATAAGCTAAAAATGTCACCAATCTTCATTATTGAATCAATCCAAGTACATCCATGCAAGACAAGAAAGTGGAGCTTCTAGAAAACAAGTTTTCTCCACAATAAGACTAAACAATAAATTCCCCTAGAGGAAAATTCGAGTTGGTACTTATAAAAAATGATGATGAAGCATTCCCCTTGAAAGGAGGAAGTTTTCCCTTCTAAAATGCCTCAAAAATTGGATCTGGTTCCCAACACTAGGAGTTTGCAATAAATGACACATAGAACATTCCTGAATTTTCTCAATCATCAGAGTTCCAGAATATCTCCAAAATTTCTCAATAATTTTTGATATTTTGTTCATTTATTTTTCAATCTTGATCATTTATTAAATTCAAAAATTATGCCAAGACTTTCATAACTTAATGAATATACGAAAAAATACATTTTAAAACTCCTAATAACAATTGCATAGGGCATAGGTCTACATCCAGGGTTACATAATTATATGTGCTAAGGTTATGGAATATATTTACATGGGCCTTGATTTTATTAATTTACATATTGAGTTGCATTAAACACGGAGTATATCCTACATGATTTTATTGATTAAATGACAATGTATATGGCGCTGAGTAGATTTCCGCTTGACACTACAACCAAGGTCATGACATCTAATATTCAAGCGATCTCACCCTTAATCCTAGAAAGATCAAACAGTGGTGAGGTTTGTAGAAACTTCTCAAATTTCATCCACCTACATCTGTCATTCTTTGGGTTAAACTCTCAGTCTTGCTCATCCATCAGATCAAATCGGATGGTTTCCATTAATATAATGTTGGTTAGGCCAACTACCACACCCTAATATGTGGTCTCCCTCTCATTTTATTTGTGCCTTTCAACTAGTCGCTCTGCAAGTTCGATAGTCTGTTTCGAAGCTAGTGCTCTTCTCTAACTATGGAAGTCATCCTCTTCACACAGGTGACTGAATTTACTCGTGTTTTAGAGAATTTATCATTTAATATCCTCTTCACAAAAGTGATTGAATTTTCTTTCTAGTTTGAGAATTTTATCCTTTATTGTAGATGTTTCCCATTAAACTTCTTGTGTGATCGACTCATTCAAGTTTCTTCCAGCATGCTAACCTCTCCTAAAATGGAGCCCTCAGAAACTCCATTGTTTAGAAACATAGGTATATTTGTCTTGTTTTTACAGGAAAGAGTCACAATTTGGGAAGAGGTGTGAAAGTTTTTTATTAGGGTTTTAGGTTCATGATTTTGTTTTACTCGTAATTCCTTGCATGAGTTAATTTCCACAAGTTCCCTAGGTTCTGTTAGGCGTTGGCTTGTTGGATCGACAGTTACCATGTTTAGGATTTTACCGGTATGTACCTCCTCTTGGAATTGTGTTTATTTTTTTAGAATTTTGAAAAACCCCAAGCCGACTCCACTTGGATTTCTTGTAGTTTTATACTTCTCGGGGAAAACATGAGATATTTATGGTTCTCATGCCACTAATTTGAATTTTTCTTTAAGTTATTATTCATTGTTGTATAGTTTGTAATCTCTCAACCATTTGGATGAGGCCTGTTATTTTAACACTCTCCATTAAGTTGTATTTTGAACGTGAGGGTTTTAAATTTGCACCTATGCTAGAATGGTGTAAATATACTTCTATGTTTTGTTCAATAATATGTAATGAAATTATTTTCCACCATTTGTTGTGCCTAGAAGGGTTTTGACCATGTAACTTGATTACACTTGTTTTTATCTTCCTCTGAGTAGTCTCTAAGCTATATACTATGCTAATAGGATACTACTGCCTCTGTTGTCTTGAATTTTTTTCAATAACAAATTTCTATAGAAAAATTACTTGTAATATAATTGTGAGGATCTTGTTTATTTCTGCTTAAACATAGAATGTTTACATTTTCACTAGTTATGAATATACTTGCACATAAATCGTTAAATTTTTTCTTGGGGTTATAGTATATTTATATCATTTGTAATATATTCAATATTATATGTGCATGCAAAAAACTTTGGAAATTCCCTTAGATAGGTCGGGATTTATTCTCAACTACCCGACAGGGCCCGACCTTGAGACTAACTGTGCCAATCCTGAAGGTCGATATCTTATATTCAAATTTACAACATAAAATCATTACTTGCATAAATACATAATTAAAAATTTAGTTAAATTCCCTTTCTATACTATTTCATTCAAGTTCTTTTTCCTCAAAATAAATTTGAGTAGATACATAACTATATACATCAAAATATTGGTTACTGGTTTCTGTTTCTGCATAAAATATTCCTAGTTTTACTGTACTTTGTTACAATATTGTTTTTTTAGAAATAAACAAGCGTGAATTTATAAACATCACATGTAATAATTATAAAAAAAGTTTTATAATTCCAATAAAAATTACCCTAGGACATAATTTACTTATCAACTCTCCACATGAAATGAACCACCATAAAATTATAGGAAGGAAAGTATGCTCCACCCAACCATGAGAGAGGCAATGAATTCCTCTTCTCCCCCCGAGCTCCTCTACAAAGGAACCAACATTGTTTATTATGAGCCAGATTAGGCATCTGTACTACTTTCCAACCTAAATTCCCTAGTCTGATTCTAGAGATTCCACTGGGTCAATCCCAACTCTAGGTTACTCTACATCGACCTCCTGCTACTATTTAGACTGATTATTCTTTGTTCCCTCCTAGAAATACTTACCCAACAGGATCCCCTCTCTCACTAAGATTTTCCTTTTTATCTCTAGAGGAGTGGTATTTGTTGTAGCTGTCTTAAACTTCTATTGGAACAGAATTCATTTTTTCTAGTCCTTTCCATTCCCACCTTTATTATTCTTCATATTATTTTTCATTCCAAAATAAAACAAGAAATATTAACGTATAGTTCCTTCCACAATGTATCTTTTTCAACGTAATTATATGAAAGTAATTCTAAGTAATTTTTTGTAAATTTAACTTCATTATGAAATGTTATATCTTTCCTCCCTAAGGAAAAACAACGCCCTTGATGTTTTACGCAAATTATTGGAATACTTTTGGATAAAATGTTCACATAAATCATTTATCCTCCCAGTGGCATCCTCAAGGATGAAGTGTTTCCATTGAAATTTAGCCTAGGCAATGACTCACCTCCATAATGTTATTTCTCTCTGTTCGAGGATGTGCTGAGCTTCTACCAATAACTCTCCATCTAGTTCGACCTGAACAGTCAGCAATTACCACAATTTATACATATACATATATATCTGATATGAAAGGATAACAATTTCAATTTTACCTAAACATTCTGCCAATGAATTACGTTTCTAGATTCATGCATGTATCTCTTTCGTAACGACGTGTGAAACACATTATGCACCCTTATGTGACTAGTTAAAGAAAGTCGATAGGCCACCGATCCTATTATTTCCAAAATCTAGAATGGGCCACAAAAGCGAGGAGAGAGATTTGCACAACTATTCCATCTCAAAGTGCTTGTCATAGGTTTAATTCGGACATATACATGGTCCCCAACTTTGCACTCTAAGTAGACTATTTCCCAGTCAGCATAAGCATTCTTCCTTGTTTAGGAAAGTTTTATATTTTGTCAAATTATCTTTACCTCACGTTCCATTTCTTCCAACATCTTAGGTCTGAGCATTAATTTGTTTTCAAGGCTACTCCAGTTAATGTGAGTTCTACATTTCCTTCCATACATTAATTCAAATGGACTCATTTTTTATTACTCTTGATATATGTTATCATATGAAAATTCCACTAAATGTAAATATTCCTCCCATTTATCGGGTTGTTGCATAACGTAAATTCACAACATATCCTCCAATGCCTGATTCACGCATTCAGTCTTCCCATCTCCTTGTGGATGATGTGGTGTTGAAATAAATATGAGTTCACATATTGGTAAAGAGGGCTTTCCAGAATGCAGAGGTAATATTTACATACGTATCTGATATAACTACTTTAGGAACACCACGCAATCTAAACATTTCCTTCATAAAGATATCAGCTACTTGAACTATTCGGTAATTAGAATTTATTGGTATACAGTGATGGGTTTAAATGAGTTTTTCAGCCAACAAAATTATTGAGTCATTATGCTTCTTAGTTCGGGGTAAAACAGTAATAAATTATAGTGAGATAACTTCCCACTTCCACTCTGGTATATGTACGGGTTATAATAAACCAGTACGATGTTGATGCTCAACTTTAACTTGTTGATATTCCTTGCATCTAATTAAATACTCAACATCTCCTTATGCGTCCGAGGCCTAAAATAATCCTTCTTAATCGTTGAAAACATCTTTTGGTAACTGGGATGGGAAGCATAGGGACTTCCATGGTATTCATCTAAGGTCAAATGTCTTAGAGCCATTTGGATAAGAATGTATACCATTCCATAAAAGGTTAACATTTTTTCACTACTCACTTGGTAATCTCATTGTTTCCCTTGGTTGTTCATTTTCTATTCTTGCTACCAGAAGAATTAATATTCACGATCTTTATGTGCTGCCTCTTTAATTTGTTCCTGAAACTTGAATTCTATCTATTTATAATAGATTTTGTATATACAATGTATTCTTATACTCAATGCGTTGACAACACAATTTTCGTTACCTTTCAAGTTCTGAATTTTAAATTCAAATTCACTTAGAAATCGCTTGGCAGGCATTCAAATTAGGATGCTTGAAATATTTTGTCAGACTATTGTGGCTGGTTTTTAACATAAATCTTGTCCCCCAAAGATAATGTCTCTATACTTTCAGGGCATGAAATACAAACGTCATTTCTATGTCATAAGCATAATATTTATGTTCATAATCCTTCAACTTTAGCGACTCATAAGCAAATCATAAGCAATGACTTTCCCATCTGGGTTAATACTGCTCCCACTCCCTCCTGGCCTGCATCTGTGTAAACCTCAAACTCATGTTTTGGATCAATGATATTTAATACTAGGGAACTGGTAAATAATGTTTTAATCATTCAAAACTACTATGACAAACACTTGTCCAATTAAAGGTTCTTCCTTTTCATTGCAATGAAGTGATACGATATGCGATTCTAGAAAACCCTTCATTAAAGTGTCGGTAGTACCCTGCTAACCCCATGAAGGAGTGTAAATTAGCCACATTATTTGGTACTGAGCATTCCATAATGGTTTTGATTTTCTCTTTATCGACTGGTATCCCATTAGCTAAAATAACATGGCCCAAATATTGGATTTGGTCCTTGTAAAAATCACACTTCCTAAATTTTTCATATAGTTGATGATGTCGTAAATTTTGCAATATAATACACAAATTCTACTTATGTTCCTCCAAAGCTTTTGAATAAATTAATATATCATCAATATAAATCAAAACAAACTTTTCAAGAAAAGGGTGGAAAATGCATTTCATGAGGCTCACAAAGTTGCACGCACATTGGTAAATCTGAAAGTTAATACCACAAACTCGTAGTTCCTGTAATGAGTGTGGATGGTTTTCCTGTAAAAATCCTCATATTTAACTTGAATATGATGATATTTGATGAGCCTCAGTACTGTAATAAGAATGTTTCATCTCCCAAGGCTACCAAATTTACTACCAAATTTAATTCTCAACCCGGGTTGATACAAAATTAAGAGGTATCATAACTATATGTGCAACATACAATGTGTCCTTATTTTTTTGAGCTGATGTAATTGCATGAATCTCATGAAATAAAAGCCTAAACTAATTGTCGAAATGGAAGTGTTGCTTTGAAAAGAAATTAATCCTACAAAAGAACAACAATTTGTAATTGAAAATATAAGAGCATGAATCCATATAAAAATTTCTAATATTATTTTCAAAAATGAATGTCCTCAGTGGTGTTCATTCTTCATCTATCATGTATTTAGATCCTAGGGGTCATTATTCAAGCCTAAGAGATAAAAACCAAGCTTTTGGAGAAAATTTGGTCGAGTTTACACATCATTAGGGGAATTTTGAGGTCTAAAATGGGCCTCCTAAGGAAATTATAAAATAATAGTGGAAATAATAAAATAATTTTAGCTTACATCATCAAATTTTAGAGGGAAAAAATAAAAAACTACTTTTTCAACTCGTATTTTCAACTTATTTTCTTATGGGTTTACTCAAATTTCAAGTGGTAACACTTTTTCGATGCATAATTTGAGTCTTCATCCAAGGAAAACCCATTTTGCATAATTTTGATGGACCTTGCTACACGAAAAATCAGAAATATATGAAAAACGTGATTGCAATTATGTTTTTTTGTGTATTTCTCATTTTTCGTGTGGAAGAGTCCATTGAAAGTATTCAACATGGGTACTCTTTGGATGAGGAATTGAATTTTGCATCCAACGAGTACTCCTAATCAAAATTTGAGTAAAGCCTTAGGGAGATAAGTTGAAATATTAGTTTTATTATTTTATTATTTTTTAATATTTTTACCTTTTTACCCCAAAAATGGTAAATCATCCCCCATGGCTGACATAATCATCTTGAATCATATTGGTTATTATAAATTTTATTTTGGCTGTATATTTTTATTAGGAGACCCATTTTTTACTTCAAATGTTCTCTAATGGCTACAAGAGTGCTATAGGAAACCCTCTTTTTGCTACAGGAAGTTTTGTTTTAGAAATAAATCATAGAATGACTATGTAAATCAAATGAAAATGTGATGGGACAATTTTTTTATTAATTATCATGTCTTAGGTCTTCATTTCAAGTGGAATCACTCCATAATACCCTTGTTCACACATGCTAAAAAATAATAGAAAATTACTACTCTAAAATATGGAAATTCAAGAACTAGTGAGCTAATTTATCTATCAAATGCCTAACCTAACCAAGTAAAAATGCAATGGGGTAAATTTTTTTATTAACTTTAACATTATTATTACCTAATACAAGTGAAATAAATTCAAATGAAACTCATTAACCCATTCTAAAAAATAGCATAAATTTACTACAATTTTGTTACAAGGCGTTTCCGGAAGTCTTACGTTTGTGAACTACTAACCAAATCCAAGTATATTAATGATTAAGATGACCTTCCAAAGTTATTATAAGGATGAATAATTCTTCTTATTTGTAAAAAACCTACAAAATAACTCACTTCAATCATTTAACTCAATGCTATAGTAAGAAAAGAAGCAATACTAAATACATAAATATGCAAAACATAAATAAGAGATATATGTGAATAAGAAGTGAAAAGAACATAAATAAATTGTGAAAGAGGACTCTGAGACTCCTAGGATGGCCAAGCCGAAGGAGGAATCAGATTCCTATTGAATAAACCAGCCATAAAAGATAAAAATGGCACCAATATGCATTAATTAATCAGTCCAAGTACATCCTTGCAAGAAAAGAAAGTTGAGCTTCTAGAAAAGAAGTTTTCTCCACAGTAAGACTAAGAAATACATGCCCCAATAGGCCAATTCGAATTGGTACTTATACAAAATGATCAGGAGGCATTCCCCATGAAAGGAGGAAGCTTTCCCCTCCAAAATACCTCAAATATTGGGTCTGGTTCCCAACACTAGGAGTTTGCAGTAAATGACAGGGAATGCATTCCTAGACTTTCTCAATCATCGGAGTTCTAGAATATATCCATAATTTCTCAATAATTTCATGATAATTTTTTCATTTATTTTCCAATATTGATCCTTTAGTAGTAGTGATCAAGTCCCTAAATTATCTCCTTCTCCAAATCTTCATAATATGGCCAATATTTTCACAATATCCTACAAAAATAAATAATATTAGGCACATATATGAAAGTATCTTTAAACCTTCATAATGAACATATTAAACTTAAAAATATTTCATCTAATGCAAAAAGAGAGATTTAATGTGTTGAAAGATGGTGATATTAGCCTTAATTTATGTCTAATTTAGAGGCCCATCATACCCCCCTACTTAAGATGTTGTCATCCTCTAAATAACATAGTGACCTAAATGTGTTGCCTTCATGGCCCTGGTGGCCTCTCTCTTGTACATTCCTTGGTACTTTCTCTTTGGAGGCTTGTTTGTAGGCTTTGTAAGGACAAGCAAAGAAAATGTGTTTGTTATTTTCATGATTATTTAGCAGTCTTTCAAGCACAAAAAAAAAAAATTCCCTTTTTGAAAGTGAAATTTGTTGGCTTGCAGGTCTATTACACTCACACCATCTCCCTTGACGCCTTCATTATATTTTCACTCATTTTTCCAAATCTTTTTGTGCATAGAAAAATAAAAGTGTTTCTAGAGACCATTAGCCTACCCTTTTACCCTTCTAAAAGATGGGTTCTTAAATATTTTTCAGTTTGAAAAGGTCTTCCACATCCTTCTCCTGGTATTTTTTTTCCTTCTATCTGCAAAAGTGGATGGTGATCTGGCTCTTACTGCACCATGTGATCAAGTGGGGGGGCGGGGGGGGTTGGTTTTGGAGAAGTAGTTTTAATTTTTATTTTTTTTGAATAAGAATGCTAATGCAATGAAAATTTCTCTTTTGAAATGAAATATGGTTAATGATAATTTTTTTCTTTTGCAAAAAGAAAAGAAACGAATCAACGAGGGAAGAAAACAATTCATAATTTGACACCTCCCCGGCAGGGAAAATTTTAAGGATGGAAATTTATATTAAAGTTTAGAAACCTTGGCGGATCTTACTAGTCCCTAACACGCAAACTATAGTATGTTTAGCGATATGGTTGTAAAAATATTCAAATTTATAATTATTTTATATAGTCTCTATAACATTTAGGCAATTTTTAAGGTAAAATATTTTTATGATATATAATTTGGGCGAATAATTTTTGGGAAAAATGGAAATTGGCAAATCTTTTTTCTGGAGAAAACATAGAAAATTAGCCCACCTGAAAATATTAGCCCCTAAAATTTCCCTACACCCCAGCAATGGCACCAAAAAGTGATGAGCCTCAGTATTGCAACAAGAATGCTACAACTCCCAAGGCTACCAACTTTTATTGTCAACCTGGGGTTCATACAAAATTAAGAGGTATTGGCACTATATGTGCGACATACAATGTGCGCCCTTGTTCATATGATGTAATGGCGTGACTGTCATGAAATAAAATCCTAAACTAATTGTAGAAAGGGAAGTGTTTCTTTGAAAATAAATTAATCCCAGTAAAGAACAACAATTTGTAATTGAAAATCTAAGAGCATCAATTCAAATAAAAAGGTCTAACCTAATTTGAAAAAATGAATGTCATGAGTGGTTTTTATTCTTCCTCAATCATTTTTTTAAATCCTAGGGGTGATTATTCAAGCCTAAGAGACAAAAACCAAGCTCTGGGAGAAAATATGGGTGAGTTTACACATGCTACAAGAGTGCTACAGGAAACTCTATTTTTGGAAATAAATTGTTGAATGACTATGTAAATCCAATGAAAATGGGATGGGACAATTTGTTTTATTAATTTTGATCTCTTAGGTCTCTATTCTAAAAATTACACCAAAATACCCTTGTCGATACATGCTAAAAAATAATAGAAAATTACTGCTCTAAAATCTAGAAATTCAAGAACTAGTGAGCTAGTTAATCTATCAAATGCCTAAACTAATCAAGTAAAAATGAAATGCAGTAATTTTTTTTATTAACTTTGAAATAATTATGACCTAATCCAAGTGGAATCAATTCAAATGAAACTCATTAACCGATTCTAAATAATAGCAGAAATTTACTACTATTTCGCTACAAGGCATTTCTAGAAATCTTATATTCGTGAACTAGTAACCAAATCCAAGTACCTTAATGATTAATATGACCTTCCAAATTTAGTCTAAGGATAAAAAATTCTTTAAAAATTTTGAAAACCCTGAAAAATAACTCACTGCAATCATTTAAATCAATCCTATAGCAAGAAAAGAAACAATATTAAATAGAGAAATATGCAAAACAGAAATAGGAGATGCAATGGAATAAGAAGTGAAAAGAACATAAAGAAATTATGATAGAGGGCTCTAAGACTCTTGGGATGGCCAAGACCAAGGAGGACTCAAAGTACCATGGAATAAACCATCCTTAGAAGCTAAAAATGTCACCAATCTTCATTATTGAATCAATCCAAGTACATCCATGCAAGAAAAGAAAGTGGAGCTTCTAGAAAACAAGTTCTCTCCAAAATAAGACTAAACAATAAATTCCCTAGAGGAAAACTCGAGTTGGTACTTATAAAAAATGATGATGAAGCATTCCCCTTGAAAGGAGGAAGTTTTCCCTTCTAAAATGCCTCAAAAATTGGATCTGGTTCTCAACTAGGAGTTTGCAGTAAATGACACAAAAAACATTCCTAGATTTTCTCAATCATTGGAGTTCCAGAATATCTCCAAAATTTCTCAATAATCTTTGATATTTTGTTCATTTATTTTTCAATCTTCATCCTCTAGTAGTAAGGAGAAAGTCCCTAAATTATCTCCTTCTCCAAATCTTCATAACATCCCAAATATTCTCACAATATTCTACAAAAATAAAAAAATATTAGGCACAAATTGCAATTATATTTAAACCTTCATAATGAACATATTAAAGTTAAAAATATGTCATATAATGAAAAATGTGAGATTTAATGTGTTTAATGGTGGTCATATGGGCCTTAATTTATATTTAATTTGGAGGCCCATGAATATCCATACCTCAAATAAATTTTGGGTAATATGGTTGCACCCTTAACTTGGTCGAAAAGATCATCTATACAAGGGAGAGGATACTTATTATTTATGGTTAATTTATTAAGTTACCTGTAATCAATGCACATTTTTCATGTACTATCCTTCTTTTTGACAAATTATATCGGGGCTCTCGAAAGAGATACACTAGAACGAATGTACCCTTTATCTAATAACTCCTGCAACTACATTTTTAACTCTATTAATTCTGGTACACGCATTTGGTAAGGGGTCCGAGATACTAGTGCGGATCCGGGAATTAATTATATAATAAAAACGATATCTCATTTCGGAGGTAGTCGTGGAATACTTTCAGGAAACACATTAGTAAATTCTTGAATTATTGATCTATTTTCTAAGGTTACAGCCTTATCCTTATAATTGGAATATCCTACTTGAAGCACATAAATCATACATCCTTTCCTAATACACTTTCCTAATAGGGAGGCAGTAATTGGACATAGTTGGATGGGTTTCCTAACTCCTTGGATCTCTTTTCGAGAACCATTTTCTTCTAGGTAATTTCTAAATTTATTTTTACAGTCCATGAGGGACTACTTTCCCTCTATCCAATCCATCCCAAGCAATAATTCATATGAACCCAAATGCAGAATATTGATTTATCAATTTCTATGTTTATCACCTATTTCAATGGAACACTTTGATACCTTGGCACATACTCTCCTCTTAACTTCCATGGATAATTTCACCAGCCAAGGGTTTTTAAATTTTTGAGTTTGGAAACCACATTTCTCAACCATATTGGGTCTAATAGAGCTTAAGCTATCACCATGATCTACTAAAATAGATACATATTGAGTAAGAAGCTTACCTTGTTATTCAATCATGGTGAGCTAATAATCTTCTTCTCGGTCTCCTAGCGCTGCATTAATCCTGGGTATGTTTCGAGCTACCTCCCCAACTGTAGAGTCTTCTTATAAGTTATCTAAAAATTCATTATTATAATGGTGGTGCAAGTTCTTATAAAAGTGAATTTCTCCACAACCCTAACATTGCCAAGCAGGTTTTTGAATTTGACTCGATTCTGGTATGATGGAGGCTTAAATAGGTCTATCCTCTGCCTGCCATTTAGGTCTTTGTTGAGTCCTCCGAGACTTCTCACTTGACATATCTGTTGGTGAATTCTTAAAATTACTGGTTTTGGGCACCCTTTGGACATTTATTTTCCTACCAACTCTTGCTGGAATCGCCTCTCTGCTTTGTTTGCTGGTGGCACATTGGTGCTTTTCGGATCACTTTGTCCATGGTTTTTAGACTATCAAATTATGTTCTTTCCTTAATGTAGGTAGGGAAACTACTTAGAAAATTATTTACCTTAGGGTTCTCTTCTTGTAGGTAAAGTACATACCTTAATAAAGAGGAAAATTTCGTTATATACTCATCCATGGTCATCTGTCCCAATTTTGAAATAATGAAATTCTCTAGATTTTTCGTCATAGAAGTGTTCTGTTAAATATTTATCTATAAAATAATTTTGGAACTCATCCCAGTTTACCTCCCGATCCTTTATTTTATGCACATTCTTGAATTCTTCCCACCATAAAGTAGATTTCCCCTAGATTTGATAAATGGAAAATTGTGCTTTGAGTTCACTTTTATATTCTTAAACTTGAAAAATACTTGTTCAGGTTGATAATACAGGCCTCGACAGTGTCCTCTGCTTATCCTTCAAAAGTTTCTTTTGTTTCTAAGTTTTTTTTTGGTTCGAGACACTACCTAATTCTTCCTCATTATCTCCCCTATTCCTGCTACTTTTTTTCATGTGGATTCCTCCCAGTTTGTCCTCAATGAATTACTGTTTCTCTTCTTCATCTCGGGTGACACATTCTGGAATTGGTTGGTAATTTCGAAGATTTTTCCGATCAGATAAACTCTTTAAAATTCTTTATTGTCGTGTCAGTAATATTCCATTATCTGTTCTTGCCTAGATCATTTCAGTTTGCAACTGTTGAACTTCTCCAACGATATTTCATTTGACATTTTTGTTCTTCCAGTGGCCGACTACTTTGGTGTTATCTCTCCACATTCAGCTACACCCACATCTCTAGATTCACTTCTGGATTTGGCATGGGATCAGCTCACACTGTTGGTCTTGCTAAACTCTGACTTCTAGTTGCTCTTCTTATTGTTTTCTTTTTTTAATGACCAGTCACTCTGTATAATCAAACACATATCATTATTACTACTTATATTTCCCATTCAGGCCACAGTGTGATAACTTCACTCTAATACCAATTATAACATACATCACATTAAATTCAAGCATTATGCCAGGACATTCATAACTTAATGAATATACAAAACAATACATTTGAATACTCCTAATAAAATGTTCACAGGGCATAGATCTGCATGTAGGGTTACATAATTATATGTGCTAAGTTTATGGAATATATTTACACAAGCCTTTTTTTTCTTAATTTTCATATCGAGTTGAATTAAACCCAAAGTATATCATACAAGATTTTATTGATTAAATTACAATGTATATTGCATGGAGCAGGTGACTGATTAGAACTATAAACAAGGTCATAATATCCGTTATTCAAACTATCTTACCCTTAATCCTAGCAAGATCCAACGGTGGTGAGGTTTGCAGAAAATTCTTGAATTTCATTCACCTACATCTATCGATTTTCCAGTTCAACTTGTGGTCCCTCTCATCCATCAAATCAAATCAGACGGTGCCCATTGATTTAATGTTGGTTAGGGTAACTACCATACCCTAATATATGGTAGCCCTCTCATTTTCTCTGCACCTCCCAGTTACATCTCTATGAAAGTTCAATAGTCTGGTTCAAATCCAGTGCTCTTCTCCAGCTATGGAAGTCAGCCTCTTCACACAAGTGATTGAATTTACTCGGGGTTTATATAATTATCATTTACTTTTCTCTTCACATAGTGATTGAATTTACTTTCTTTTTGGGGAATTTATCCTTTATTATAGATGTTTCCCATTAAACTACTTGTGTGAATGCTTCATTCGTGTTTCTACCGACATGCTGAGCTCTATTAAATAAGAACCTTGACCAACTCTGTGGTTTACAAACATAGGTATATTTGTCTTGTTTTTGTGGGAAAGAGTTTCAATATGGGAAGAGGTGTTAGGGTTTGTAATTAGGGTTTTGGGTTCTTGATTATGTTTTAATCGTAATTAATTGCATGAATTCATTGCCACGGGTACCCCAAGTTCTGCTAAGAATTTTCTTGATTGCTCGATAGTGACCATGCCGAGGACTTTACTAGTATGTACCTCCTCTAGGACTTGCATTTATTTCTTTTAGAAATATGAAAATCCCCAAGAAAACTCTGCTTGGATTTCTTGTCGGGTTATACCCCTCAACAAAAACATGATATCTTTCCAGTTCTTGGGCCGCTAAAAAGAATTTATCTTTTATTTATTATCCACCAATGTATAGTTTGTAATTTCTTGGCCCTTTTGATGAGGCCTATTACTTGAACACTCTCTGTTAAGTTGTATTTTGAATGTGAGGGTTGTAAATTTTCTCCTATGCTAGAATGGAGTCAATATACTTCTATGTTTTGTTCAATAATTGGTAATGACATTATTTTCTACCATTTGTTCTTCTTGGAAGGGTTTCGACCCTGAACCTTGATTACACTTGTTTTGGTCTTCCTCTGAGTAGTCACTAAGTTGTGTATTGCACTAAGAGGATACGAGTGCCTATGATGTATTGCATTTTTTTCAATACTGAATTTCTATAGAAAATATTTACTTGTAATGAAATTGTGGGGATCATGCTTATTTTTTCTTATACATAGAATGTTTCCATTTTCACTAGTTATGGCTATCCTTGTACATAAATCATTAAAGCTCGTTTTTGGGTTATAGTAGACTTGTATAATCTGTAATAGCTTTGATATTATATGTGCATGCAAACATCTTCGACAATTCCCTTAGATAGGTCAGGACTATTTCTCAATTGCCCGACAGTGCCCAGCCTTGAGACTAACCCTGCCAATCCTGAAGACTAATATCTTATATTCAAATTTCCAACAGAAAACCAATACTTTCATAACTACATACTTAAAAATTCAGTTACATTCTCTTTCTATACTATTTCATTCAATTTTTATTTTCCTAAAAATAAATTCCTATAGATACATAACTATGAACATCCAAATTTTAGTTATTGGTTTTTCTTTTTGCACAGAATAATCCTAGTTTTAATGTACTATATTATAGGTTTTGTTTTAGACATAAATAAGCCAAAATTCATAAACACCGCATGTAATAATTATAAAATAGGTTTTATACTAGTAATATCAATTACCCTAGGACATAATTACGCCGTAAGGCGTTCTTATTTGAAAACAAATCCCCTAACTGCCACGATGTACATGTCTACACCATCATATCAAATGTTAGATGCTTGAAATGTTTTAGGCCATTCATCTACATCCTCCTTCATTTAAGCTAACTACCTAACTAACTCTCTAACCTCTATAAATTTTTCTTTCCAACCTACACTCTCACTACATGACGATATGAAGAAATAGAAAGAACTAGTGAAACAGAAAGAACCAACCAATGGAGGAGATAGGAGTGAAGATGTTGCGGTTTATGAACAAGAACGATATCATTCCCAAAGTTCTTGGACTTATTTTAAATGAAAATTGTTGGACATGGTTGAGCCAAATGTTGGATTGGTTTCCATGGACATATTTTCATGTGGGCATGAAAATTAGTTGGAATAATAATGACTCTCCCATTCTGAAAGAGCTTACACCCACAGTTTAAAGAATTATCTCCATCTCATTGATGGTTAAAACAGAAAATGTGAACCTTTCCAATATTCATGGAAGAGAGACCCTATTCCAGTCAATTCTACTTATTGATTGAAGACCCTAGCTTTTCCCTTTTGGTGGCAACACCCACATCAACACCAATGGAAAAATAAAAATATTAAAGCTAGAAATAAACAAGAACGACTAAAATGACTAATTCAATCCTTTGAAACCACAGTGAACCAATAATATCACTAACTGAGTTTTGTTTGGATTTTATTATCACCATGGGCTCTTTTTGATCAAATCATGTGATGTGCACATTGTACTAGAAGACTGCTTAGGTCGCTCTATCATAAACTAACCCTTTTCTTTAATTCTATTAACTTGTGTGAAAATATTTCTAATAAAATTGATGAATGATCTATTTCATTATGGAAGTGTTAAGGATAATTATGAGCTGCCTTAGGTATAAAATTAGTTTAGCTTCCATGAAAATATTTCTTAAATTTTTACTTCCAGACTGCACACTACATGCAATGGTTGTGTGCAATATGCTTGGGAAATTTTTACTTTTTACAATTTATATGTATGGAGAAACAAAATAATTTATATAAGGTTTAGTTTGATAAAATTTTGTATTATAATATTATATTGTATAAATAGATATGTTTATATAATGAATAACATTTATTGTAATAAAAACTCAACATTTACAAAGGTAACTCAAAACTCAAATTTGAATGTATTTGTCAAAAATATATATTGATTGAGTGTATTTTTAAAATTATATATTTTTTAACATATAAAAAAGTATTCTAATAATATCATAATTTAAATTATTTAATATATAGAGAAGTTTAATGGATGATCAAAATAATGTGAAATTTGTGAAAACTTTAAAATCCAAAATTAATTATGTATTCTACTATTAGTAATTAAATCATTTTCTTTGAAATAAAAAATATATATATCATAACAATTATTTAAATATAATAATTTTATTAGTATATATATAACTTAACATTATATATTAATATTTAATAAAAAAATAATGTTATTAAATTGTATTATTATTAAATCACATAAATTCCAGGAATCCAATTAATGTGAGCCAAAATGTGAATCAATACTTTCGATAAAATAATAATAATTATTTCAATATATAATATAAATTTTTAAATAAAATAAAAAAAATATTAATAATTAAGAAATATTTAAATACAACTTATATATAATAAAATAATTAAAAAATTCATATATTATCATTCCAATATGGAGAATTAATCGAAATGTAAATAGTAATAATTATTTCAATATATAATATAAATTTGTAAATAAAATTAAAAATATTAATAATTAAGAAATATTTAAATACAACTTATATATAATAAAATAATTAAAAAAATCCTATACAAACATTTCAATCTCGAAAGGGTTAAATATTTGCATTAGTATTAAACTTTTAAATCAAATGGCGATGTAAACTATTAATATATTTGTGTCTCTATCTATCATGAATCTCCTTCTTTCCATCGATATAAAGAATGCATATATTATTGGAATGTGAAACAGAGAGTTAAAAAGGCGACCAGGTTATTTAATTGGGTAGTTTAGTTGAATAAAAAAAATATATCATAAAAATTATTTAAATATGATATTTTTCTGATTTATAATATTTTTTATATTATCTAAAAAAAATTGAATTTGTACAACTTAACATTATATATATTAATATTTAATAAAAAAATAAAATAAAATATTAATAATTAAAAATTATTTAAATACAACTTATATATAATAAAATAATTAAAAACTTCATAAATACAATTTCCAATCCACATAGGGTTACTATTAGCATTTGCAATAAATTTTTTTATCAAATGACCTTGCATTTCACGTATAAAAATAATTTGGATGTACACTATTAATATATTTGTATGGCTATCTATCATGAATCCCTTTCTTTCCATCGATATAGAGAATGCATATATTATTGAAATGGGAAACACAGAATAGAAAAGGCCATCAGTTTAGCTAATTGGGTAGTTTAATTGATAATCAATGTGAAACCTGTGAAAACTTAAATATCCAAAAATTATTGTATTCTATTATTAGTAATTAAATCAATTTCTCTGGAATAAAAAAATACATATTTAAATATGATACTTTTCTTATTTATAATATTTTTTATATTTTTAATAAATATAAAAAAATGAATTTGTACAATTTTAAATTATATCTATTAATATTTAATAAAAAAAATGTTATTAAATTGCCAAGAATTTAATTAATTGGAGTAGATGCTTTATGTGGAATGATGATAATGATGATGATCATCCCCTAAGACCAATGAGGTATATTTGATCAAAAAGAATCTAAATTTGATTCTTCAAAATATTGTTTCTATGGTAGAAGCTAAGGGGAATAAATTCTCTAAATGCTCCAAGATCGCTATATTTGAGTTGGCTTAATAAGTCAAGAAGATAATAAAATAATTAAAAAATTCATATATAAAATTTTCAATCCAAAAAGGGTTAATATTAGTACTAGAATTAAATTTTTCAATCAAATAGCCTCCCATTTCACATATGGGTTAGTTTTTAATATTAAAAAATGGTTTCCTACTCAATAATCGATTCTTTCAAAGTGTGAAGTCTCGATTTAAATTTGACCTCACTTTCATTGGAAATTTTATAGTAATGTTTTATGGGTCACATTTCATTATTAAATATATTTCTCATAATTAGGTATATTTCGAGTCTCTATAAGGAGTCTTCCTATTATTTTCCTAACTGAAGGATTGTGTGATTAAGATAATTAATATATTGTGAAACAATTTTTCATGTATATATATTTGTAACATTATTTGATTAATATGTAATCGAATAGTGTCTACTCTTTCATTTTAACATGGTATAAAAATAAGGATGGATCTGAGTTTTGTAGAAATGAAAAAACCCAGGTACATGGGTGAGTTGAATAGATAGTTTTAGGTGTTGGAGTATATTGGTTGTACATCATTCTACGTGATCCATCATGGTTGTAATACAACATCGAAAGTTTTTAGTGTTGTCTATACTTATGGAGAAATGAAGTAGTTTCTATATTTTTTAATTATTAGTGGTTTTTTGTGTTTGTTGTCTCTCGTTTAGGTTGTGGGTTTATTTAATTTATAGATCTTATTTTTGAGTAGATTGTTCTAACTTATCAACTGATTTGTATTCCTATGTGTATGAGATTTTTGGGTGATTGAATGTAGGGATTTGAGTGCAAGCACTCTCTAGGTTAAGCTGGTCTCACATGAGAGTTGCTCATTTCATATTCTTACTTATATTCCTTTAATTTTTGTCTTGGTACTAGAGCCTAAGATGTGTTGAGGAGGCTTTGAGCCTTGTGTTTTTGCAATGTTGTGAGATGGTTGGGTAGGATAATTGAGGAGTTGTTTATGTGAGCTCCAGTAGTGGACAAGGCCACTTGAAGGTTGTTGCTATGATATTTCCCTGTCCCATTTGTGGCCGAGTAGGCTTAGCCACACCATGAAAGGAGTGAAAACATTGTTGTTAGTATATGCAACATTGAGACATGTTCAAAAGCACACTATTAAGAGAGGAACATGCATCACTATGTGCAATTTTATGGTTGTTGTTGGAGAGCGTCATTCAATATTAGAGAGTGCATATCACATGGAAGAGATGTTAGAGCTGTTGAAAACATCAACGTTGTTTGAGGAGGTGTTGGAGAGATGTAACCACACTATCGGACCAACGGTTTGTCTTTAATTTTTTTTCTATGAATCACAAAAAGGAAAAAATGAAGAAATTTTTTTGTGTGAATGATATTTGTAACCATTATATTTCATAACTTCATATTGAAATTATGTGACTATATACATAGAGATATGAAACCTTCACCAAGAGGAGCATTCTATGACTATATGAGGGAAACCAGTGACTTGGAGTTGACACATGTACCTTCTAAAAGAAAAATGAAATACTCTATAAATAAAAAATCAACTTCTACTCTAATGGAAGAATAAAAATTCATATACATACATACATACATACATACATACACACACACACACACACACACACATATATATATATTACAAAAAAGAATAGAAGCGTGAATTTTGAAAATTCTTTAAAATTGGAAGCTATTTAGGCTCTGAAAGATAATTTGTCAAACACCCTGAAAATGATAAACTAATATAGAATATAAAATTTCCTTTTAACTTGATTATTGATATATTATTTCTGCTTAATGATGAGTATAAATTTATTTTATATCTAACTTATATTTTTTTGTTAGTCGTAGTGGTATTTTAAGGTTTTGATGTGCACAATGTAGTTTTAATACCATTTAGAATTCGATCTTGAGAAATATTCTGGCGTTTTTTTTATATAATACATTATTTGGCTTCTCACGAGAGTTTAAATTTGACAACTACCATTGGTTTCTTGGACGCCGCCCTCACAACCCACTCACAACCCTCATGAGAAAGAGCCTCACTTTCCATGAGAAGTTTGATTATCTCATCAAACCGGTGGAGTTGGAACCTGAAACCTCCAATTCCAAGTGTCGTGGCCTCGAACTTGAAACCTCCAATTCCAAGCATCGTGGCCTCGAGGTTGTTCTACATAACTTGAAAGTTGTTGCTGGGTTCAATGCATGGAATTTCAAAGTTCATTATTTGTTTAGGACATGTTATAAGAAGAAAGGGATTCTCTTCGATGCCTACAAATTGTTCCAGGATGTGTTGTAGGTAAATTATTCGTCGTAGGAGGCCAAAGTGGCCATGAATTTTTGGTATTTCTTAAAAAATCTAGCAACATATGTTAGATCATATGCTGGCATCTAGAAAGAGAATGACATGTGTCTCCCAGTTGGGACAAAAAAACTTATTTTTGAAGATTGCGGAGGAAAAAATTTGAATCCTATTTTTTGCAAAAATGACAATATGAGCTAATAGTTTATTAGTTGTATGACCCGAGTCACTTTATAAAACTCGAGATATGAATTGAAATGGTGCAAAAAAATGTGTTGGGAATTACTGGACTCATTTTATAACGTATTTATTTGTGTATGAGATGCCTTGGATGAAGAATAACTTCATGAGCACAGTGGAGGGTTTTTTGTTTTTAAAAGTAATTGGAAATTTGACAAGGTACTACTGTAGGAAAAAAAAAAAAGAGAGTGTGAGCCATTTACATGACATTCCTTGAACATCGAATCTATCGTCATAAAAATAAATAACTAAAATCTTCTTGCCTGTAAACTTCGTTTAACTCCAAATGCACAACCCATCTTTCCAGAACATATGCTTTTGAGAAAAAAATGTGGTGATTTCATCTGGTCCAATATCTTCTTCCATCTAGCCAGATTTTATATGTTCAATTCAATAGAGAAATTTCCAAGAATTGAAGAATTCATTCAATTGGGGTTCCATGATTTTCATTGAGTCTATTTGTAATTCCAAGGCCAATAACACTTATGGGGGGGTGGGGGGAGCATGGGGAGTGGGGGGGTGCGCAGGTCTATAGAGAAAAATTTCTCGCAAGAGAGAGAGTATGCCTTTCTCCTCCCTTTCCCTTCACTTCAAAATTTGTTTTCCTTTAAATTCAGGTCGCTCCTTAAACAAAATGTACATAAACAAGGGAAGAATGTGTGTAGAGAGACAAGAAGGATACATTATATTCCTTAAATGTTCATTGATATAGAAATTTTTTCTATACCTCCCTTATTCCTCTCTCACCAACATTCCATGAGAGGGATCAAAGGAAACAAAGAGTCAATTTTCTTGGTGCTTAGAACACCGCGAGTTAAGATGAATCTGTGATAGTTTTATTTTTTTTGAAAAACATGTCTTATAATCTAGAGAATTATTTACAAATAGAAGAATCTTAAGTGGAAGGGTATATACAATCATTATCATATCTTCTTCCATAGAGAAATTGGAACATAAATGAAATCAAAGTATTTTTGGCCTTAAAAGCGTTAGATTTTTTTATCAACAAAGTGTGCTCATGAAAAATATGATGGCATATCTCGTCACAACATGAGGGATGGAATTCAAATGATGAATTAATTTGATTCTCAAAAATATATTTACAACTAATCATCTAATGATAAAGAAGAAATTCTCAAGCAATTTTAGATCCTTGAAAAGGAAGAATGGACAAGACATCAACAATATTCAAATAAGGTGTCCCTCTAATGAATATGTCCCTGCAGAAGCTCTCAATACATAATCTGCCAAAATATTTAGCAATTGGGCAAACCAAGAGTCCTAGAAGATATGTTTCACAGTCTCCAACCGACCACATACACTAAAATTTCCATCCGAAAAAACACTTTTGATCAAACATGCCTTGAATGGAATCCTTCGGTACATCACTAGCTAGGCAAAAAATTATAGCTTATAATAAATATGGATGGACCAAATACTGCAAAGTCTTTGTACCTGCCTATCCTCTAAATAATTAAAAATTCAACTCACATTCAGTACGAGTGACAACAAATGATGATGGTGAAAGAGTGAGTAAAAGCTCTGAGTGTCATATTGCTCCAGAGGGTGCTCAAAGCTCCATCTCTAGTTCGTCCAGAATATACCTGACATCCTTGGATTCATCTTGGATAACTTGGCCTTCAGGATGAGCTTTGTCAACTCCATAATTTACAAGGGATTTGGCCATCAAAACAAACTCCTAAGCAAGAATACACTAGTCCCTTCAGGAGTGAAAAATGAAATACCAAATGTCCTCGCAAAATAAAATGGCATTTCTACTCAATTTTCGAGCTTGAAAATGGGTTATATTAGCATCACATTGACCTCGCACCCTCCAACTCATTTTTCGAGCTTGAAAATGAGGTATATCAACATCAGATTGGCCATGCACCTCCAACTCCAGATGGGTTGACAAGCTAAGTTCCATATTGCCTTCATTTTGTGCCAAGACCAATGAACCAAGCTATCCATGGCTTTCCACGTTGCCCATATATTTTGGAAGATGAATGAGCTTGAAACTTGAAATAAGTGAGGCATAGAAATAATATCACACAAGCCAAATGTGCTAGAAAAATCATGTAGAAACATCAATAAAGCTAAGACCACTATCATCTTTAGGCTTGATGCACACATCCCAAGGAGACATCAAGATGCACCTCTCCCTTGTTGGGAAAAATACTGAGAGGGGGGGGGGTGAATCAGTATTTACTGCATAATCAAATATTTTTACTTTTTCATTCCTTAAAACCCATACGCTACTTTCCTTCAGTAAACTAGCGTATATACGCAGATCCCCTTTATGAAACTAGCGTATACACAGAGATCTAGATATGTCATTAAATCTTCACTCCTATTATTCCATCATTCATTCATCAGATGTTTAATAAACAGTAAACATGTGCAGTAAGAACAGAATAAACCATCACACAAAGCATCACACATGAACACCAGGATTTTTAGGTGGAAACCTAAATCGGGAGAAAACCACCGCTGCAGTTGCTCAGCCTTCAATATTTTATTATAGAGAAAACATCTTACAACATATGTGCTGGCGCAGACTTGACCAGCACGCAGGCACCCACCTGCGCTCATTTACCAGCCTCTCCTGGAAGGGAGCTCAAACCCCCTGACTCGTTTACCAGCCTCTCCTGGAAGGGAGCTACGACCCCCGGACTCGTTTACCAGCCTCTCCTGGAAGGGAGCTACGACCCCCCGATCTCGTTTACCAGCCTCACCTGGAAGGGAGCTACGACCCCCTGACTGAAGGCTACAACCCTCAGCACCACCTTGGACCACGTTTCATCAATTTTCACACTGGATCCAAAAACTTCAATAGAACAACATTTGCAGGCCACATTTCATCATATTTTCATACTGGACCCTTTCCATACTTTTAAGTTCAACCATTCATTACCAACAAATACTTATCAACACAGATCAGATAGCAGAAATACAGCAGAACAGATCATATATTTCATACCCCTTGCTTCAGCAAACCCTAGTTTGCATACGCGCTTTCCCTTTACTGATGTCGCGTATATACGCGCTTCCGTCCACACAAACCAGCGTATACCTCAGTGTATATTTTATTGCGCATACGCGCTTTCTCTTCACTGAAGCTGGGTATATACGCGCTTCCTCCGCGGCGAAGTAGCGTATAGATCTTCAATCATTACAGAGCAGCATACTTCATCAGATCAGATATTCAGTTCAGATCTACCCTTTTTCTACCCTTTTGCTTCAGACAGATGTTCGCCTAGATGCTCGCCTCATCACAGATCTAAGCCTTCCATAATCAAATACAAGAGCAATTCAGATCTAGATCCCCTTCTTCATCATTGGTGCATCATACAATCAGATTTATCATTCAAGTGTAACCCTTTCCATTCAGATATACTTCAGAGAGAAGTATTCATTCAAGCTCAGACATCTTTCACTCACACTCATGTTGTGCACAATGAATTTCTTCTCCTTTTATATGATTATCCTTTTTCAATACCATGAGCCCCTTTTTCAATACCATGGACCAAAACAATACCATAAGCCCAAAACTACCTGGACGGGGTCAATTAGGCGGATCATTACCCAATACTATGGGTCAATACCATGGTGGTTACACTTGGATTTGCACTTTTTGAGCGCTTTAGCCCATACGCGACTTGTAACGTTCCTTTCCGCGTGCATACGCGACTTCCCCTAGGCCAATCCGCGTATACCAAGAGACATGCTCTTTTTCATCATTCTCTGAGTACATTCTGAAATCCTTTCTTCATTGCCTTCTGTAAATACTGTAGATACATCAGATTTCCTTCATGAAGGACATATTCTATCAAACACAACTTCATCAAGTAAGTTGTCATCATCTTCATCAAGTGGGTTTCCTTTCAAATACAACACTCAACATCATATCATCAACAATCATCATATCACTTCAGATTTACATCATTTAACAAGTCCATCAAGTCAAGCATAACTTCATCAGGTGGAGTGCCATCGAGGACAATACATGTCAACAGTCGCACGTCTTCATCTTCATTCAGTGGGTTGCCATCAAGGACAACACTCTGCATCATATTTCCAACAATCTCCCCCTTGGGACTTGATGGCAACCACGATGGTGTTTGGTTACCACAGCAGATAGATACCATGTCACTCTCCCAAATATGTCACATCATTACCTTCTCTTTATTCAAACACCATGTCACTCTCCCCCTTTGACATCAAGGGCAAAGGGCGGATCAAAAACCAACATTCTCCCCCTTTTCTCCTCATGTGGAAAAAACAGTCTGCAGATCTGATATGTGCTGAAGTGGCCAAGCTCCCCCTGAGTCCATGCTGAATCTCCAAACATATTTGTCAATGAAGTACATGACTCTATGAACTTCCTATCACCAAAGACTCATACTTACATCAAATATCCAACCAAGTGGATTTACATATAAGACTCAAGTACCCAACCAAGTGGGTTTACAAAATTTGACTCTGCTACCCAACCAAGTGGGTTTACAAAAATGACAAGTCCTTACATGACTGAATATTACAATTTTTACATCATGGGTCTCAACAAGACCTTTTCACCAAAATATAAATATGACCATTTATGACCAACACCAGAAAGTCCTCAAGAAGGAGAACATATTTCAGAACCATAATAATGCCAACACTGCATTATAGTCAGCAAAGCTAATGCTCCCCCTGAAACTGTGCAACCATGCATCCTTTTCATATGACTAAGGCTCCCCCTTAGTTTGTGCAACCTGAACATTTTCACCAACAAATCATCAAGGCATCTTCATCAAAATATTAGAAACAGATTTATGAGAGCTGGAACACCACCAGAGATACCAAACAGCACTGCAGCTGTGCTGAAGAGAGCTGAACCAACCAAGAATTGTCAGCAACCAACCATACGCGGTTTTATGTGCAGGAACTCGCGTACATACGCGACTGTGTTTCCGGAAACCCGCGTATCCTAAGACACCTTCTAAATTTCAACCAGATCTGATTCTTTGTAAGGCAAAGACAGTGTTCAGCTTCTTTCTGAGATATTTGACTGCTTCCCTGGACTACAGATATAACAGAATAGTGTAGTTGTGTCTTCAAGCGTCATCCATTAGTTGTAGCATAAGCCCATTAGTAACTAAGCCTTCGGATCCTTTGCAGCATCAATACATTCTTTCCAAAAGAGATTATCATATCAGAACAACATCTTCAGATATGTGTCAAGCAATCATCCATGTGGTCCAAAATCACCATGATCTTCAAGATGTAACATGAAGTAACATATGTAGGCAAAAGATCTCAACCATAGCAACCAAACTCTATATGATCTGAAACAAATGATATCAAACTCATCCACACAAAGATACTTATCAGCAACTAGGGCTCAAAATCTTATCATAATAATCCATGTACCAAATCATCATCATTTGAGCATGAGTATCACCAAGACCAAAGAATAAGCAGTCATATTTCCAACAATGCAACCATTAGAATTCAACCTGCTACTCCCCCTAAACCGGTGCTTCTTCCTTAACTTCTGCAATCTGAGATACCTTCAACAGCAAGTCATCAATAACAATCTCTGCATGATCTGTCCTCATCTCTGAACTATAAGACTTTCATCTCAACAATGAATGCTCTTCATCATAAAGCAACTAGGCTTCATCCATAATATTCAACACAAGAACCCATGCATCATTTCATTATCATGAGTATAACTAGAATGATGCTAACAGTGCAATCATCAGCAGTCAGACTGATGCTCCCCCTGGACCTCTGCTTCAGATCTTCAGCTATCAGATAAATTTTCTTATCATCAATGCATATGCGACTGCGTCTTCTGGAACTCGCGTGTATACGCGACTTTAGTTAATGGAACCTGCGTATGGAAAGTGAAGCATAGAAAATTTCCATCTTCCTTCATTTCTTCCAGAGCTTGTACCTCCTGTACCTGTCCTTTCCACATCAGATGCGCTGTCAGAAGTAAACATAACCGGTATAATCAAATCAACCATGAGAGTCATCATGCATTGCTCCTCTTGTGACGATACATTACTAGATCTCATAATGTATCTCACATCATTCCTGCAGTCAACAAGAAAAGTCAGCTTCAGAAGCGGATGACTGCAGTAGGGTCATAATTCCCTACGTTTCCGATCGGTCCTTCATCTTGAATTGAGTGTTTTCTTCAAGAAAATCATTGTTTTCTAGAGCATCCACAAAAACATCCTTTTCTTCTCTAGATTGTTTCTTATTCCATCCCTCCATCTTCTTCCAGATTTGTTTTCTATTTGTGTGTTGAAATTTCTCATATCTGTTCGACCTGCATTCCTTTCTTATATGTCCATACTTGTTACAAGAATAACATCTCATGTGTCCAGAAAAATAAGCATAAGAATCATAATGAGTATTTCTATTCTTCCTCCTTTTACAATCAGCTGCTTTGTGTCCATACTTGTTACATGAAAAACAATATCCCTTGAAGAAACCAAAGTACCTTTCTGTGTAGGAACTGTTTGTTTGAGGCTGAAATGATCTGCTCCTGCAATTTGCTGCAACATGTCCATAATTATGACATTTAAAACATTCAACATTCTTGAATGAATTCCTTTGAGACTTCATGATTGTTGGTTGAGCTTTTGTCTCTTTCAACACTTCAGGTTTTGCATTGACATCCTCTGAATTTTTGGCACTTCCTTGTGAGCTAGATTCTCCTTTAACGGTTTCATGGAAACCAAGACCATGTTTGATAGCAGGAGACCTTTGATTACTCAGAATATTGTCCAAAATGTTAGTACTATCATGAAACCTCAAAAGTTTAACCTTTTCTTCTAATTTATCTTTGAGAATATTTACCTCAACCTCCAAGGCTTGACATTGCTTTGTCATGCTTTCTTCTTTTCTTCTTCCATCTTCAACTTGATCCTTCAGATTTAGAATCTCTTCTTTCAACCAATCTTCATTTCCTTCACAAGTTTGTTGCAGCTCTTCATTCTTCTTGTTTGATTTTTCCGGATCTTCTTTGAGAGAGATAATTTCTGCTTCAAGGCCTTCCTTTTCAAAGGATTGTAGAGGTTCCTTATTCTCCTTACTTGATGCTTCTAGCTCTGCTTGCAGAAAGATGATAGCAGCTTCAAGTCCTTCATTCTTCTTGCTTGATTTTTCAAGATCTGCTTCTAGATCTTTAATTCGATTGGATGCATAAGTATGAAACCTTTGATACTTGTCCACCTGTTCATTCAGCATTTCTGTTTGATCTTTCATTTGTGAGATCATCTCTTTATAGATATTTTCTTGCTTATTGTATGAAATTTGTAGTTCTTCTTCTTTAATCTTGAGAGCTTCTTCTAGATCCACAACTTTACTTTCACTATCTTTACTATTGTTTGCACAAAGAAGAGTATTACAAGTGGCCTTCTCCTTTTTCTTCTTTGCCATGAGTGCTTGTAGATCTTCGTCCGAATCTGTTTCATCTTCTTCAATTTTTGCTATACATGATTTCTGAGATATCTCCTTTCCTCGAGTAAACCTTCTTCTTTTGCTTCTTAGCCATGAGCACTTTAGATCTTGGTCAGAATCTTCTTCATCTTCACTGGACACTTCATCATCATCTTCTTTTGCATAATAACTCTTTCTCTTTTCAAATTGTTTCCCTTTACCATGCTTTTCTCTATAAGGACATTTAGCAGCATAATGACCAACTTTTCCACACTCAAAACATTTGAAGGGAAGCTTACCTTTGAATCTTCCATTACCTAGTTGGAGCTTTCTCACGAAATTCACTTCTTCTTCATCGGATATATAGCTGGCTTCTTTGACAACTTCCTTTTCCTTTCCTTCATATTTTGGGAAGGCACTTTCACTTGAGAATAGAGTCTTGAAGCATTTATACAATGAGTATCATAAAGAATTAATAAATATAAATATCACAGATTCATGTCTTTTTCAATAGTTTCAACTAGAGTCAAATTTTGAAGTCAAAGATCTTAAGACCTTTTCCACCAGAGTAGTATCAGTTATGGTTTCACCCAAATTTCTCATCCGATTTACAATATCATCTAGACGAAGAAAGAAACCGGCAACACTTTCATCACTATGCATCTTCAAATTTTCATATTCAATTCTAAGAGTTTGGAGTTTTGCACTTTTTACCTTTGTGTCTCCTTCATAGCTTAGAATGATTTTGTCCCATATGTCTTTTGCTGAATGTAGTTGCATCACTTTAGCAAATTCTGATTCAGACATGCTTCCCAATAAGACGTTCACTGCTTTGGCATTGATTTCATACTTCTTTCTTTCAGCTGCATCAGTAAGAATACTTGTCGGGTATTGATAACCTTCTTCCACGATTGCCCATACATCTGCACCAAGACTTTGCAGATATGCTTTTGTACGTACCTTCCAGAATATCAGATTGCTTCCATTGAATAGAGGTGGCATAATAGACATTACTCCTTCTTGACTTCCCATTGCGACGGATCTCCTTTAAGCGATCAAGCTTCTGCACAAGGACCAGCTCTGATACCAATTGTTGGGAAAAATACTGAGAGGGGGGGGGGTGAATCAGTATTTACTGCATAATCAAATCTTTTTACTTTTTCATTCCTTAAAACCTATACGCTACTTTCCTTCAGTAAAATAGCGTATATACGCAGATCCCCTTTATTAAACTAGCGTATACACAGAGATCTAGATATGTCATTAAATCTTCACTCCTATTATTCCATCATTCTTTCATCAGTTGATTAATAAACAGTAAACATGTGCAGTAAGAACAGAATAAGCCATAACACAAAGCATCACACATGAACACCAGGATTTTTAGGTGGAAACCCAAATCGGGAGAAAACCACCGCTGCAGTTGCTCAGCCTTCAATATTTTATTATAGAGAAAACATCTTATAACATATGTGCTGGCGCAGACTTGACCAGCACGCAGGCACCCACATGCGCTCGTTTACCACCCTCTCCTGGAAGGGAGCTCCAACCCCCTGACTCGTTTACCAGCCTCTCCTGGAAGGGAGCTACGACCCCCGATCTCGTTTACCAGCCTCACCTGGAAGGGAGCTACAACCCCCTGACTGAAGGCTACAACCCTCAGCACCACCTTGGACCACGTTTCATCAATTTTCACACTGGATCCAACAACTTCCATAGAACAACATTTGCAGGCCATGTTTCATCATATTTTCAAACTGGACCCTTTCCATACTTTTAAGCACAAACATACATCACCAACAAATACTTATCAACACAGATCAGATAGCAGAAACATAGCAGAACAGATCAGATATTTCATACCCCTTGCTTCAGCAAACCCTAGTTTGCATACGCGCTTTCACTTCACTGATGTCGCGTATATACGCGCTTCCGTCCACACAAAACAGCGTATACCTCAGTGTATATTTTATTGCGCATACGCGCTTTCTCTTCGCTGAAGCCGCGTATATACGCGCTTCCTCCGCGGCGAAGTAGCGTATAGATCTTCAATCATTACAGAGCAGCATACTTCATCAGATCAGATATTCAGTTCAGATCTACCCGTTTGCTTCAGACAGATGTTCGCCTTGATGCTCGCCTCATCACAGATCTAAGCCTTCCATAATCAGATCTAGCAAATACAAGAGCAATTCAGATCTAGATCCCCTTCTTCATCATTGGTGCATCATACATTCAGATTTATCATTCAAGTGTAACCCTTTCCATTCAGATATACTTCAGAGAGAAGTATTCATTCAAGCTCAGACATCTTGCACCCACACTCATGTTGTGCACAATGAATTTCTTCTCCTTTTATATGATTATCCTTTTTCAATACCATGAGCCCCTTTTTCAATACCATGGACCAAAATAATACCATAAGCCCAAAACTACCTGGACGGGGTCAATTAGGCGGATCATTACCCAATACTATGGGTCAATACCATGGTGGTTACCCTTGGATTTGCACTTTTTGAGCGCTTTAGCCCATACGCGACTTGTAACGTTCCTTTCTGCGTGCATACGCGACTTCCCCTAGGCCAATCCGCGTATACCAAGAGACATGCTCTTTTTCATCATTGCCTTCTGTAAATACTGTAGATACATCAGATTTTCTTCATCAAGGACATATTCTATCAAACACAACTTCATCAAGTAAGTTGTCATCATCTTCATCAAGTGGGTTTCCTTTCAAGTACAACACTCAACATCATATCATCAACAATCATCATATCACTTCAGATTTACATCATTTAACAAGTCCATCAAGTCAAGCATAACTTCATCAGGGGGAGTGCCATCAAGGACAATACATGTCAACAGTCGCACGTCTTCATCTTCATTCAGTGGGTTGCCATCAAGGACAACACTCTGCATCATATTTCCAACATCCCTGCTATACTTAGCTCATAGCCATAAGTATGATTGAAGAATTTTCTCCAAGGATTGAAATTTAATTTTGCTACAAGACCAACAAGAGACATAATAAACATGCCAAACTATTGCACATAGGTTATTGCACCATGTGGTATGCATTCATCTTGATTCAATCCTATTACACTTCAAATTGTATTGGATGTTAAAATCTCTAATCCACAAGGCGCAACCCCATAAGGAGCTACTATCACAATCATCATTGTCACTTAAGAAACATATTTTCATTGACCAACTTTCCTATGGCTCAATTATCTAATTTATGCTTATGCTTTTGTTTTTAAAGTGAAATGATTTCTTTTCAAAAATATATGATATTTTAATAATAAGTGTTATAATCATAATTATATAAATAATCTAAGTAGGTTAGAAAATTCATTCATAATTTTAAGACATACATCATAATAGGTCATAATTGTATTGATTCTTAATCTAACTCTCAATTCAGGAGATGAGTAGCTCAATTTTTTCACAGTAAATTTAATGAATTTTATTATATTAAGCTTCTTGAATTTCATTATCAATCTTTTAAATGAGGGCAAGGAACTTTATTACATTTAAATGTTTCTAATTGAATATACATAATGCTTCAATCATAGTGCAAGTATGGTAAAGTATGGTAATTTGAGATTTTCAACATTCTTGAGTTGAAAAGATTCATATACTTTTTTTTTGTAAATCAGAGTAATCGGCAACATCAGGCAGCTTTCACACACACGGCGCTGGGTCCAACCCCCTGGCTACCACTATAGACTCTCAGGGAACCGCCCAACTTGCAAGAGCGGTACCCGGATAAGACGAGACTTGAACTGGTGACTTGCTTAACAGCACGAACGCCTTAACAGTGCGTCCGCTGGCCACTAGACCATGCCCTTGTAGGTAAAAGATTCATATTTTGACTTCAACTTGATCATCTTATAATTTATCCAAAAGAAATTGATGCAGGTCAGTATGATGCGGTCCACATACTGATAAAAAACAAAATGAAACAAATGTTTGCTAAAGTCTGAATTAGGGGTACAATGTAAATGAATTTAAATGAAACCTAAGAGAGTTATATCAATTGCAAGAAATCTTAAATCCCAAATAAATTTGGCATATCCAAAAAAGGTATGTATAAGATCCAACCATTCTAGTAGGTTAATAACAAAATGAGAGAACTTGATACTAAGGATACTCATGTCATCTCAATGATGCAATTCATGAAACCCTTCTCTCTCTTTGACTAAGATCCAAAATTTCACTGACCCTTTGGCAACATGTGGTGACAATTTCACTTTCATCACTGAAGAGTACCAATTTAATGGTACTCTTTCTTACACTACTGCCTTATGGCGTTTCTTTTGCAACATTTTGTGCAATTGCTAGTTTACTTATTTTTTCTCCACATGAAATGAACCATGGACAAATTATAAGAAGGAAAGTCTCCTCCTTCCACAATGCAATGTTTCAACTTAATTAAATGAAAGTAATTTTAAGTAATTGTTTGTAAATTTAGCTTCATTTCAGAATGTTACATAGATAAACCCAAACCCATAATACAAAAATATTTCAGATTTCCCTTTTGATCTTAGAAATATGGTAACTATCTCAAACCGCTTTTGCTAGTCCTTTCCATTCCCAACTTTATTATTTTTTATATTATTTTTCATTCCAAAATAAAACATAAAATTCCTTCCACGATGCAACTGTTTCAACTTTAATTTTTCAACTTAATTAAATGAAAGTAATTTTAAGTAATTGTTTGTAAATTTAACTTCATTCCGGAATGTTACATAGTTATACCCAAACCCATGATACAAAAATATTTAAATACATAAATAGGTGGACTATTGGGAAATTGCCGGGAATGGGTACAGTCAAAAATGGAATTTGACGGACTGTCAAAGTGATTTCCCGGTTAAATATAGCTCAAATTACTGTTGACCCATTATTTTAACGATGAAAAGAGGTATTAGAGTTGCAATTTGAAGGGGCCTTCGTTTATTTAGCTTTCAAATTGGTTTGGAAAGCTACTGAAATTTCTGTAAAATTTTGATAATATTGGGAAAGAATTTTTGTAAATTCAAGTTAGAGTTGCGAATTTTGGATGCACTGGTACTCCATTCAAACATTAATAATACTAGAATTTTTATTTTATTTTTATTTATTTGCCAAATTCCGACCACTTGGATAAGTGATGGCCGACAACATGTGGGATGTGATGTCAAAGGTTAGAAATTGCAACACGCATTTCAATACGTGAGGGATGTGATGTCAAAGGTTAGAAATTGGAACACGGATCTTGCAGTGGGCGTTACTTCTCTCTTTCACTATCGATCAAAGGATTCAAACATCTGTAAGTTGTCAACTCAGGGATCTTATTAAAGGCGGGTTGCCCATACATAATTCAAGAATCCCCTTACACCAGACCGCTGAGGGTTCCTGGTTTCAGCTCCTAATTCCCACAAATATCACAAGTTGGGCTGCCTGGATATCCTGCTTTCAGCCGTCAAAGCGCCGATCAATTATTAGTCATCCACAAAAATCTGATTGTGAATTGGATTCGGAGGGATTAGTGGGCTGCTACTAATGACGAAGGATAATATTCATGATGCAGAAGAGGGAGCCTGTGAGAATGTTCCGCGTTCGAAATGGTTCAGCTACAATTCCGCCGTCACTCAGGTGGTTCTGATATCTTTTGTCTGCTTCTGCTGCCCGGGCATGTTGAACGTCCTCGCCGGTTTGGGCGGAAGCGGGCAGGAGAATGACCAGGCCTCCAACGACGCCAACACTGCCCTCTTCGCCACGTTTTCAGTGTTCGGCATTTTCACTGGCGGAATTTACAACATCTTCGGTCCTCGTGGGACCGTCTTCGCAGGCGGATGCACTTTTTCTCTCTACGCGGCTTCTTTTCTCTACTACAATCATTACCACAATGAAACTGTTCCTGTTATTGCTGGCGGGATTTTGGGCATCGGAGCTGCATTGCTGTGGGCCGGACAGGGATCGATCCTGACATCGTATCCCACGGAGGACAAGAAGGGAAGATATTTTTCCCTGTGCTGGAGTATATTCAATCTGGGAGGAGTCATAGGCGGTTTCATTCCCTTTATATTAAATTATCACAGCACAGCCGCGTCTGTTACCGACGGAACATATATAGCTTTCACATGCATCACTGCATTTGGGGCTGTTGTGAGTTTGGCGTTGCTTCCACCCAACAAAGTGGTCAGGAGCGATGGCAGCAACCCTACTACACGTAAATTCTCCAACGTTGGCACGGAGGCCATCGAGGTTCTCAAGCTATTCGCCAACTGGAAGATGCTGCTGCTCTTCCCTGCTGCGTGGGCCAGCAAGTTCTTTTACAGTTATGAATTCAACAACGTTAATGGCAGGATCTTTACAGTGAGAACCAGGGGATTCAACAATGTTTCTTTCTGGGGAGCTGAGATCGTAGGGTCTGTGTTAATGGGACACGTTCTCGATTTCAGTTTCCTGAGCAGAAAAAAAAAGAGGTCTTCTGGGCGTGGCCATCGTTGCAGTACTGGGAACTGCAATATGGGGAGGTGGTCTTGCCAATCAGCTGAGATATAGCAGAGATAAGCCCTTGCAGCAGCAACTCGATTTAGTGGATTCCGGCGTTGCTTTTGCAGGGCCATTTGTTTTATACTTTAGCTATGGATTAATGGACTCCATGTTCCAGACTCTCTGTTATTGGACGATCGGAGCTTTGGCAGATGACTCCCATATTCTGAGCAGATACAGTGGACTCTTCAAAGCAGTGCAGAGTGCAGGACAAGCTGTGGGCTGGGCTATGGACACGAAGAGTGTTTCTCTACTCGAAGAGCTCATAATCAACTGGAGTCTTGTTACAATCAGCTACCCATTCTTGATTATCCTCATTGTCCTTGCTATAGATGATGGTGAGACTGCTACTGCCACTGAACCCTAACCAGGCTTTGGTGACACGCCAGTATCAAGGCTGAAAGGAAACAGTTCTCTATTTGGTTTTTTCTTGAAAAAGTGTGATTTGTCGTATTTATTCTGCAAAAAATATAGATGTTTGCTTTATTGGATTTAGTATCCAAAAAATAATTGTTCTCACTTTAGGCTGAAAAATGCTATACTTTCGGATACAACTTGCTATTATTGCTTTACATAAAAATAGACTTTGCTCTATTTGGTTGAAGCAAGTGGATGCAATCTAGTTTTTCCGACTCTTCTTCTGTATGCCATGGTAGCAATTGAGCAAGTCTTTGTTACTTAACACTGCTACATGAAGGCAATTTTAAGACTTTTTTTTAAGACCATAGAAATTTTTTTTCTTAAAAAATCACTTTTTATTTTAGTAATTTTAAATTAAAATTTAATGTCAATTGAATTTTCTTAAATATTAAATTTAAGACAAAAAAAGTTTGAGACAAAAAGTGTTTTAAGACAAAACTTTATATTTAAGACAAAAACACTTTGAGACAAAAATATTTTAAGACAAAAATAGTTTAAGACAAAATATTTTAAAACAAAACCTTATATTCAAGACAAAATATCTCAAGACAACAATTTAAGACAAAAATATTTTAAGACAGAACTTTATATTTAAGATAAAAATGTTTTAAGACAAAAATATTTTAAGACAAAACTTTATATTTAAGACAAAAACAACTTGAGACAAAAATATTTTAAGACGAAACTTTATATTAAGATAATGGCAATTAAGACGAAATTCATTTAAGACAATCAACAATTAAGACAAAACCATATCAATTGAAGACAATATTATCTAACATTACTTGAAAATTTGACTCTAGAGGTTGCTATTTCACTTATCATTCATGTTATCTTATATAAAGACAACAATTTGTTGGACTCTTCATTTTAGTAGGGTAGGGTAGTAAGATTTCTTAGACATCAATCCCAACCCTTATCACTACTACACTAGGGCATTTTTAAGACATTTGTTTAAGACAAAAGAAATCTTTTGTCTTAAAAAATCACTCTTTATTTTGGTTATTTTACATTAAAATTTAATATTAATTGAATTGTCTTAAATATAAAATTTAAGACAAAAAGTAGTGTGAGACAAAAATAGTTTGAGACAAAACTTTATATTTAAGACAAAAACAATTTGAGACAAAAATATTTTAGGACAAAAACAATTTAAGACAAAAATATTTTAAGACAAAACTTTATATTTAAGACAAAAAGAGTTTGAGACAAATATTTTAAAAGAAAACTTTATATTTAAGACAAAAGCAGTTTGAGACAAAAATATATTAAGACAAAAGCAGTTTAAGACAAAAATATTTTAATATAGAACTTTATATTTAAGACAATGACAAACTTTATATTTAAGATAATGGCAACTTAAGACAGTAACAATTAAGAAGAAACCCATTAAGACAATTAGCAATTAAGACAAACCATATGCAATACTTTATAACAAGGTGATTGTCAAATGACTTACATTCCATGAACTAAAATTGTTTATTTTTTTAAATATGTGAAAAACTTCAACTAAACTTTAATATAAATTTGCAAAAAATTAAATACAATATAAAGATAATTTATTTTATTTTACTCTCTCTCTCTCTCTCTCTCTCTCTCTCTCTCTCTCTCTCTCTATATATATATATATATATAACAAAACTATACATAAAGAAATAAAATAAAAAATATAAATTCATCCATATATGGATTTTAAACCTTCATTCTTTTCACTCAAATTCCATGAGTGGATAGGGGATAATTATATTTTTAATTTTTGTAAATAGATATTCAAACCACATGAAATTTGATCATGTCGATTTTATTTCTTTTATATTCTATTTTTCCTTTTTCATTAAACCACATTCTAAAAATATAATAAAAAAATATTATTTTTTGGTTGGCCACTCAAGGGGATTTAACTTTGAATCTCATGTTTTAACATAATACTTCATAACAAGGTAATTTCTCAAATGAATTACATTGGATGAACTAAAATTGTCTATTTCTCTAAATATGTGAAAAATTTTAAATTACTTCAACTAAACTTTGATATAAATTTGCAAGAAATTAAATACAATATAACTATAAAAAAAAATTAACTATATTCTCAATTGTTTTATATATATATATATATATATAATAAAAAGATACAAATTCTTCCATATATACATTTTAAACTTTGATTTCTTTCTTTCTAAATGAAAAATTAAAATATATTTTTTTCTTGATTTTGATTCTTGTATATGTCTTATAGTCACATCTCAATTTTATTTTCACTGTTGAACAAATATATCAAAGAGATAACTAACAATAATTTAATTATTTCTTATATAAAATTTTAGTATTTAAAGTTTTCTTATTGTAATATATATATATATATATATAAAATATGCAGTTTAATATTTTTTATATTAATTTATTATTAGGTATTAAGCTGTTGGTAAAGATTTTCATCTAGTAATTTGAAAACTATGAATGCATTATTAAGAATCCAAGTAATATTAGTAATTGATATCATTACCATGAATGCATTATTAAGAAACCAAGTAATATTAGTAATTGATATCATTTCAAACTAGGCAATAACAATTATATGGTTTATATCTTCCTCACTTAATAGAGATATATGTAAAGAAATTGTGAAGGAGCTTGAAAGAGTACTCTAGCATGAACTTTAATTTAACCTAAAAATCCATTGTCAAGCCTCTATAGTCACCCATATCGGAGACTGACTTAGCGCACCCAGATGGCCCATCACTATAGGTTTGTGGTGCATCTAACTCATTTCATCTCATCAATTTTCTTAATCTGAAACTATGTGATTATATACTACACCTCACTTTTTATATTTCACCATCATTAATATTCATAAGTTTAATACTTATTGAAGTATGTAGATAATAATTCCATACAATTATGCCTTAGAATAACTAATATGCAAATGATATGAATGAAAGTAATCTTATAGAATCAACAACCTAACTGGCCTAACAGTTGTCATATATTCAAATGTGTTACAATCAAGTGAACTCTAGTCTTGTATAACAATTTAAATTATAATATCACACAATTCATACAAACCTATCACCAAATTTCCTATTTCATTTACAATCATCGATCGCAACTTTGTCA
Source organism: Pinus albicaulis (assembly GCA_034641835.2). Lineage (NCBI taxonomy): Eukaryota > Viridiplantae > Streptophyta > Pinopsida > Pinales > Pinaceae > Pinus > Pinus albicaulis. The sequence continues at coordinate 877,653,753 of CM076575.1, read as the reverse complement.
TAGATCAAAATTGTTTCAATTGATAGAAATATTAAGTACTCTCGTATGCATGCAATGTATGAAGAGTCAAATTAAGTGAAGGAAAGCAAGTTAAGTCTAATTAAGTCTAATATTAGAAGTCAAGTGAGTCAAATTTAACAAGGTAATGCCTTGTCAAGAAAAGCAAAGTGAAGGAAAAGAAAAATGTCAATTTATGTTAAAGTGAAGTTCGAAAAGTTTAGTTAAAGCGTCAAGTCATAGTTTGCATGAATAAAAGAAAGTTAGAGTTTGCATTCTTCCATATTTAGAAATTTCAGTGCTTGTATACTCTTGGTTGGGTCATTGTAATGTGAAGTAAGAAGAGAGCATAGCAAAAATTCGTTGGATGTATATGAGAGAATAATTAATGAATATAACTTATTTATTCATGAAGCTTCTATACTTATTTGTCTTGTGTTTGCATGTTTATCTTTGCATCTAAATAACAAGTGGTATCAAAGCAAGGTTTAGCAAGGTTTCAAAGCACCAAAAAAGTTAATAAGGTCATAAGCTACTTCCACTAAGATCCTTGGTTATTGTGAGTAGTCTGCAAATCGAAGTTTTCATCCATTGGTCCATAAGTAGAAACTAGAGCTCGTTGAGAGTTTGTAAACCCAACTACTAAAATATTAGGGTGAGTAGCCTATAGAGCCACCACCATATCAAGAGGAAAGAGCCACCACCACAGACCAAAGAAGGAGTCTCCATCGTAATTTGTAGCCATGAGCCTCCACAAGAATATGCATAGAAGAGCTTAGCAAACTTGCTAGTAGTTGTTGGGAGCCACCGTTAAAGTGAGGGTTAAAATGTTTATTTTTAAATATAATCAAGTGTATGTGATGTTAATATCTAGAAGGCTAACACAATAAGGAAAGAAGGTAGAAGACAAAAGAAAGACTACAACCATGGGTCATAAAGTAAGAATGAAGCAAACTGAGAAAATAAATTGAGAGGAAGAGCCAAAGTATTTTGAAGATCTCATAGAGGTTCTCTCCACAGTCGAGGCATCTAAAAGACAAGTAGACGAATTAGAAAAATTCAAGGATGAATGGATCAAGATAAATCCGGTAACACTTCCAAAATTTACTAGTAAAAAATGTATTTTTTAGGGACTATCAAATGAAAACTTTTCTTCGATGTAAAGAGTTGATTGAGTACCGGTCTAATAAACCATGTGATGAAGTATGTGATATATTAGTATTGGATCTTATAAAACATGCATTGGATGAGAAGTCCTTGTGTAAGGTAGCAAAAGATACATCTTCCTAGGAACCATGGAAGACCTTGGAAGTAGAATTTGGTATAAAGGATGTGACATAAAGCAAAAAATTATGTTACAGTATGTTGAAGAATCAATAGAAAGTTAACTGCAGTTCTGAGATTAAATGAGAAAGACTCTAGGAGGAAAACGGAGCATGGAGAATCCCACTCAAATGTGGATGATGGTCATAAAGACTATAAAAGTGAAACCCATCATGCAGACATGCATATGGATGAAGAAGTCACATAAAATATTGCAGAGTGAGAAGTTGAATCCCCTAGGTGTGAGGTAGAGTAAGAACATATAGATTCTCGAGAACCCCACGGTAACATGGATGGTGAAGATGATGACGAATCCCACTCTGATGAGACACATGTGGATGGTAACTGAAAAGTGAGTAGTGAGTTGGTGAATCCAACAATAGTCCTTGTTGATGATGGTGAAGCTTCCAATAAAGAAGTGAATAACATGTGCGATCTAGTTGGTATGATTTTAGTTTATGATGGCCTCTTTGTATCAAAGTTTGAAGCATTTAAGTTTGAGAATAACAAAGTCAATTCTTCATATGAAGTAATTGTTTGTAAAGTTGAATGTGCAGCTCTCATGAATCCAGCAACAAATGATGAATTTGGTGAAGTTGAAATTTTTAATGAGCACATGCATGCTCAGATATATAACCAATAGATGGTAATGAAATTATTATGATGATGCATCAATGCTTCTTAGTTATTCTCAGAAAATTGTGAGACCCTTGTGCTCATGTCTATTGTTTTAACCTGTAGAATGCATATTTGTGACATGTTTGACGAAATGGTTGTCATGGCTAGTAGGGGTTCACTCAAGTCCTTGTTTGAGTATTTACATTTTTATCATTCTTTTGATGTTACTTTTAATTTCTGGAAGTTTCATGGAGTTTTGGGTAGTGGCATGAGTCCCAGATCTGAAAAGGTGGCTCAGAATCCAGAGTTGTTGGCACAGAACTACCTGGAAAAGTCCCTAGTCACAGGCATGCCTTGTTGTGGGAGCAACTGGAGGTTCTAAGTCGCAAGCATGCCCATGTCAAGGGAGCGATTAAGGCTTTGATGAAGAAAAATGTCATTTTTTCTTAAGGGTTGGCCACCTAGATGGGTTGGATGGCTCCTGGGGGTTTTGTTGCAAGTGGAGAAGGTCAGGTTGGTTGTGTTCCATCAGTTCCACTTCCTTAACTGATGTATAGGGAGTTGAATAATATCATAGTAACTCTTCATCACATGTTTTCCCTGGTTGGTCGGTTACTTGGTTAGATGTGGGAGGAGGGTGTTATAGAGTGGTATAATAGCATGGTTATGTTCTCCTTGGGTGATGTCTGGTTTCTGTTCCCCTTGGATAAATGTGTTGTCATATGTACATGTCGGTTGCATATAGGTCCTTGTGCTTGTGATCTATGTGCTTGTTGTGTATGCATGGCATTGGTCATGATTTTAGTGGTGTCACCATGTGAAATTAGATGGTGTCATTGTTGAATGTATTTTTTTTGACTTTATGTTGTTCGTGCATCGGTTATGTGTATCAGTGTTTGTATGTTGTTATGCATACTTTGACTAGATGATGGTTTTTGTGCATGAAGTCATGGTATGTGGAAAACATAATCATGCATTGATAACTGGATAATGGCTGAAAATATGTTATATGTTTATATATATATATATATGTATATGTATATGTATATGTATATGTATATGTATATGTATATGTATATGTATATGTATATGTATATGTATATGTATATGTATATGTATATGTATATGTATATGTATGTATGTATGCATGCATGTATGTATGTATGTATGCATGTATGTATGTATTGCGCTGATCTGGTCAGTCTTGAAGACGAGATATCCTCTCCGAGCTATACTAAGGTACACTAGTTTGTTTATGATTTGGTTTATCTGACATAATACACCTTGCAGGAAGAAGAGATCAAAGATGACTAACAAGATGGTAGACTACAAAGATTCTCCCTATGAATCAGATGAGTAGCATGGTGTTGGGAACTCTTCTGACTTAGCATACACATTGAGGAGTTTGAAGGAGTAAATAATGATTTTCAAAGTAGATAATGACAAAATCATGCAGGCATAGGAGGATATGACTACTGGGGCCTATGGAAGTAGACCCCATAGTGGGCACAGTTCAGATAGAAATGACACAAGCAGGGATGTCAGGTTCTTGGATACTCTAGAAAGGAGGGGTGATGGACACATGTACTATTCTCGTTCTATTTCTGATAGGTATCATGGTCATTATTGTTATCATCCTTATAGAAGGAGTGATTGGGGATATTTTCCAGATGAGTTCAAGAAATAAAAGCCACCTACATTCAATGGGGAAATGAAGAAAACATAGAATGCATAAGCATGGTTGATTTGAATGAAGAAGCGCATGCAGAGTCTTGGTTAGTGCAGTTCGATATAGGTACAAAGAAGCGAGTTCATCATTGGGTAAGAGCTTATGCATTTGATTTGAATGATATGTCTACATCAACACATTTGAATGTATTGTCATTGGGTTCATATAACATGCTTTTAGGTATGGACTGGTTGTATCTCCATAGGACCAAAGTGGACTGCTATGACAAAGATATTGAGTGCTTGGATGACAATGGAGAGCAGATATTCTTGCAAGGTAAGAAGAAGGAAACATCAATTAGAATGGTGACAACTATGCAGATGAAGTGTAGTTGCAGGAACAAATGTGTGTTATTTGCAGTACATATTTATGGTTACAAAGATAAGGAAGTTGAGGATGCAGATATCTTGAGCAAGTACCCGGTTTTACAACAGTTTCAAGATGCATTTCCTGTAGATATTTCAGAGTTTTCGCCTCACAGGGAAGTTGTTGTGTAACCAGCTTCAAAAATAGAAGAAAAGAGATATCAACACCTTAGAAATAAGCCACTTCGAGGGGGCAACCTCCAATACATTACATAAATGAACAATTCTTGGATGATTCAATTTACAAAACCTCCTTTCTATATATAGGAGTCCATGGGGCAATAATGTAATCCTAGTGGGCCACATTGTAATCCTAGCCAACCTAACAATAATAATTTAAGGGCACAATAATAAGAAAATGGGGGTTACAAGGGTACAATAATAACAATAAAGGGGTTACACTAACAACAATAAGGTACTATACTAGTAATATAGGGACCTAACATGCCCCTCTCCTTTAAACAAGTGTTGTCCTCAACGCTTGATTATTTCTTGATGCTTATGTATAAAATTATCATCCTCCCATGTGAAATATTCTACAAGAAAGTTCTTCCACTTGCTGAGATACTCTGAAATTGATCGTACTTGTCGAGTTCTTGTTTCTATGACTTCTTCATAACTTCTTTCGATGTGATGTTGATCTTCCTGTTGTTTCATTAGATTCTGCACCAAAGTTGGGTTATCCTTTGAGAGTTTGAGAACTTGTTGTTGATGCTCGATGTGATCTTCCACTAATTTATCATCCATATTTGCTATTATTTGATCCTTCAAAACATCCAACTTAGCCTCCATTTTTGCTTTTAAACCATCTATTTCATCTTCAATTGCTCTTCGTAAGATCGAAACTTGTTGCACTTGGTACCGTAATTTTGATATCTCATACTGCAATTCTTCCTCCTCATGCGTCATACTATAGCTTTCTGAGGGCTTAATGGGTATGTAATTATTTTTTGGAGGCATAATAGAACCCATTACTGACAAAAATTCTTCAATATTCCCTTGTAATCAATTCAAATTGATTCTTCAAAGAAGACTTATGCAATTTGGAAAAAAAAATACACACCTTTTACTTGCTTTGAGGAGCTCGATATTGAAATTGAATTATATCTGTAATTGAAAATCTTAGATATCTGAAATTCAGCCCTATAGTAGCCCTCTTAAGCTTCTTTCAAATGCCATAGGTCTGACCTAATTTGTATTCTCCAAGAAAAAGTTGTGTCCAATCTCCCACAATGACCTAATTATGGACTGGTTCAGTAGTGCGAAATTGTACGACTTGCCACGTGTCACTGTCTCGTCCTTTGTCTCTGAAATTGATAGCCAAGAAACTAGAGTCCGTCTACTTGTGACCAATTTTTACGGCACTCCAATCTGATGCCCAGAGAGAGAGTTATTGAAATTTTCCCACGATCACCTCTTTGAGATGAAATTCAAGAGCCTGAAAAAGCACTACCTTCCACAGATCATATCTCCAAAAATATTGCGAACCAATCTCTAAATTTTTTTTTGACGAATTTCCTCAGGATTTTAGCTTCGCACCATATGAATTTCAGATTCTGAACCTTCGTAGAAAATGTTTTATAGCGTAAATGCCACGATGACCTGTTTAGGAGCCTGAAAAAAGACCTAAATTCCACAGATCATATCTCCGAAAATATTGCGAACCAAGCTCTGAAATTTTTATAAAAACTTCCTCAACATTTCAGCTTCACACCCTAAAAATTTCAGCTTCTGAAGCTTCGTAGAAACAAAGTTATAGCGAAAATTTTACGATGACCTTTTTGGAGCAGCGAAACCCTAGAATCAAAAGCTCTGATACCAAATGTTGTGTAACCAGCTCCAAAAATAGAAGAAAAGAGATATGAACACCTTAGAAATAAGCCACTTCGAGGGGGCAACCTCCAATACATTACATAAATGCACAATTCTTGGATGATACAATTTACAAAACCTCCTTTCTATATATAGGAGTCCATGGGGCCATAATGTAATCCTAGTGGGCCACAATGTAATCCTAGCCGACCTAACAATAATAATTTAAGGGCACAATAATAACAAAATGGGGGGTTACAAGGGTACAATAATAACAATAAAGCACTAAAAAAATATGACCATATCAGTAATATAGGACCATTTAATTGTATTTTTCTATTGATTTTGTACCAGGGGCAACACCAACATCAAAAAAACCATACAAGATGAGCACTCCACAGTTGGTAGAGCTAAAGTTGCAGTTGAAGGAAATGTTGGACAAGGGATACATTAGGGAAAGTGTATCACCATGGGGCACACCAGTATTATTTGTGAATAAGAAGGATGGTCCTCTCAGATTTTGCATTCATTACATTCAATTGAACAAGGTGACCATTAAGAATAAGTATTCGTTGTCGAGGATAGATGATTTGTTCAATAAATTGAAGGGAACAACAATGTTATCGAATATTGATCTGAGATCAGGATCTATGATATTAGACTATTTACTATTAACATTTCTCCTAAGAGTTGCAGAACTAGGGTTCATAAATAAACTTGTATTCTATGGATTCAAACCCTTCTTGTCTCCTTCAAGGGGGTTTCTTGAGCCCTTCAAAAAGACTTCCTTTTGCTAACTAGATGGATTGTTTCTTTCACACATGTATGGAAACTTACTTTGCAAATCATATTGTAATAGATTCATAAGATGATATTATTGGTATTGACTACACCTTATTTGGAGACATAATTTTTATTGTAGGGGTTGGTACCTTTCTATTGGATTTGGTTGGTGATGCGAAGACTACTCACCTTCTAGTAAAGATTCATACTAACTCTAACAAGCCTATGGATGCTTTTTTATAAAGGGAGACCCTTCTGAGATCAGCTTATTGGATTCTTTGTTTTTTCATGCTAATTGTTTTTTCTCAAATTTCCTTCTCCAAGGGGTTGAGACTATTTACTTCATTTACTGAGACTACGAAAAGGTGCTTTCAATTCAAAAGTATAATAAAAATTCGGGATTGCCTCTAGGATTTTAAAATTCATAGGGTGGTTGGTTTGGATTGGATTCTCTTTTCTTAGGCTATATCATGTCTACTACTTTACGTTCCTCTAGCTCAAATAATTGGAACACATTAGTAAGTGTTTCTTCCTCTTCTTTCTTTGTGATGATGTCTCTCTCCATATGTGAATCAATTCCTTGCAAACCGAGGCTTCTTAGTGATGGAATGGCATTGTTTGATCTGACCATTTATTCCTATTGCAGTTTGCAGGAGGTTCTTGATCCCACCATTTATTCCTATTTAAGTCTTTTAATCCAGGTTGAAAGAGCTAAGGGGGTTGAGTTGCAGACGAAGCGAAGGTTTTGTGTTGTAGATGCACAACATGTATGTACCTTTCTCCTCCAATTTATTTAAGCTCAAATGTCATATTTTCAATGTTCATTACAAACCTCTAATTTATTACAAAGCACATTTAACTTGTCTATATATCATTGAGCTTATCGTCTATTAAAATTTCAAATATGGAACAAATGCTTCAACATTTTTTTTTATACCCCATGGGATAAAATATTGTTATATTGATGTTTTGAATGGCAGAGTTTGATCTGTCCATTTCTTCCTATTGCAGTTTTCACACTAATTGAGGAATTTAGGAAAGAGAGGAAGATTGTGGTGCCTAAAGTGTATGATGCATGGATCAGTGCTCTGGTTGAAGACCTAGAGTTCTTCCATAATAGAACTTCAGAAGGATATGTTCCTGGACCTCAATGCTACAATGCATTGGCGAGTGGCCTTCTAAGGAAAAACAAACTTGAGGTGCTCTTTGATTTGCTGATTGAGATGAGAGAGAAGCATATTTTTCCAGACCAGAGTACCATGAATGCAACAGTTCTCTTTTTCTCCAGGGCAGGGCTGGTTGAAGTTGCATTCGAATTATTTAATGAGAAATCAAAAATGAGGTTTTATCCGCATTATATGACCTACAATGAGTTTATCAATGCCCTTTGCATAGCTGAAAAAGCAGATGATGCGTACAGAGTCCTGGAAGATGGGTTAACAAGAGGTTTTCTCCCTCGTAAACTAACCTACTTCATTGTTACAAATGCTTTGTGGAAGGCTCAAAGATTGGATAAAATGTTCCAACTGATTGAGTGGGTTGAGTTACTAGTCCTAGAAGCCTTAGTTGGACAAATGCTTTAGAAGCCCGACAACAATTGTGGGTTGAGTTACTAGTCCTAGAAACCTTGATTGGAACAAACGTGTTGGAGCCATGGACAGCTTGGGTAGAGACCAATATGGTGATAGTTAGTGATGTTTGACCATGAGGTGGAATCACTGATTGAGGGTTGAGGTGGTTTGGCCTCTGGAAGCCCTGGTTTGGTTTTGATTGATTTGTTCTATGAGATCCCACACTCATGCTTGGAATATGGCATGGGGGTGACTAGCTGAAAGAAATATTTGGTTCAGCTTTTCCTATGGTCGGGTGGTTCATGGAAGTCCCATACTTGGTTAGCCTATGCAATCATCAATAAGAGCTCTTTCTCCTTAGTATTTTATGGTTAAATATACTTGTTTATATGTGGCTTATATTGTTGTTATATCCTTGATATTTCTATTGAGTTTTATGTGAGTGATAATGTATGGCTCTCATCATTTTTGGTTAATAATTGAATGTATAATAACTATATGGCTTAACAGATGGTAATGCAGTTATTGTGATGAGGCATCAATTCTTCTTAGTGATTCTCAGATAATTGTGAGACACTTGTGCTCAGGTTTGTTGTTTTAACCTCTAGAATGCATATTTGTGACATGTTTGACGAAATGGCTATCATGGCTAGTAGGGGTCCACTCAAGTCCTTGCTCAAGTATTTACATTTTTGTCATTGTTTTGATGTTACTTTTCATTCCTCAAAGTTTCATGGAGTTTTGGACAGTGGCATGAGTCTTGGCCCTGAAAAAGTGGCTCTGAATTCGGAGTCGTTGGCACAGAACTACATGGAAAAGTCCCTAGCCGTAGGCATTCCTTGCTGTGGGAGCGACTGGAGGTTCTAAGTCACATGCATGCCCATGTCAAGGGAGAGATTAAGGCTTTGATGCAGAAAAATGTCAGTTTATCTCAGGGGTTAGTTACCTGGATGGGTTGGATGGCTCCTGGGGGTTCTATTGCAAGTGCAGAAGGTTAGGTTGGTTGTGTTCCGACAGTTCCACTTCCTTAACTGATATATGGGGAGTTTAATCATATCATAGTAAATTTTCATCACATGTTTTCCCCGGTTGGCCGGTAACTTGGGTAGATGTGGGAGGAGGGTGTTATAGAGTGGTATCATAGCATGGTTCCGTTCTCCTTGGGTGATGTCTGGTTTTCGTTCTCCTTGGATGAATGTGTTGTCGTATCTACATGTTGGTTGCATATAGGTCCTTGTGCTTGTGATCTATGTGTTTTTTGTTTATGCATGGTATTGGTCGTGATTGTAGTGGTGTCGTCATGTGAAATTTGATGGTGTCATTGTTGAATGTATTTGTTGTGTTTATGTCGCTCGTGCATCGATTATGTGTATCAGTGTTTATATGTTGTCATGCATACTTTGACTAGATGATGGTCGTTGTGCATGAAGTCATGGTATGTGGTCAGCATAGTCATGCATTAATAAATGTATAATGGTTGAAAAGATGTTTATATGTTGATCTGATTATGTTTATATATGTGTGTGTGTGTGTATTGTGCTGATATGGTTGGTCTTGCAGATGAGATATCCTCTCTGAGCTATACTAAGGTACACTAGTTTGCTTATGATTTGGTTTAGCTGACATAATATACCTTACAGGAAGAAGAGATCAAAGATGACTAACAAGATGGTAGACTACAGAGATTCTCCCTATGAATCAGATGAGTGTGGTGTTGGGAACTCTTTTGACTTATCAGACACATTAAGGAGTTTGAAGGAGGAAATAATTAACCCCTTGATCCCTTAAACCCCAAGCCACTAACCCCTTAACCCCTAACCCCTAACTTGGAATACTTGAACTTCATAAATTCTAATCCCATATCCTCTTAAAACTTGACCCTTAACCCCTAACCCCTTAACCCATTGACACCTAAATACCATAACCCTTAGGCACTTAACCCCTAAATCCCTTGATCTGTAAGCCCTTGATGGCTAACCGTTAACCCCTAAATCCCTTAACCACTAAGCTATTAACCTCTAACCCTTAAACCCCATAGACCTCAACCCCCTAACCCCTAAACCCCCTAAGCCCTAACCCTTTACCCTTTACCCTTAGCCACTTACTCCTAAAACCTTAAACCCCTTAACTCCTATAAACCCTTATCCTTTCTCCCAAACCATAGGTGCTCCAACACTAATCTTCTTGGGCATATAATGCTTTTTCCTACTAACCGCTCCAAATACAACCTCTAAGCACTAGTAAAGTCCACGGAAAAGAGCTACAAGGTCCCCAAATCCGAAGTACATTTTATAGACAATCACATTCCCCCAAATATCCTGCACGTATTTGCCTTGGTGTATTGGAATTTGAAAAATACATATGATGCAAAAAGTAATCCTAATCCTAAGACTCAACTTCCCTAATGACTAGGAGGCCTTGAAAATCAAACAACATCTTAAATTCTACCTAAAATTACTAAAATTTCCTATCCTAAAGATGTAATTAAAAATTCTACAGAATTATAGGGCAACAAGGAAACCAACTTCCTCTTCTAGAAATATCTAAGACCTTCTTGAGGACAATTACACATTTTGAAATAAATTGTTGAAATTATGTTCTTGCATCAATAGCTACCAATGTATCCTTGTAGGCCACACCCTTTAACAATAGTAATACCAATGTCCTTTTACCTAGAAGAAACTCCTTACATAATTCTCTCTTAGGTCCTACTAAGCATGAATTTTTTTAGTAAAATGGATGTTCACCCTACAAGATTATATCCTAATGGCCTAAGATAAGGCATCCATCTATGTCATCAATGACTATTTCATTAATGGTACACCATTAAAGAGAAACAAACTTTGAATGGATCATTCTTTGCGTTGAGTTTCATGCATAATATAAGAGAGTTTGTTGATCAAGTTTTGTAATTTTTCATCATACTCCTGAGAACTTTTTCCAACCATTTTCTTAATTTTCTTTAGCTTAGTGATTTTTTGTTGTTCAATGTTTAGCCTCTACAACTTAGATATAAATATCACCTTTAATTTTTCCAAGGCCTTAGCTACACCCTAGTGATAGATCTATATGAACTTCACACACCATTAGAGAATCTTCGCCCACAATGTGGTTAGGAACTTTATCAACTTATAAACTAGCACTACAACCTTTTTCACCCTCCAAATGAATCCACATAAGAATCAATGCGGTTTTTCATCACCATCACCCTTCATAAATTTCTTGGAACTACTATAACCATATCATTAGTTGAGTTGTTCACCAAGATAAAACCTTATGGACATGTTTGATAAAACCTTATGTGCTCACCTTGATGGCAGCCTCCTTGTGACTGCTAGTACAAGAGGGGAATCTTATAAGGATCTTCAACACCCTAGACGCCACTTGATTGCAAGAGGCATGGCATTCATATCTACCTATTATGTTTGAAACATTTCTAAAGGATGTTAAAATCCCCATCAATCCTTAGTTAAAGTCTCATGCTTTGAAGCATTGATCTTAAAAGAATGTTTTATATTAGGGTATACATCCTCGAGGTCTCTAATCTTTCTTTTTCTTTCGACAACCCAACCCTTCTTCAAGAATCGAAGCTCAAGATTTTGATCCATAGCAAAAATGATGTCGTAATACATTTGTAGAGATATATAGATGAAATTATCCCCTAGCCACCACTATACTATAAACATTGATTTAATGGATAGGGGTTTGTAGTTATCATTCAATGTAATCACTTCTAACCAATATCGATCTCTATTTCTGTTCTAGATTGTTATTGAATTAATGGCCACCTTCTTCGATGTTGTTCCTTTGGAAGTTCGAAAAGAGATTTCACTATTGGAAAGTAAAGAGGTTGAGGGTCTCCCATATCACTTAGATTTCGAGGTGATGGGCAAGGATTTTAAATGAATTGAGACCCTGGAAAACCTCGGAAGAAACAACTTTTCTATCACAACTCGCTGGCCTTACACCAACAAATGGCTACCTTGTTTCACATAGTACTTCAAGATAAACAAGTTGAGACCCATAATCTATTTTCTCCCCTTGAAGATGTTAAAAGAATGCTTCGCAACCTATGGTACTATTTCAATAGTGTGGACGCCTAATTGGCTCGCGTTGAAGATTTTGTGGTTAGTGACTCTACCTCCAAGGACCTTACTGATCCTCCAGTTGATCATATACAAACTCTTAGTATAATTTCCTATAATCAGGTTTAGGGATGGTATAATTCAGAGTTTTTGTTGTTATTTTTAGTTCAAATGGCTCATGGCTACAAATAGTATGATAGTCCACTTTTCTCGAAATGTTTTGTAGACCTCAAGGGTGGAAATTATGGTTTATTGTCACCTGTAAGATATTGTATGAATATTTATGGTCTTGTTGATGGTGGAGAGAGTATCTAGAGTGGCTCTTCATTTGGTCACGCTGTACATGCTATGGAAGTGGAGGATTCCCATTGTTGTTGTCAATATCATGCTTACCTGGTCTTTTGTTGGCGATTTATGTTTATGTTTTCATGATCCTTTGGATTTGGTGCTAGCATCAAAGTATACTTTGTTTCCTCTCATTTTATGGGCACCTGCAACTTGAATTTTGGCAATTGAAGCTTATTTCAACATATGCTTTCAACTTGGCTTGTTTTGGGATGGACGAGTATGTTCGCCTCTAAGAAAGTGGTTACTCTTTTCATGCTAGATGGAAGATGTGGTTTTGTGTAGAGGACAATCGCAAAGACTATGATTTACTAATGTTTCCCTATGTCAAAGGACGCTCTTTTCTAGGTTTAGAGCTCTATTTTCTTCTTGTTTTCAACGCAACTATCATTGAAGCACATTCATTTTCAGTTTATGTGCACTATTTCTCTAGAATTGTCTCATTTTATAAGGGGCCTAAACTCTTGATGCAAATCTTTAGTTGTTGTTGAAATGAGACTCTGTTATTATTGTAATAGTGTTTTTGTGGTAATGGAATCTTCTGACCGTTGGAGAAGCTAGTGCTTTTAGAAGTATATAAATTTGATGTTTAATCTATCAATGTAAATCTCCTATTGTAAATCTCTTATTTTGATATGAATATGAAGAATTTTAATTTACAAAAAATTATGGAGCAGAGAACAATAACTTCATCCTCGCGAGGGATAAAACTTCCAACTAATCACACTATTTAGCATGTTTATAAATTTTAAAACAATATGCAATCTATTTTGGAAAAAAATAGTTGAAAGTTTAGTTGTCTTTGTTTGTGCACTAGCGAAGCCATGCAATGATACATTTGTCCTTTTTGATATGAAATTTTTAGATAACTTAGAGAAAAGTATAGTTAAAATTAAGGCCACTTGTAATGTTTATTGAGATAAACTAAGCCAACTTTAATTTTTGAAAAATGTCATATGAACATATATTATAATTTATTTTGAAATATTGAATATAAAATTTATTATTGATATCAATTTTAAAATATAAAATTAAAAAACAAAAAATAAATAATTCATTTTAATATATATATATATTTTATTTTTTATAATAAAATTAAAATAATTTATAATTTGATTTATTTGATAAATTATAAAAACTAAAATTTGAACTCTTCATCCGGTCTGTATTTCAGGTTTGTATTCCAATGAAAGTGAGTAAAAATACCAAAAAATTAGCGCGAAACATATTTCATTGATTGGGCAAAATCTCTAAGAAGCCCGTGAACTGATGGTCCTCTTGCAAGAGTCGAATAGATTGCAGGGATGTTTTCTACAGGAACCCAAATCTCGGCTCCCACATCAGAGGCATCTTTTCTGTGCCAGAGAAAGCCTCGGCCGGCCAGAGGCGTGTTTTCTGCGCAGATAAAGCCCCAGCCGGCCAACAGGCCAAAAAATCCACTGGATCTCGCACGGTTCTGAGGGCCTGTCTGGTGCAACAGAGCTCAGCTTCAAATCTGAGTTCGAGTTCCGGTTTCAGCTGTGCGGTTATCGAGGTGAGGGCTTTGGAAGGCTCTGAGGGTTTGACAAAACTTGGGTTTTCATATTGGATATAATATGACAATATGAAAAGAGGGTTTTCATATTGGATACAATTCATCAACGGGAAGTTTTGTTTCGTTTGTGCGAGAGGTCGGGCGAGGAGGAAAGAGGAGGAAGAGGAGCAGCAGAGGAGGAAAGATGGTGCATGTTGTTTTTTACCGTAACTATGGGAAGACGTTCAAGAAACCTCAGCGTCCCTACGAGAAGGAGTGGCTGGACGCAGAGCTGAAATTGGTGGGAGAATACGTGCTGCGACACAAGAGAGAACTCTGGAGGGTTCAATACACACTGAGCCACATACGAAATGCAGCGCATATGCTTCTGACGCTGGACGAGAAAAAGCCTCGCTGAATATTCGAAGGAGAAGCCCTACTGTAGCGTTTGAACAGGTATGGTCTCTTGGACGAGACTCTCAGCTCAGCTCATTGGAAACTTTGTTAAATTATAAATTTGGCAATAGTGAGCATTCATTTAAATTTTGTCGGATTACTGGTTGTTGCAAGATGTTTGGTTTGTTAAACATTCGTAGTAGGTTGGAATACACTTCAAAATTTGCTGGAGTTTGATCTATAAGGTATTTTATTATATTGTTATCTATATATTTTATGCAATTCTCAAAAAAATTTCTTTTGGGGTTTTTTCTTACTCACCTAGAGGGAATCCACGTGTTTTATTACCAGTGAGTCCCTTTCAAAACCCATTTTCCATCCTATTTACATATTTTCACCCATAAATTTCTGCATATAGCTTGGAGCAGAGAAGTGTTGCGGACAAGCAAATAGTCTTATTATCTGGTCTTTCTCTAGCTTTTGTGTCGTTTGTGTCTGTAACCTTAATTATATTAAGCTTTGCGGGTGCTAATAATCACAATGTCCAAGAAATAGGTACCACGACTCACTGGCCAAGTCCCATTCTTTTTTTTCGAAGGACAGCACTCTGAAAGCTTCCTTCGAATCAACGAGTGAATTGGAGAGGAGACTTTGGCCTTTCTGATGGCAGTCTATGAAATGTAATGCCCACAATGCGAACAAAACAGAATGATTAACTTTATTCTGAACGGATGCAATTAAATGGCTTGTTCTCTTCTCTAATGTCTTCCATTTCAATGATTTTGAGGGTAGATTTAAAGGGACACTGCTATGATCCAGGAGATAACGTAAAATTTGGCTGGGCCATGTCATTTAGTGTAACCCTCCTTTCTTGGGCAGCTTCTTAGTTTTACTTGGTGCTTTACATAAATGTTTTAGATGTTGTAGCCAATTGGGTAGATGGTATTAGATGCAACTACACTAATTCAAAAATTGCGTGTACAGGTTTAGTCGAAGGAATAGAGGCCTTTCCTAATGTGCACAACAATGGAACTGCAGAAAGGGGAATTGAAGTTTGTAAGTCTAAGATTGTTGCTTTTGTGGATATCGAATTGACCTGCATACTTCCTTTTTTTGCTGTCAAATATTTAATAGTGTCTCAGCTCATTTCCACTCTGGAGACTTTGGCCTTTCCGATGGCAGTCTATGAAACATAATGCCCACAATGCGAACAAAGCAGAATAATTAACTTTATTCCAAACTGATATTAAGCATACTAATAAAAAAAATACTCATTTTTCATTGCGTTAACTACTTCCTTGTCAAATTACTAATGTTATAATGTTAACTACGATCAATTGTATTGTAGTAGCTTCAAATAAATAATTTTTACATGTCGTTTGCACATAGAATATTGAGCACCTACCACAATTCGTTCATGAGCCCTAACCACACTTGTCGGGCCAGCACTATGTTTTGGGTAACAATTGTATTGTAGTAGTTTCAAATAAGTAACATGTCGTTTGCACATAGAAGATTGACCACCTACCACGATTCGTTCATGAGCCCTAGCCACACATGTCGGGCCAGGGTTAATTTTGTGACCATATGGTACCTATTTTTTTTTTTTAATGAAACAGATTTATGTTTTCATCATTCTCTAAAATAAGCTCTGGATAAATGACTTACGCAAGTTCCGAGATAGAGGATTTTCTCGTAGACAATGACCTCATTCCAATTCTGGTAGCAGTATCATTACACATTAGTAGTAGCAGAATAATATTGTTGTTGATATCACATTGTTCCTATATGATATCGGTCAATATTGATGTGCTATGGAAACAATCTTACCCTCATCGCTCTCCCAACTGTGAATTGATGTTAATGCAATCAACATTGGTTTAGTGTTAATGCATTGGTGATGCTAATGGTGACCTCCACATTCATGTTGTATTTGTGGATGAGGCTACGTGTAGGCCGTGGGTAACTTTGACCCCAAAAAAAATAAAATAATAATGCACTACTTCGTAGCCAAAAGTCATTGAATTGTAGAGCCGATCGTTTTTGAAGGAATAGTAGTTGCAAATGACTTTTTGGATCAAACTGCCAGAAACAGAGCACTAGAAAATCATAGCATAAGTGAAATGTTTTGGAACCTGCATAGTGGAATATAAAGGCTCGTTCCGAAGAATTAGGAGTCAATTTTGATGCAATCAAAAAAGAACCAAGGTAATGACCTTAGATTAGAAAACCATGTATCAAGCGAGCCTAGTATCGAAGACTAGATCAAGTGCATGCGGCTATAAAAAAAAAGGTCTGGTATATTCAGTTCATTCCCACTCTGGAGACTCTGGCCTTTCCGATCACATTCTATGAAACGTAATGCCGACAATGCAAACAAAACAAAATAATTAAGTTTATTCTGAACTGATGCAATTAAATGGCTCGTGCTCTCCTCTAAAGTTTTATGAGATGCTGAATCCATTTAATGGCCAGAAGAAACCCTAAGGATACCCGTAGAATTACAACAAGCTCTCTGGAATCCCCTCAATGTAGTGTTAGTGGGTGACTAGGAGGATTGGTAACTAAAGTGAATTGTCCAAGTTTGTACAATTGAGGTGTGCTGCTATAAAATGCAGAAAAAATAGTGAATCAATGGGGACACGAGAGATATGCCGATGTATAAAATATTGTGTTTGAAACCTGTAACTGCAACTTGAAAATATCTGGGTGATCTTCTTTCACCATGATTCTTTACTGTTCTGTGATCTGGCCCCATCTCACCTTGCCGATTTCAGTGTCTCTGTCATTGTTTTCTAGAGCAACATTGTTGCATTTACCTTCTTATCCCTAGCCATGCTGAGAAGTTGGTATCCTTGAAATTGATTCAGTTTGGCACGAGGTATAGGTTGAAAAATTCTTTGATCTTGTAGAAAATTCTGATACGAGCTTTGTGAAAGATGAAGATTCATCTTCAAGAAGTTTAGCTGGGGAGTCGTATTGAAAAAATTTTCCTGAAAATAGGAGGGTTTAGATTGTCCTAACTGAAGCCAGTAAAAACAATCCGTGAAGCAGAGACAAAATTTACAATGACTCCAAAGAGAGAACAAACATATGTACCTTCATTAAGTACCAACACCTTATCACTATCTATTACTGTGGGAATTCTGTGAGCTATAGTGATCACTGTACATCCATGAGAATATGATTGTATTATATGTTAGATAATGGTGTCAGTTGCAGTATCCACTAAGGCTGTGACCTCATCTATTACTAGAATACGGCTGTGCTTTAACAAGGCACGTCCTAAACAAAGAAGCTGGCATTGGCCCAGACTCCAATTCTCTCCATTTTCTGTCACTGAATTGAACATCACCTGTTAAAAAAGTTATTCAAGTACACATCCATACATATATGAAAAATAGAGGAAACACAGAGAAACTGATTTAACTTATCAATCCATAACTGATAAAAAAGAAACTGATCTAACTTATCAATCCACGTCCGACGACATGCTACAACAAATACCAGAATTTCATGTGGGGGTGTTTTAAGACAATATTTAGGAGTGTCATACTACAACAAATAATACTTGTTTTATCCAGGGAGACCTGAGTGGTGTCTTATATGTTGTAAAGTCGATATTTCACTTTTCCAATTTATTAACTAAAATATTTTAAAAAGTAGATTGGTTTTTTTGTTAGGACTATTGGAATGACTACTGGATTTAACTTTTCAAGTTTGTATCCTGAGAAAATTTATCATAATCAGATGTGGGATAGGTATTATTTGCTATTATTCCGGGAAATGCATATAAAGTTAGTATTTTGTTCCAGGAAAGTCACACTATTAAAAATTATTAATTAGCTGATAGTCTATATTGATAGTGTTTAGAAGGGTAACCTTTTACTCTTCCTAGATTTTTTGGTAATGCTTTTACTTTTTCTTGATTCTTGACCATCAAAAAATAACCAGAAGGGTAGAGTATACGTTTGGCTAGACTTAACAGTCAAATAATTATGCTAAAATCATCAATTATCAATTATATTATAGACTCACATTTCTTCGATCACGATTATGTTATTTTTAATCATAATGAAAATGTTAATTTGTGATTGGACAGATGGGACTTGATCTTGCAAGGCAATAGGCTTTACATGGATCCAATGCTGCCTTACAGAAAGGGGTTGATGACATGGGCAAACTGGACATCTACAAATATCGATCCAAAAATAACGTTGGTCTTCTTTAGCACCACGTCCCCTAAAAAGTACAGGTATCCTTTGGTTCTACAAAATACAACAGTGTCTAGCATATTGTCTATTATATTAGGTATAGTTAGATATGTATAAAATTTATGGAAATCATGTTGCAGCTCAAGTGAGTGGAATGAGCCAAATGGGTGTCTTAAGGCCCACAAAAGTACTACAATCAAGACTGCTAGTGAATTGAGCAACTTTGATTCCTTATTTTTATCCAGAATGAGTATTTGCAAATTTATTGAAATTGGACACCCGGTTACCTCTAAAAATCTGAGATTGTTCATCTTTTGAGGTAAATATTCTATCCCACTGTTTTCTATGGTCAAATTTGTCAACCGAGTCAGCTCTCCAAAGGAATCAAGCAGACATTTCAAAGTTGGGCAATTTGATATCGTCAACCGCATCAACTGAGTCAACAGTCCAAAGAAGTCGGGTTAATATGCCTCTTTGTCTGGTTCATTTGTGTATGGAACTCAAATTGATAATTCGTATATGAAGAGTCATTCATTAAAATACTTTCTATCTCAATTCCAATTTTAAGCTCAACTCAAAAACTCTAGGAGCTCGCTATGCTTTAGGTCTATATATATTGCGGTTATCACACACAAAAGTACTACAACGATGACTGCTAGTGAATTGAACAACTTCGATTCCTTATTTTTATCTAGAATGAATATTTGCAAATTTATTGAAATTGTGTATAAAGTTTATTTGTTATAGTTTGTTTACATAATATCCTCTTGAATCCTCCAGCCATAAAAGAAATATGACATTAAAAACTTAGGGTCATAATCTAGCGTGAGGCTACTTGGTGTCTTAACACATCTCGCTAGTGCCACAATTGAAACACTTGCCCAAGAGCCACAAGTCCTTCAAGTTCCTGAGGTAAAGAAGCAAACATGGCAGCATATATTTTATATGTGCCTGACTGATTATAAGTATTTTGATGTTTATTAGTATGTTGATGTTTATTTTAAGTACCATCACTTATATTATGATGAAACTATTTCAGCATTGCAAAATCTCTGGGTATCAGATGGTCACCATTCCGTTCACTTATTGTCATTTCCCGAAGTGGATATTGTGAGGCTGACAAGGATATTGCTGACAAGAAGTCCCTAGAGCTCTCAGGTTTGTCTGTACAAACTCTATGACTAAGGTGATATTGGTTCTTTTTTTGAGGAAAATTCTTGTAGCCACAGTCTTAATATCTTAGTTAAAATGCCAGTTCTATATTTTTCAATGCATCTATGAAACGAGTTAAATTTTCAGAGAACACATTCGGTTATAGAGTTGAATGATGCCATTGAGTTAAATGTTTGAGACAGCGGTAAGAAAAAAAATTCTTTTATTTCCAGGAATGATGGATAAGACAATATGATTTTCAATAGAGAGAATAGAGTTGAATGATGCCATTGAGTTAAATGTTTGGGATTTTCTTTCATTTCCAGGAATGATGGATAAGACAATATGATTTTCAATAGAGAGAAGAAGATTGAAATGTATTTCCTTACCAATGCTAATTTGATGTTTTATTTCTTTGGAGGCCATTCAAATTTCTCAAATGGTGATACAGAGGCTAAAGATATTCTGTTGAAAAAGATGGCATATGTATTCACTAATATTTGTATTGGGTGTTGTGGTAGTTGACCAAGCAATGTTTCTCAGTGAGCCTGTTCGTGCCATATCTGCAATGTCTGTAAATAAAACAGTGGTATTAACACAAGGTAGGAGGAAACATTACTATTTACTGGCAGTAGGTGTAGGATAGACCCAATTATTGCAAGATTTATTGTTAGCTTTGCATGTTATATGCATTTAAGTACTAGCACCATTTAATTTTTGGTTGGTCTTTTGATTTGATCTCTCTTGTTTTGCAGCAAGTATTACTGCATATTCTGTAGCTGGAAGTTGATACCTCATTATTAATTGCAGTAAATGGTAAATATGGAGTACATTTGTTGTCTCGGTGAACTCATTTTTAATTAGTATACAATGGTGTTTTCACTTCTTTATTGATTTTTATTTTGACATTGTTTCCTTTTAAAGCCAATTCATACTATATTAATGCCAAATTCTGAAAAATCCTGGATGTCGTTTTGGAACATATTTTACTGATATGCTAATTAGTTTGTCACTTGCGATGTGTTTGTAGGTGGATACTTCTGGGTGGCGTTATATGACACCCAACCATGGGGTTGTGTGAGACATACAGAAGCCACCAAGAGGTGCTCTCTAGTTCTGATTCGTGTGGGTACGGATCATTTGCAGCAAAACTCTATGGTGGCAACCTGGGAGCTGCTAGTTTTGATCTATGATATTTAACTGATTCGAGGATGATATTTAACACAGATCTGTGTTATGACAGCACTAAAATTAAGTGTAAATTGGGCAATCAACTGTACATTCGAATGCCATATACTTTTTTGCTATTTTTGTTATCAAGGAAGCCAATTCCATGTATACAAAGGTGTTGAAATGGTGGAGCTAACCATTGGATATGAATTTATTTTTCCAACATTTAATATGATTCAACCTTTTCGATTTATATGTCAGAGATTAAACTCTCTTGTAAGATGGAGAAACATTGTGCATTTTTCTTTTACCTCATAATAGTCATGAAATGAAGTTCCAAATGAGGATCTAGCATGTTCAAATTCAATGACATGAATTTATTTTCAGTGAATATATGTGTGATGCTTTATTATTTTCAAGGTTGCTTTATGGAATTTTTAAGTTTTGGAAAATTGTTTTTTCACTTGGATTAAAAATGAATGCTGTTAGCTTTAAAAAAAATGGAATTTATTCTTTTTTTCCATAAAAAATAGAGTTTTAAGGTAATTAAAATCACTATTTGGGAACTTCAAATGTTGAAACCACCTTAAAATAAAATTTAAAATGATTTGTTTATTTTTTTTAAAATATCTTTTCATATCGTCTCTAGAGAGACAATAGTTTGAATTATGGACATATAGTCTCTGTAGAGACAATACGTTTTTTTATCTCAGCTATTGTGCATAAAGATACAAATGTTATTGTCTCTACAAAGACAAAAATGAAAGTGTCTCTACAGAGAAAAATTGTAGACAAACGAAATTGTCTCTAGAGAGACAAATGAAATTGTCTCTTAAAAGACAATAACACCTATGTCTTTATAGAGACAATAATAATATGTGTTCTATATTGTCTTTATAGAGACACTAATTTTGAGACACTAGTTTGAGACACTAATTTTGAGACACTGCTTAAAGACAATATTTAAGACGATACACAATTTTATTTTTGTCTCTAATTAAGACAATTCACTAGAAAATTGTCTTAAATGTTGTCTTAAAACACCCCCACATGTAGTAGTGTATGTCCCTTCGATCTATATTTATATGATTAGAGACAACTTGTATGTCATTTCATTCGACATTACTACACAGAGGGGGCTTTTTAGATAAAAGAAATATTTTGTCTTGAAATTTTTGATACGAGGCGCTAGTAAAAAAGGAAAAAGTAAAGGATTAGGGGTTTACCTTTATGTTGTTGATGGGTTCTTCAGGAAGCAGAGTGATGGAGGCTGAAAAAAATTGATGGGATTTAGGGCAATGAGGCCGACAACAGAGGTGCTTGGTGAGAGGAGTTACATACACACTTTCACTGAACATGGATAGGCAATAACATAGTTGGAGTAATTTTTGGGGTCTCCATCGATAGTGTTTTAATTTGTGTTTTTTGATTGTTTCGTTTATTTTGAATGTTACTTCTATTTGTTGGTTGCTGCTATCAATACATTATTGTGCTGAAACTTTTGACGGTCATTGACAACATGGATTAGATTCACTTAAAGGATGGTGAAGACAAATTACAGAATATTTGTTGGTAGACAATATGCAATCTCTATGAAAAATTTTGCCAGAAGCTGACATCGAGGATAAAAGATAGGATTGTGGAAGCATTAGTCACAAAATTCACAAGGAAGGTAATTTTGGTTGTAGGTGTGCAGGTAGATGGATTAAATGTAGCATTTACTGATGCAATTACTGGTGTTGTTTGGTGAAATGCATCTATGCATACTTATCCGAGCTAGATTCAGTTTTTATCCTGATTCTGAATGATATCAAGGATCTCTACGATTCTTTTATTTCAAGGTACACTAATAACAATTTATTTTCCACTCTATTTGTTGATATACTATGTGATCTATTTGAGACACACTAGCTGGTTATTTACATTGTCTTTCTTCTGAACCTTTTCTCCTTTGGATCTTCATGTTCCTTCCCTAGTTTGGGAATTGTCAATCAGGGGATTTTTCGAGGATCATAGCTGCTATGTGTTGTTCTTATGTATGGTCTATCTGAGACATACTAGCTGGTTGTTTTACATGGTATTTGTTTTGAACCTTTGCTCCTATGGATCTTCCTGCTCCTCTCTGGGTTGGGATTGGTCGATAGGAGGATTTCTGAGGATATTTACTGCTGCATAAGTGCATTAATTTTGATTGGTGGAGTTGGTAACATATTTCAATTTTGAATTCAATCACAAAGGAGTCTCTTGGGGTCATTAATTGGTCTAGGGGTTTCTTTATTTTCCAAGTCGGTCATTGATTATATGAGGGACATTCCATTAATGGTTTGCGCCATCATTGAAGATATTTGTCGAATGTGTGATTGATTAGATTTTATGAAGGAAATTGGTCGATGATGATTGGCCAGTGTATTTTATTTGAAGGGGTTTCCTAGAGGATTGATTTGGTGACAACCTACATCGAGTGGTGTCAATAATTGATAAGTGGCATTAATTTACCTTGTCTACATATTTTATCAAGTTTTTTCAGACACTACTACATAAGGTGTTTTTTAGTATTGCTCTCTACTTTGGTGCACATATAAGCGAGATTGTACAGTGTCAATGGTGTCCGTTGTACAACTGGCCTTTACATCTATCAATAATATTTCACTTGATCTTGAAGGAAACTGGGGTGGTGATGTACCATTACTCGATGTGTTGGTACATGTGATTATTGAGGCGGAGAGTCATGGTTGCCCCAAGTTGGGAGTCTATCCCTTTGGGACATCTTTTGTACATGCAACTATACACGTGGATTCGAATGTTTGGGTATCCCCACTGGTTATTGAACCCAATGTTGTAATCAATGGAAATTGTTTCTCCATCATTCGTGGAAAAATAAGGTAGTTAATTAAGGTTGATTTGGATTATTAATAACTTGTTTTTAATTTCGATGTTTTTTGGGTCCGGGTGGTAGGATTACAACAACTAGATTTGGTGGGTAAGTGGTTTTATCTACGAATGGTTGGCTCTCAAATGGCATCCTGGGTTAAAGAACATTGGTACCCTATTCTTAAGTACCCTCCTATTTTCAACATTTTATACAATCAATGGTTATGCTTCCACTTTATTAATGATGGAAATGCTGTGAAGATTTTGGGATCATATTGGGTTCATGGTTGTGGTTTCCTCTCTTTAAATCACTGTCATGTGGGATTTGATCCATAACTAGAATTGCCATGAAATAAATTGGTTTCAAGCTAAACTCTTTGGTTTACCGCTCGGTTCATGTGTATTAGGGTCATAAGTTTTATTGTAAAATTTTTTTCCTTATCCTTTAATTTTCAATTTCGAGTAGTTGAGCCTGTGACTACTACTACTGCCATAGCCTCTAGATCATTGTTTGAAATCTTTAAGTTTCCTACATGAAGGGTTCATTCAAATTCTGAAAGAGTGTCAAGTTTATGGGAGTCATGGTCACACATGTTTTTGTCATGTCAAGTCAAAAGGGGTTTAGTCATTTGTCTATCAGAATTGTCTAAATTGAGTTCATTTGCAGTCATAGTTCTAATGGTAACAAGGTATGGTCATTTGAAACATCCTACAATTTTATCCCTCATTCTTATTTACCCTATGCTTATCAATTTCACCTCCTATTTCCCTATTTACCCATTTACCTTCCATTCATCCCCCTTCATATAAATTTACATCCTACATCCTTCCCATATACCATTAACCTATCATCATATTAAATTCATTTTACTGCCCCCTTTCATTCTAAAAAATTCCCTATCTTAACATTACCATTTCCCATACTCATATCATATAACCCTCATGCATAGTACCCCATTCTCATATATAAAACTCCCATACCAAAGGGATATCATACCCCTTATACTTAATCATTACCTATGCTATGATTCACATGCCAAGTCAGGTGGAGCACTCTAAAACATCATTTCAAAGCATCACAATGCTACTTAGATTTGCTCGCTTCACAACGTTGCACATACTCTATTTTTTACACCCTTTTGAAATGACAATTCCGACCACATAAAGGCCAATTGTGGAAATCTGAGAGAGGTTGTTCTTAAAGATGGGCCAAATGACAAAAATTTCTTCCATTTTTCATACAGGTGTCACAGATCAGGCATTATGAATGCATCTTTAAAGCTCATTTTTTGTAGTTTGTAAATTTCCTTTTCTGAGCCATGGTTTTGCAAACAATTTTTTGAGAAGATGAGGAAGTAATTGGAGAAATGGAGAGAGGTATTTCTTCCCAACACTATAATATAAAATAACCTCCTTCAGTTTTGAAAAATATGTTACGGTTTGGGAGATATACCCAAAACAAAGTGTGTTACGCAGGTGTTGCACAGGCGTTGTGCAGGTGTTGCGCAACCCTTGCCTACTGAGTCTCACTCATGTTTTGGAGATTTCAGAGATTTGAGAGGTCAGCTTTATTTACACCTGGATGCCATCTCATCCCTGATTTCATCGAAAAAGTTTCAACCATAAAGGAAAGATGACTTTGTGCTACCCAGTCGTTGCACAAAGCCGTTAGTTCATTGAGAACTTTTCTATGATTTTATGTTGTTTCTATTTTATTTACTCAAAATGAATGAGATTCGAATATAAACATGGTTTCAAATATGTTATTTCTTTACGGTGAAGTTAAGTATTTTAGGATTGCATTTGTTATTTTTGAAAAAGTGTAAACAACTATAATGTTTCTATTTTCCAGTAATGATGTTTCTACTTTTCTAGTTGGTGTTGATCCTCTCAATGGATCGAACATATTTTGTATGCAACTGCCTATTATACTATGATATTCTGCCTATATAATGAATAGAAGTAAATGAAGAAAGGGTTGCTTGGTTGGTTTGGCAAAAGACTTTGCAAGAGTGTTACTGTGTTCTGATATTAATAAAATTTCCATACACGAGGCCATTTGTTGTTGACTCCCTCGTTGATTATTCCAAGTAAAGATACTATTTTCAACCTCCACTAGGCTAGAAGGAAAGAATTCTTTCTTGAAAGTGTTCTGCATCTACATATAACCTTCAAATATCACCCTTCTTCTCATCAAGTAACTTGATAATATTAAAGTCGCTTCCAATAACCCATGGAGAGGGATATATTAGGGAACCTATTTGTAATGTAGAATTAAAAATCCATGCCTTATCATTTAGTAAATTTAGGCAAACGTGTTTCATAAGTGATAATATTCTTCTGATACTACAATCTAGAACTTGACTATTAGAATTTGAAGTGTAGCGAACATATTGATGAATAAAATGTATGGAGGGGGAGTCGTAGGAGACCCCTCCCACTAGGGATCTCATGGGTCTTGGATCTACTGCAGTGGTGCTACTGAATGTTGTCATGCTAGTGTCCCTTTTAGCTAGTGGGACTGAAAAAAGGATGTAATCATCTAAGTGTTTCCTGGAACTGGGTGGGGGGTCAGGGTGGGGAAGGTGGTGATTGTCTTAAACATAAGTATGAAAATTTGAAACCCAATGGCTCTCTCATTAATAAAGCCAAACGTCACTGGTCTGGATATGGTAAAATTAAAGAAAGAGAGTTTTGGGACTCTCTTAAAGAGGTTTCCATAGTAATAGATAGATGAATTTACCATCATCTTTTCTTACTAGATTTTCTTTCTACAAACTAGCCATCTAGGACTTGGACATTAATGATTCAATTTCTATTTCACTTTTCACAACCTAAACCATGGCAGATGATCACTTCATAATAAATCCATAGCTTTTTGACATATCGGGCTGAGAAGTTTACTCGTTGCCTCTCAATCAACTAGTTAAGTTATGTTTTCTTGTAATTGTAAATGGACCTTCCACCTAGCACAAGCTTTACTTGTAATTTATTAAATACATTGGAATTTTTGTATTTTTTACCTGTTTTGTTCTAATCGTGGAGAATCTCCAATAATTGACAATTAATATCCTCTTGATACACCTTTAGTGAGATATTCATACCTCTCACCTATCACTGTAGCTCAATGAAATGACATCTAGTAGCTCTAGCGGAAAATAGTCCAATTTTATACCCTAGACACCAATATAAATGGTGTAGTTATGAAGGCAATGATCTCCATTGGGGATTTCCATTTTTGCTACAGCATAGAAGAAGAATCTTGGTATTGGAGGAAGAGATAAAATATATCTGCCAAAAACACAATATCATCACTCTCCTAATGCCATTAATTTTTTTTAACTCATTAAAATGCACGTAATGTATAAGGATTCATTAGAATCTATGAAATTTTCTCTCTTTCCAATAAAAAAATAGGTTCATTATGAAATTAATATATAAAATAAGGTTCATTAATAAGGTTACCTAGAAGGAACTCCTTACATAACTCTCTCTTAGTTCCTACCAAGCATGACAATTTTTAGTAAAATGGATGTCCACCCTACAAGATTCTATCCTCATGGCCTAAGATAAGGCATCCCTCTATGTCACCCAAAGCTATTGCACTAATGGTACATTATTAAAGAGAAACAAACTTATGGATCATTCTTTGTGTTGAGTTTCATGGATAGTATAGGAGAGTTTGTTGATTAAGTTTTGTAATTTTTCACCATACTCCTGAGAACTTTCTCCAAACATTTTCTTAATCTCCTTCAACTTAGTGATTTTGTGTTGTTTAGTGTTTAACCTCTAGAACTTAGTTATAAATACTGCCTTTAACTTGTACAAGGCCTTAGCTACACCCTAGGGATAAATCTATATGAACTTCATGCACCATTAGAGAAGCTTCCCCCACAATGTGGTTAGGAACTTAATCATCTTAGAAACTAGTGTTGCAATCCTTTTCACCCTCAAGATGAATCCACATAAGAACCAATGTGGTTTTTCATCACCATTGCCCTTTATAAAGTTTCTGGAACTACTATAACCATATTTTTGGTTGGATTTTTCACCAAGATAAACCATTATGGACATGTTTGAATAATTAAGCCTACTCCCCAACTTGAACTAATATTCAAACATAACATATGCCACTTCTACTTCTATTCCCACCTTCATTTTTTTTCACTACTACTATATCCCAAACTACTAAGAAAAGGTTGCTTCAATTCAAAAATAGAATAAAAATTCGAGATTACCTCTAGGCTTTTATAATTCATAAGGTGGTTGGTTTGGATTGGATCCAATTTTCTTAGGCTATATCATCATGTCTAGTACTTGACCTTCCTCTAACTCAAACAATTAGAACACATTACTAAGTGTTTCTTCCTTTTCTTTATTTGTGATGATATATCTCTCCATAGGCTAATAAATACCTTCCAAACTGAGGCGCCCTTTTATACAACCATGATCCATCTAATTGAACGTGCTTACCTCCTTTTGGCATCACTTCTTTTTTCTCTTCCAAAGTTCTAGACATATTATCCCTGCATATTCTTCTCTCCAAGCTCATTCCAATTATCAAATCCCCCTATTTGAACAAATGTTTGGTATTTTCTTGACAACTTTGAAACCTTTTGAACTCTTTTACTTGTGCCTCTATGTTTTCATCCTCACTAATAGTCATTTTCATTACCATGGTATTTTGATGAATCCCCTTCCTTCTATTCATCCACCACTTCTTAATTATTGAATTTTGATTAAAATCCTATTTTGCCCTCTTTAATGCATGTGCTTCCTCCATTGCACCTTATTCCATTAATTATTCAATATCATTCAATAAATTCTAGGTCACCTCCAAGCATTCATGCTTGCACTTCCATGGTTGGAGAACTAAAAGGCACATAATCCTCTTCCACCACAAAATTATTTATCCATGTCATGATCTCCTTAAACAACCTTTTATAAGCTACTTTCTTGTAGTATTGCTCTTCTCTTGATTTTAAATAACTAGTTCAACTCTACTACAATCTTAATATTCTAACTCTATATGGTAATTAACCCAAATATCTATTGCTCTTGAGACTTTCTGATCAAAATACTACAACAAAACCAAATTATGGGATAATTTTCCATGTCTTGTCCTTCTCAAATTTTATAACCAAGGTATCTTGGAATCTAGCATGCTTCCCCACATTTTCAATCTAGAATTTATCAATAATTTGCATAGGTAACATCATCAATAACGAGAGAAATTGAAACAATTAATTTCCTTGGTGTAGAGGTATTTTAAGTTTTAACATTTACATAAATTTTAATTTTCTCTAGATTCTACAACAAATTTGTAGTGGAGGAAGGAATCTATCTTTGTTAGTAAGTGGAGGTGTCTTTATTGTCACCTATTTGAGCAAACATTTCATCATAGATCTAGAAAAGCTAGGGTTAGGCAAACCTGTAGAGTCGAATGCATCATATAGGCGACCTATACTCTTGGTTTCTTCCACCACCTCCAGTAGCTCTTGTCCCAGAAGATCAAAGAAAGCTAGGTAAAATTCCACTGACCATCCATAAGGGCCAGGGTTGTTGTCCTTCTTGAACCACTTAAGAACTGCCTTAAGTTCTCCCATCGTGACTGGATTTTAAAGTTCCTCTACAGAGTCCCGGTCCACAAACCTAGGGAAGTATCCAGCGACCTTGATGGTTTCTGCCAGTGTGGCTTCGTGAGGGGCTTTTAAGAGGTTCTTGAAGTGTGAAGTGCCCAAGTTGGCCAGTTGTTCAAAGGATGTAGCTGAAGTACCATCCATATTTTAAAGTTCCCAAATGGTAGTGATGGCTCGTCTACCTCTGGCATATTGCTTAAACAATTTAGTATTTTCATCCCCTACTTTTAACCATATGGCCCGACCTTTGAGTCTCCAAGTTTCTTCCCTAACTTTGAGGATTTTCAGGAAGTTAGATTCCAATTTGATAAGGTGATATTTGGTAGCATCAGATGAAAACCCACAATTATTGGGATCCTCAAGTAGTGGAGCTTTCTTTTCTGCTGCGCCTATGTGTGGCAGCTCTTGTATTTTTCCACATGCCTGCAATTTATTTGGGGCTTTCTCCTGTGCTATGCCTACGCGTGGCAGGTCTAGTATTTTTCACATGCCTGCAATTTTGGAGAGCCAAAGTAAAGAAACTCCTTCAGTGCCAACCTCAAATTTTTGATACCTGCCAATTCTTCCATCTCAAAGCACTCCTGAACATCTAATACCAGAAGCTATGCCAGCTACACCAACCCTCGTATGTTCTTGAGCTGTTTGCATTCACATGCGTGCAACTCCTCCAAAGATGTCAATGTCTCCAGGCTTGGCAGCTCCTCTAGTTGTTGACAACCACTTATGTCCAATTTTTGAAGCTTTGCAAGACCAAAAGGCCCTCCTATTTTTCTCAATACACCATAGAACCACATCTGTAGCATTATTAGTGATGCCGGCAATGCTCCAATCTCCACCAGATAATTACAATACTCAATCTTCAGGTGTTGAATGTTGGGGCAAATACCTTCAAAAAATGATAGCTCTGATACCTGAGTTTTATGGGTTACACAGAAACTCCCCACAGCTATCATGTGTACTTTCCATCCCTCATAATGATAGTTATGTGAAGGGATGGAAAGTTTAATGAGGAGAACACGATGTGGTGCTCTCTTGAGAGGGATCTTTAGATCCCACCAGAAGAGTAGCTTTTAGCTCCAAAGGAGGAGCCTCATGAAGTGTTGGAGCAACAAATATATTGAGGAGCAGAGAGTGGAGACATTCACTCAAGAAAAACCATCCAAAGAAGGTAGAAAAAGAACCAGGGAATCTAATATACTTGTGTAGGATGCGAGGGAGAATGTGGGAGCTCCTTCAAATTTGCGCAGGCAAACGAGGTCACCTGGCTCTTATGGCTGAGCTTGTAGAGACTAAGCCATCCTATTTCGATGAAGAAATAGAGCAAACTATATGGGTTGATGCAATGGTGGAGGAATACAAATCCATTGTAAAGAACAACGTTTGGGAAGTGGTCCCAAGACCATCATATAAATCAAGAGTGGGTTCAAGATGGATCTTCAAGGTGAAGCCAGTAGCAGACAGAAGCATAGAGAAGTATAAGGCCATATTTGTTGCCAAGGGGTACTCTCGAGTTGAGGATATTGACTATGAGGAGACCTTTTCTCATATAGCAAGGTACTCATCCATTAGATCAATTCTTGCTCTGGCTACGTAGATGGGGTGGAAGATCCACGTGATGGATGTAAAAACAACATTTCTCAATGGGGTTATTGAGGAGGAGGTGTACATCGAGCAAACAAAATTTCTTGAGACATTTGATCAGGAGTCTCATGTGTGCAGACTCAAACAAGCATTGTACAGTCTCAAACAAGTACCTCGTGCTTGGTACACCAAGATCGATAATTATATCACTGGTTTGGGCTTCACCATAAGTGAAGCAGATGCAAACCTCGATCACATCTTGGTAGAAGGTAAATACCTTATTATTGCCTTATATGTTGATGATTTTATTTTAACTAGTGATTAGTAGTTGATGAGATTTTGATTAAAACTTCATGAGTAGTTGTAAATCTACACCATTCTACAAGGATGGTGGAGGAAAATTACAGAATATCCATTAGCAGACAATATGCCCACTTCAAAATATCTACAACAAATTTTTCGAGAAGAAAACACTAAGGATAAAAGATTGGATTATGGAAGCATTAGTCACAAAATTCACAAGGGAAGTAATTTTGGCTGGAGGTGTGGAGGTAGATGGATTAAATGTAGCCTTCGCTGGTGTAGTTGCTAGTGTTGTTGGGTGTAATATGTCTAAGCATAATTATTTGAGCTAGATTCAGTTTTTATGTTGCTTCTGGATGATCTCATGTATATCTACTAGTTTTTTGTTTCAAGGTACACTAATAACAATTTGTTTTCCATTCTAGCTATTGGTTTACTCTGTGGTCTATCTGAGATGCACTGGCTGGTTGTTTATGTGGTATTTATTCTAAACCTTTGCTCCTGTGGGTCTTCCTGCTCCTTCTCTGGTTTGGGATTGGTCAATCGGGGGATTTCCAAGGATCTTAGCTACTACTTGTTGGTCTTATTTGTGGTCTATTTGAGATGCACTAGCTAGTTATTTTATGTGGTATTTCTTTCGAACCTTTTCTCCTGCGGATCTTCATGCTCCTCTTTGGTTTGGGATTGGTTGATCGAGGGATTTCCAAGGATCTTTACTGCTATGTAAGTGCATTCATTTTGGTTGGTGGAGTTGGAAACATATTTGAATTTTGAATTTGATCACAAAGGAGTCTCTTGGGGTCATTAATTGGTCTAGGGGGATATTTATTTTCCAAGTTGTTCATTAATTATATGAGGGACAATCCATTAATGGTTTGCGTTGTCATTGAAGATCTTTGTCGATTGTGTGCTTGATGAGATTTTCTGAAGGATATTGGTCGGCGATGATTCGACAATCTATTGTATTTGAAGGGGTGTCCTAGTGGATTGAGATGGTGACGATCTACATCGCGTGGGGTCTATAATTTATAAGTGACATTAATTTTCCTTGTTTACATATTTTATCGAGGTTTTTTCAGACACTACTACATAAGGTATTTTTTGGTAGTGTTATCTACTTTGGTGAACATATAGGCAGGATTGCAGAGTGCCAACGATGTTAGCTGTACAACTGAAATTTGCATCTATTTATTATGATGTCACTTGATATAAGGAAATTGGGTCGGTGACATGCCATTACTCGATGCATTGGTACATAAAATGGTTGGGGAGTGGTTGTTACAAATTTCTCCATTATATTTATCATATATATCTTATATATTATTAATATTTATCTATTACTTAGTAAATGAACTATTGTTTATTTCATTTTTCAAAGAATATTTTCCCTCACTCACGAATGTATTAAAAGTTCTAAGGGAGGCTGGTACATTTTCAATCCCCATAGGTTTACCTTTCTTTGTCTTCAAATGGAGCACAATAATAACTAGAAACTAAAATACCAACTAGTAACCCTAAAATAATTAATAAGATTTTGTATTGAGAGCTCTATGAACTCTTTTACAAGAGCATTTACCAATTGAATTAATCCTTATTTTCTCTAGCTCTTCACTAAACCTTTGACACTTTATTTTAAAAACATTGAAATAAAAAACATGTATAATTAGTGGATGATATATTCCAATTTATCAAATAAGTTAACAATCACAATATCAATTAGTTAATAAGGGGAAATTTTATCAATGACACGAGGACAAATATTATTGAAGTAGCTTAGTTCTATGGTGTGCATAGAAATTGTTTTATACCTCAATGCATTTGTTTTTCCATTTTTTCCAATAAGTTCCTTTCTTGAGAAATATATCAAACACTAAATTTTACTAATGACTTATAAATATTTAAATCTCCATAATGAAATGATATTGGTTCATATTGAAATCACAATCCACTTGTTGTACCTATTAATATGTACAACAAAGATTAGTAAAGACATTTCAATAAATTTAATATATCAATTCAAATTACACAAGTGACACCATATAAAGATAGAAAATTAAATTGAGGTTGGCTATTATCATATTCGCATTGAAATTATACATTTATCTTTTTGGTTAAGTCGGACTAGTCTGGAAGGAGATCCACAGGGGAACTTTTGTGGTAGTAAAAATGGAGAATGGTGGGATTGCAAAGCCCTGAAGACAATTTCTACCAGTCAGAAAATCAGGGTCGGGGCAAAATGCCAGGCAGCATACCTGGTCTGGCTGCTGAAAGCCCATCGCACTGCGGACTGTGTCGCCTGGCTCGTGTAGGGGCTATGGAGCGTTCTCTCCGCCGTAAATAGAAGAGTCACTTTGAGCAAGAATCAAAATCGAGGACAAACCAGGGTAAAGTAAACTGTACAGAGTCATTAGATGGTTTCTCTT
Source organism: Pinus albicaulis (assembly GCA_034641835.2). Lineage (NCBI taxonomy): Eukaryota > Viridiplantae > Streptophyta > Pinopsida > Pinales > Pinaceae > Pinus > Pinus albicaulis. The sequence goes on along the minus strand of CM076575.1, from coordinate 877,619,863 downwards.
ATTTGCCATCTTGATGCTAGGGTTTGAGATTGTGGCTTTTATGAAAGGTTGGCACTTTAGCCGCCCTCATTTCGACTTTTCTCCGGCGCTGGACTTCCAGGGTGTTTTGCATTCCATTTATTCTGAATGGGTATTTGTCAGGGCACTTATCTCGCCCCTTCTCTTCAGGCATTGGCCAACATCTGCATTGTGCTGTTTCTTATCCAGTCGACAGATAGATTGGTGTTGGCGATGGGATGGCTGTGGATCCACATCAAGAAGATTAAGCCGGTGCCCCAATTCGAATTCCCAAGTTCAGCAGTGGATTTGGAGAAAGGTGCATCAACAGAGTATCCGATGGTTCTGGTTCAGATTCCCTTGTGTAACGAGATGGAGGTAAGCGTAAGCCTAAGCTCTTGTACTGCAATGTGGGTTCTTTTAGTCTCATTAACCTACATTATGCAACAATGCGCATGTTTTGTTCTGTATTTTAGAAGAGAGGCTACATAACGCTAGGTTTGCAATTTAGATTTGTTTCATGTGTTCAAAACCTTTTTTTATTCCATTTTGTGTTTTTTTGTACATTTATAGATCGAAGCATAAAATGATATTTGATATATATTGTATTGATCTGTTAGACAAACAAAAGCTACAGTGGGGAAACCTTTGCTACATAGAGGGTTTCTAACAGCAAGAAATCCGAGCTAATAACAATATTATATGATGCTTTGATAAAACTGTAAGTGGAGATTACATCACAAAATTCAAACGGCAAACAAGTCTATGAAGAAGCCCAGAAACATGGAACTGTCCTTTTATTTATTTATTTAATTTTCAATATAATATGCTACAGAAATAAGGAGCAGCAAATCAAAACACAAACAATAACATCTATTGTAGAGTGAAAAAATGTTGATTGAATCATCGAGAGTGATGGTACAGAGTATTTCACATATTTACAGTCCTTGCTCGCTGCCACTGGAAGCAAGGTTTCAGTGCTCCGTCTGTGTCTGCGTCCTGTGGGACTGTAGCTTTATCTACTTTTCATCCCCACTCTCTTCCGTCCAGGGAACATACATTATCAAAATCAAAGAAGGAATTTTTGTACCCATTTCCTTAAAATTGTTTTTTGATGACTCCTTTTGCCAACGTGGCCTCAATGGTTAGGTGGCTACAATTTTTGGACAAATCATGTATGGTGTGGATTTTTTTAGGTGGTTACTGAAAAAATACTCGTATATTAAAAACTTCAAGTACTGTACGAGGCATCACTCTCTTTCCAACCAAGCCGGAATAGCCAACATACCAAACCGGGTACCATATTAAGAATGTCTGATGTTCTTCTAAAGGAAAAATCTATAGCAGGTACCTGAATCAATGTGGGTCTTTATTTTCATTGTCTGCGCTTTTTAGACTCTAGCTTGAATGGGTTGTGCCCAATTGAATCTATGAGAGCATTCATCTCTCTCCACTATTTTTTCATCCCATACACAATGATTGAATGGGCTATGGATAATGTCTATGCTACCTATTTGGTTTTTTTTTCTCTCTTTTGGAGGTGTTGGTGAGCTGACCTGGAGGCTTGCAACGTTGGATATTTTTCCCTCTTCCATTCTAAAACCGACTTAGCTTGGCACTCTAGACCAAAAAATGATAAAATTAGTGTATGCATTAACTCGAAAATGATCGAATTAGTGTTGTCCTGTCAGTGTCGGGGGTTTATTCTATGCCTCATACATGATTCTAACAAGTTATGCTGCAGTAAATCTAATCCATTATTGTGTAAAAGATTTTCTTTATTTTGTTTTGATTATCAATGTTTCAATGCTTCTTCTCACCATTTGTTTCTGTTTCTAATTCTGTAAAGTTGCGAAACTCACACATTGTGTTTGAAGACTGTTACTGAGTTTATGATTGACCTCTTTGTCTTTTTTTCTTCAGATGTGTTGCTAAAACATAAGTTGATTTTATCTAGTCTATATTTACGCCGGAAGCATTATCTTTGCTGGAGTGGGGTGAACAAACATTGTTCACCCCACCTAATCAAATCCTTTTCTTATCGCCCTTTTGTCGAATAAAATATTGACAACTTTCACCTCCAGCTTCGTCCTCCCGTTTGGACTGTCAGTCACCCAACATCCATTTAATGCACCTCTGGCATTCCCTTTGCACCCTTGTGCAAATGCTAGTCTTATAGTTGTTCAATAATTTGTGCAATACACTCATCCCTTTGGAAAAATGCTACTCACTCAATTGATTTGACGGGAGCCCCAAAACTGGTTGCTACTTGCTCAATTGACTCGACGGGAGCCCAAAAACTGGTTGCATGGGAAAACTGGAGAGAAATATTGCCATAAGCCCCATGTGGAGGTTTCCATAAGCCATTTTCTGGAAAAATCCCATAATCAAATGGGGAAACTGGATAGCATCATGGAGATTTCCATGGCGGGAGCCCTTCGCCATAATCAAAGGGGGAAACTGGAGCATTGTGGAGATTTCCATGGCGGGATCCCCTCGCTATAATCAAAGGGGGAAACTAGAGCATTGTGGAGATTTCCATAGGTAGGATCCCATAACCAAAGGGGAAAACTGGAGAGTAGCGTCGAGATTGCCATAAGCCACAGTAACTTTTTTCCGGTGGGAGCCCATAAGTAAAGGGGAAAAACTGGAGAGTAAGGTGGATATTGCCATAAGCCATAGTAACTTTTGTCTCGAGAAACATGGAGATTTCCAGGAGCCACAGTAACTGTTGTCCCTCGTCATCTTGACATAGCTAGTGCAACAGCAGGATTTTCTCTCATTTTCTCTCAGCATCCATGATGTGCAAAGTCTGGAACGAAGTGCTCATGCAAAAAAATCCAAAGCTCAGGTCCCGTGCTCTCCTCCTTTCTCTCATTTCTCACTTTTCAAACATGTCAAACACTTAAATATTTCTAAATGTATGGATCAGTAGTAGGACCGATATCTCCAGTGCCTCCAAATCCCTTAGAAACCTAGTTAAGGAACCCTAACCAACCACATGAATAAATTTCAAATCTAGTTTTGGTAGGGTTTGTGAATAAATGTACTTTTTTGAAGGATGTTGCCACTTCCATACCCAATTTGCAGGATTTAGGTATTAATGACTTGAATAGGGTTTGTAAAATCTTAGCCCAATTTATAGTGGGAAAATCCTTAATTTTTCCTACTGGTTCTCCTTCTCAGACCTTGACTACACTCTATAGTCTTGTACGCACTCTATAGTCTTGTACGCATCTCCTCAATAGTTTTCCACATGGGACATATTCAAAGTCTACAATCCTCTGCTGCTCCAGAGGCTCTCTAATTTCAGGATATTTCCAGCTTCTCCAGAGGCTCTCTAATTTCAGGATATTTTTTCAACTTCATTATCTTTAGTCGGTCCAGCAATTTCCCTATCAGCTTCAGGTGTTTTGCAAACTGATGGCAATTCTTTTTATGCATCCACGTAGTGTTGGCCACTTTGACGATCAAAGTGATCAGTTTCACGGTGTCAAGTCCCGTCAACTGCGCCATGTTTGCGAGTTCCCCCACATTCTGCGATTGCAATAATGCCCTCATGATGACGATGAAGAAATCCTCCCAACAAGATATACACAATAAGTATATATCACTTTCATAAAAGAGATATACACAGTAGAGTTACATACATTGCACTTTGAAGTTTGAGGCATGGTCCAGTTTATAGGTATAACAACTGAATTTTAATTTTTAAATTTTTATAATATTGGTATAAATATTGTGATTCCCATGAACAAAATGTACTCTTTGGCTCCATTATGCTCCACCACTTGTGGAGAAAAATAAGGAAAGAAGAGTTTGGCAGTCCTCATGTTACTAGAGTTGGCATAGATCTTTTCTATTATAATATTTTAGCAGTTCTATACATCAATAATGATTTTTCTGCTAAATTATACAATTTTAAATGTTTCATTATAATGACTCAGAGCATAAACAAGTTGTTTCTCATGATATGCAAAGTTCGGTTAACGGGTATTTTTTTAATGTTTGTTTGTTATTTTGAGGATTAGTAGATAATTATGTTTGAGAGATCATGTTACATATAAACATATTACAGTGAAAAATGGTTTTACATAATGACAAAATCACATCACATTACTAATAAAAAATTAATGATGAGAAGTGATTTTTTTTAGTAAATATAATTATGTCATAAACATAATATTTCTAGTCATATATAATATATTGATGAAATTAAAAATTACTCAACCAGAATTACCCAACAATTTTTCAGTTTCAGATTTTTGTCCTTGACATCCACTCATTATAGAACCAGGTATCTTAAAAGATAAATTTAAAATGTAACTTATTAACCCTTCATTAAACATAATGGGCTTGTAAAAAATTGTGCCACTCGCATTTTCCTCTGTTATATGCTACAGTGGTATAAAAAGATAAAAATTAACATTTTATTCTCCCAGATTGTTACATTTTTCCTGGGTTGGGTTATCTGCTCATCTTTTTGTTTAGATCATAGCAGCTTCTAGCCTTCTACTGAGTAAAAGAGGGGAACATGATGTGTGTGTCAATATACCAGCAACACAATATTGATCCAAATACAACAACTATAATGAAGATAGTCAAGATAAAACTTCTCTGCTCAAATTTTGTTATGTCTGCAGTCAAAGACATGATGGCCAATCAATTGAAATATTTATTTATTTTCTATGGAGAGATGGCCAATCAATTGAAATGTATATGATGCATACAAGTTATGGTCATGGTAGTATATCTGTAAGTAAAGTCTATTTAATCTAGATGTGTGCCATCTATTATGGGGGCATGACATACTGTATTCTGTAGTCCATTTGTTTTAATAATAACTTAAAAGCACGCAGGATTGGAAAATTACAAGGGTATTAATATCTAGGAGCTAATTTCTTTGAAGACAAAACTCATCCCTATTCCTACTTTACAACATATTCTCGATCTTTTCTCTAGGTGTTTTTAGTTATTAAAATTTAAATGTTCACTTTTTCTTTTGTTGTTAAAAAATTCCCCTAGCTGGTTTCAGTTGCTCTCCTATTTTGTTGGGTATTGCATTTTCTGTTTCAAAAGGATATTTATTAAGGCCTCTATTTACATTATATTTGGAAGTAATGTGGTGAGGCACATTTAAGTACTGTGTCAGAAAGGACTACATAACTCATGCCATGTTTTGGATGTTATTCTTTTTCTTTTAAATGGATGTAATATAATCCAACTTCCCATATTATTTTGTCTATAAGACTCAGGATTTTGTACATATTTCAACCTGTGCTATTGCAGATAACTTAGTGCAAGGTGCATAGTATTTGGAGTAACGAAAATTTGAACTAAGGAGCTTTGTTTCTGAAAGCCGTGCAGAGCCCCCCTAATCTAGGTGCTTTTTACTTATTTATTTTTGGACCTTTAGTTCAAAAATAATTTCAATTATAACATGGTTTTAAGTAAAGAGTTTGATAAATTTATTTTCCTTGTGAAGAACACCCCACAGGGCTGTACTGTAATGAGCACGATGTTTCTTATTTTTAATAAAGGTTTTGGTTGAGCTTGGATCCTTTCTACTGTCTATCAAATTTATTTTTACAGTGATACATATTTGATACTGTTGAGTTCTTGGAACATCCTGAGTATCTTATCATTCTTTTTTCATTACGCATATCCCTATATGGAATTTCATTCAAGATTAATACTTATTCCCCCTCCAATGCTTGTGATGAAGGAATATGGAATGCATTGATCTAATGCAATGCAACTATAGTCCATAAAACTAAAATTGCATATAATTAAATTGTATGTCTAAAACAGCACAGATAATCATCCTTTCATGAATTATTGATCAGTCAATAAGTAGCACATGAAGCTAATTAAACCATTCTTGCCTTAAAAGGATTCCTTAAATATCTTGGCTCTGTTGTTTTAGTATTTTCCCTATATCTTCATATAATTTGTCTACAGTAAATACTCATTTTTCCTTGAATGTCTAAGATTCTATATTTCCTTGGTTCATCCTCCATAAATGGTAAATATTTCTAGTGTGTATGGGCTTTCTTTAAAAATCCAGGAAAACGTTAATCCTAACGGTTCTTGACATTTGTGGATGGCATTCCTGGTAACCCATCAGCGTAGACTAGTGCTTCTAACCATAGGGGATTTGAACCAGGCACCTGCTGGCTTGTAACTAGCCAAATTCCCAGCAACATTCACAACAGCAATTTCAGCCGACCCCTTGGGCTTGTATGGACTAATACATGTGCAAATATCAGATTGGAAGGGTCATCTGTAGATGATGATTTTTTATAGTGATTTCCATTCTATTAAATGTTGTGGTGTATAACTTTAGCTTTCTAATCTTGGTACAGTTCAAATAAGGAAAAGACCAAAAAAGGAACAGGTGGTGGCTTCACCAAGTTATGTGGTCTTTCTCCAAAGCTACAGTCAGTCCTTGGCATATCTAAGTTATCCAGAACCCAGGTTAGCAGTGCTTGTGCCAAATTTACTATTGCTTACTTTCCACATAAAAGTATCAGTTTTTCAAGGTATGCTTGATTGTATTAGTTGAGTTCTGTTGTTTTGGTTTGGATGAATCACGTGGCTAGGTTGAAGAAAATTTGGGTTTACATTATGGAAAATGATTTACAAGATCCACAAAACAGGAAAAAATCCTGTGTGATGACAAATTATGTTTGGTGTTCAAAAAATATATAGCTGACATTTTTGAGATGAATAAAGTACTTTCAAATAATATTTTGCGACTAGATAATGGAAATACTGAATCTAAACTAAGATAAACTGCACTCTTTAATTATGGAAAATCAAAATAAATCTTGAAGGCAATTTCTAATGAAAAAAAGCTAAATCTGGCATTCTTTAAGGCTGGAACATGCATAAGCCCTCTACCTCTCTATATATATTTATTGCACCTCTCCAACAAGCTCTCTCTTCTGTGCCCAGGAACCGAGGGAAGTAATAATAGGGATGTTGTATGGATTTAAATTCAATGCTACCGGGCCCTTAGCCACACTATCATCAATGTTGTATGGATCTGCTGAAGGGTGCCACACTGAAGATGCTGCAGCTGAATATGCTACTACATGAGAATACTTTGGATTAATAGATAAAGCTAAAAACTTCCTTAGGTGCACTATAATAAGTTTATATCTATAATTTATGTCAGGATTATGTAGAATGAGCTAGGAGGCATCAAGTTATTTGAATATTCTATATTTAGTTTTGACTACTTTTAGAAGATTTCGGTTATTTACAAACTAATTCTTGTTTGCACCTAGTCATTTTAAGTCTCCACTGCATCAACCTTATTATAATGTGAATCGAAGTTTTAAGTTCTAGATGAAAACTCTCTCTCTCTCTCTCAATGCATTTGTATGAAGATTTTTCTAAAGTTAAAGAGTTGAGAGTTATGATTAATGAGTTTGCTTCAATTTCATTTATGTTAATCATGTTAGCATTTTCTCTAGGTTACAAAATTTCCTTCCTTAACTGTAGGAGAATAACTAATAAGTAATTCCATATTTGTAAAACTATGTCAGGCTTAAGCAGGAATTTTGGAGACATGAATTTCTTTTTTGGGATAATATATTCCTTTAATAGGCATAAAGTATAGAGCTTTAAACAAAAAAAGACATGTCGAATGTGTAGACATCTACATGTTCAAGCTGAATTAGAGAGCCTATTCTATCCGCTCCTGATAATTGATAGGTATATGGGTAGGATATGCTCCAAGAGTTACATTAATCCAAAAAGAAACCCAAAAACTTCAAATATTGAAAATCCTAACTACCATACCATGCAAGAAAACTAGGAGCAGTGTGAGAGGGAAAGCACAAGCCAAGCGATGCTATAGATCGGGCTACCATGACTATAGGATTCAACCACAAATTTAAACTCTAGAATATGTTATCATGGGCTAGTTTCATGAAGTCATACCTATCCTTGAATTATATATATATATATATCTGCTGGTGCAGTAGAAAAAGAATGTGGTAATGAAAATTCTTGACCATGCACCTTAAACTATTGAGAAAAGAAAATGACTTCTTCCCTCAAGATTCTGATACTTTCCATTGGTTGAGAAAATGAAAAACTTACTGTAGCCATAGTTCAATTACATAGGAATATGAGAACCACTGCAATATTCTCCAATTACATGGGAATAAATACTGATAAGGCTGAAGTCAAGTGCTCTTCACATGGGAATAAGTCTCACCTCAATTTTTAACTTCGAACATCATCATAAGTTATATGGAAGCAGTGGAGAATTCACAAATCCCAGTCAAGATCCTAAACAGGGAAAAAAAGTTCATGAAATGCCTTTACTAGGAAGTGGCAATTTATCAAAATATCCTTTACTAAAAATAGCCTCTTACTAGGAAGTGGCAATTTATCAGAATAGTTCATGAAATGCCTTTACTAAATATAGCCTCTTAGTATTCTTGGCCAACATCTACTTTAAGCTTCCAAAACTCTGAACACCTGCCTAAACATAAGCATAAATATCCCCTCAATCTAATAGATTGTGATGTACCAAAACTGGGTTGTAATGACAATTACTCACCCGATGAAGTCCCTAAGCTCCCTAAAATAATTGATTATTTCCTACAAAATAAAAATAAACACTTAGAACTTACGCTTATCTACCATTAAAGTTTTTTCTTTATTAAAAACTTGAGGTTGTTCCAAAATTCACAAAAAACATATTTCTGATCAAAAGTAGCTTGATCTAAGCATGCAAAGAGATGAATTCCAGAAAAAGCAACCAACCCCATGATCGCTTTCAAAAGAACGTTGATAAAGGTAATCCTATGTACCTTTTATCAAAAATAATGATTTCTTTTGAAGTATGTGGAATTTACATGGTGCATGACCCTAAAGGTACTCAAATTGTGGCACGTAGATCATTTACTTGTAACCTAAGCAACACATACTAAGCCTCTACTATACAAAAATGTTAGTATTCACACATTACATTCTTGATAGTTACTCACAAACCGTTGCATTCCGCTAACAGAAAATGGTAGATAATGTAATGGATGTATGTATCTCATACATTTATTTTCTAGGAATTTCTTTACCTACATATTGGTAGGAAGCATACCCTGCAGCTCCAAAGCAGATAAAGTTATATCATGTTCTAGAGGTGTACCAACGAATAATGTTATCAATAATCATCGGTTAGTATTGGACAATAATTATTTTCTACGCAAGTATTCAGTATTGAACAGATGTGGAAGAAAGCAAAACAAAAGATACAAAAAGGTATTTGCACTAGTATCTAGACAAATTTAGGCCCCTATTATCTCATGAGTGCATCATCTTCTTAGCAGTAGACCTTATTGCAACAAGACGATATGTGATGGCAATTGTGAATCTGCACTTTGTTAAAAGGAATAATGAATTAAGTTGACATATGGGGAAATAATAGCAACTTTCATATATATGGGGCAGTGCTAGAAAAGTGTATAGTAACCCCTATTGATGGACGTGCCTTAAATGTCTGATTGTATACTATACTTTATTTGAACAAGTTTTTAAGAAGTAACAATCAAAGACACTCTAAATGCTGAGAGACACAAGATGATGGCATTCAGAATACCAACGGTTCTCCGCACTAACACATCTACTAGAGGTCACTAATACTCCATCAAAGGTGTAGTCAAGGTTATCAAGTTATTACAAGAGCTAATATGATAGAATATTGGATGCCACATTAATCAGCATGAAATATCTAAAGACAAGCCACATTTATGAAAATCAGTGAAATTAGCTAGGAAAAATTAGACATGCAATAGAATGGAGATGCAACTAGAAAGAACTTTTACTGAAAGAAACATTTAAGGCATAAGTAGTAGCCTTTGCATGTGCTCGTGCCAGAAGTAGCAGAAAAGATCAAGCAGTGAGAGAAACTGGTACCATTTTCTAGCCCAAAACCAAATAAAATTTCAACACCATCAACCAAGGAAGGACCCTGGATCCTTAATATCAAAAATAAAATATGGGGGTACATTTCGAGCAGAAAAAAATGGATTTAGCAGTTTCTATTTCTTTCACAAGTGAATTGAGAATCCATTATGAGCAGCATAATTCTGGTACAATTAATTACTGTAAAACTATAACAAAATTATAACAAATTTGCAGCATCAAATATAACCGAGCTGAATTTATATCCCTTAGATTTCTTCTTTCTGTAGCCTCAAAGAAAGGGTTAAATAAATTATAGGTGCTGGATGATTCAAAGCCTATCATTGATTGGGCTTCCAAAAAAAGGCACAGTGAATTGTGTCCACTTGCATCCTCAGTTATAGGATGGATATTTGAGAGGCAATTACTTCTTTCAAATGGATCTTTCAATCATGTTCTCAGGGAACTCGAACAAAAGGCAACGAGTTGTCGAAAGAAACTCTCGTGTTTCTAGTTGGTTCTTTTGGTACTTGTGAGTTCATGGTTTTAATACCTATGAGTCCATGGTAGTTATGAGCTCCTGGTACTTTCGGTACTTATGAGTTCATGGTTTGTAAGGAATTTTTTCCATAGTCATCTACTTGTTTTTTTCATTATTTTTCTTTGATTGTAAATGTTTAATTGGACTGTTTATTTTTTATGTCCCTTTTTTTGTAGGGCAAGGGTATGTATCTATAATGTTTTGAACAACGAGGTAAGGGTGATGTAAATTCAGAATTAAAGGTGAAGAGGATTGTTGTCAGTTTTTTTGTATGCTCCTGGAAACCAGATCAGTCACATTCAGGACTAGAATATGTATATTCGCTTCTCATGAATATAATGGATTTTTTCCTTTGGGGTTAAATTATAGTTATGTGTGTGAGAGAAATGGGGTTATAATGGTGGTTGGGAGGAACGAATGGTAAGCTCCTCACCGAGGCTCAATTCTCACAAGTGACATGACAAACTTTGATGTAATAGATGGAATACTTTAATCATTAATGTAATACATGGAATATGTACATTCCATATTGATGTAATAGATAGAATATGTATATTCCTGATATGAAATATAAGAAAACAATAACAAAAATAGTAGCACATAAATTTGAAAATACTTGTTTATCCATACTTTCATACCATCTGCAATAATATCTTAAGAGCAGTCTGCATGCACAAGAATACCAGCAAACAACAACAAAATGAAATCAGCGTATAAATCAAACAGCGACAAAGGTACACAGAGCTACGTGAATGCAAGAATGATAGAACATACGAAACAATTACTATTTCTTTAGGGGTAAGACATGGCCAACAATTTGACAGAAGGAAAACACAGCAAAAGACTACAGACATGACACATCATAGAATGCAATTCCAAGCCAATGGAACATGGTTTGTTGCACAGATTAAGAGGCTTATAAAGTTATTGACTTGACATCCTTCTGAATTGCATATCAATTCTAACCTGTTTACCTGCCTATGGACCTATCAGCATAACAGAATTCTAACCTATTTACCTGCCTAAAGGTAGCTCTGAAGCATATGGTTTGTACACAATATAGCGAGACATGGGTCAAATGATGAAGGCGATTAGGTGCATCTTGCAAGTTGGATGATTTCAAATTCCAAAAGAACAAAATCCCAGCTCAAACACAAGGTTTGTTAGGGTTCTGTTATTTTAAAATAAATAGCAACATTTGACTTATTTCAGAAGCCAATGGAGGGTCCAAAAAAAATTTTGATGTACGGTGTGCAAGAGAAGAGATCTCAGATATAAAGGAGGTCTGGTCATAAACAATCTTAAGATGTCCACAATTTTGTACATCTCTAGGCCCATTTCTTTCAAATATGCTACTACAAGGCTTCAATATTACTGTATAGCATTATTATCACTATGATGTGTCTGAGTGTCACTTTTGTTTCACCCTATTAATTTTTCATGGTCAATCTGCCACAAAATGGAGTTCTGAGCTAGTTTTATACCATGTCTTCAATTTAATAAAAATATAACTTATTGTTTGTGAACTAACAATATATGGTGGGTTGTGGATGCATGTTTAAAAGCCTACATATCTATACTCCATTTTATGGCATCTTCATTGTTTAGATGCACTGAACTCTTAGACATAATTTAACCATTGTGATTGCAAAAACTGTTAATAAGCATTATACGTGATTAATTGTGTAAGCATAAAGTCTGTTCCAAGTTCCTCCCATATTAACAATTTATATACGAAACTTTATTGTATTTGTAAGACACTAAATTACTCGGAATCATTTATTGACATTTTCTTTGGTTGTATTGAAAATTGTTGGAATACAACTAGGAAAATGGAAGGCAGTCTCATCTCATTCTTGTTGTTTTATTGGATATGTTGTGTTTTTTTTTTATTGGTTCTGATTTTGCTATATAGTTGCTGAGTTGATATTACTTTTTTAAATTTCAAATGCACAGGCTTCCTCAGATGTTAAAGTGGAAAAGGTAAAAAATGAACTTGAGAAACAAGTAGATGAATCTGAGGAAGAATTTAAGCAATCCCATGATGCTTTCAAGGAACAGGCTTCTAGAATGCAGGAAATTTCAAAAGACTGTCTATGCTGAAAAAGAAAAGATAGTGTTAAAGGATACGACAGAGCAGTTGAAACTACAATCAGAAAATATGAGAGAAGTTTTAACTTCAACTACGGAGGAAATCCGTGTAAAGGGAAAAGAAAATTTTTCAATTTGAGTTGAAAATGTTCCTGAGACTGTGAAGGATGTAGCTAAAACTACTTTTGGTGTTCACCCAGATGATCTTAAAAACCAGTCTAAAGTTCATGACTTTTGCCTTGGTATTCCATATGGTAAGAGTGCTAATTTTTTCTATATTATGGTGTTTATGTTTATGATATTCATTTTCCAGTTAGCACTACAATCTTGCCATGGTAGATATGATATTGAAATGAGAATGCAACAAACATTACACAGCAATAATACTTGGAAGTATCATTCTGAGCAAGAAAACTATGAGAGCTATTTTTTGTTGCTATAAAATCAGTTGTTGCAACTGTTCACGTGATGCAGGTGCACTTCTTTTTGTTGGGGGTTTTATTTCATTTCTCATAACTAGAAGCATTCATGTTGTTCGTTTTGGGGTCATCCTAGGTGGGACACACCTAGTTGTGAGCATTTCAAGCCTTAAGGCCTGGAAGAAGGGTGATTCATTTTTTCCCTTTGTGAAAGGACAATTTCTTTAGAGACCTCCCTAATAGTTCAACCTTATTTTTTCCATTTTTTTAAAGCTTGATAGTAACAAAATTTTGACTGTTTATATCATGGCCAGTAGAATGCTAGAGTTGAAAATGGACATATAAGCTAGTTAATATGTTAGTGACACGTGACTATATTAATATTATTATATTGAGGCTATGGGTTAGGTAGTTAAATCCATTGTTGAAATGATTTTTATTGGCAAAAAATTACCAAGGGTCCGGGTATTGGTACATAGGAGAATTGGTGAAAATACTGGCAAATTGACAAACTGTGGCAAGCATTAAAAATTAGAAGACATTTATTTTTCTCAAAACTGAAAGAGGATTAATGTCATTCTCATCTCTCTTCAATTTTATACGCTGGAGATAAGTAATTTTAAGACTAATGTGAAATGTTGAACCTTTATTTGCTGATGAAGAAACCTTTACTCTGCCTTTTAAGAAGTTGTTGATTATGAAGCCCTACTGTAGGATGAAGAGAAACTCTTCCTAAGACTACTCCTGTTCTAAGAGGTTCATACTTGATGAAGTAAGAATTTTGATAACAAATGGTGACTTTCTTTACTGTTGAACTGCTCTTATATCACAAGAATTCAACGACTGTTTTGAAGAGAATGCCATTGAGTATAGATTTAAATTCTACTTCCCATACTTAATAAAACATCTTTAGGAGACATAGTAGCTTCATCAATATAGAGGTAGGCTTGGCTGGGACTTCAAGTAAGCGAATAAGCTACCAATAGTTGGTCCAATTCGAGGCATTGAAATTTACTCAAGATCTGTTCATAATAATTAAAAAAACATACCTCTAAAATTTTCATTGTCAATTTCTAGAGAACAACTATTTTCATATTATTAACTCATTACTATATGAAAACTAGCATCTGCAAATTTGGTTCAAAATGCAAGTTCCACCATCCAAAAAATAGGTTGGAAACCTTAAAATCAGAGGATAATGTTGATGGAAGTGAGGTACTCAAGTCAGTCTGTGTTTTCATCCATTATTTTTTGTCTTTCATTTAATATGATATGTAATCAGTCCTTAAATTTATATGCTCTCGCCTTTGCAGGTCAAACCTGCTGTTGTTTCATTACCAAAGAGACCTGGGAACCTGAGTGCACTGTAAGATACTCAATGATGAGTTTTTTGTTTTCATGTTCTACAGTTGTGTCTAATCGTATTATATTTTTTCTTTTGGAACTATTGGTTTACTGAATTTCTTGTTGTAGATCTTAGTTTTTTATCAAGAGAGATATTTGCAAGTATATGGTGCCAAGTGTAAGTTTGATCTTCCAAAGCACAAAGGAGAATCTTTAAAAATATTAGAGCACAAAGGGGATGGGGATGCTGTTGTAACTATAGGAACATAGCGACAAGGGGTTTCTGGAGTTGTAAATGGAAAAACAATGGTCACACCTATAAAGCTTTCTATCATGCACAATTCCAAGGGCTTACCAATTAGACGTATGAGTATTTGTTTGGATTTATCTACTTCTTAATATATGGATAAGGGAGTCTATCATTAGTAATTGTGAATTAAATTTTTGTCATTTCAAAGTCACTTTGAGTTACTGTTTTATATGGTTATTAGTGTTGTCTAGATCTCTCCAATGATAAAAACCTAGGTTAGACTTCCCTTATGTGTTATGCTTGACGTAATTCATTGGAATCTGGTTGGCTTCATTGCCTTCTATGTCTATACTTGTGGTTTTGTATTGAGATTGTTTGGGCTTGCTGTTAGTGTTTTCCACTTCTAAGAATTCTTTGGTTTTGCTTTGCTCTAATTATGTGTTGAACATTTTTTAAAAATCAATGCCTATTATACAATTTCAAGGACTACCATAACTCCTCACATAATTCTTTAAAGGGTGTTGGCTCATTGGAAGAGCACCTGTCATGCAGGAGGTTGGTGGTTCGATTTCACTGTACCCTAACATGAATTATTCAATGATATTGTAGATTTTTTTAATTAAATATTTTTATATTGATTTATTTTAACGGTGAGATATTTTTCTGGATACATTGTTTTATATTGTCTCTACAAAGGCAATAGATAAGATTAAAGACATTGTCTCCATAAAGACAATATGTCTTTAATTCCAACTATTGTCTTTGGAAAGACAAAAATGAAATTGTCTCAACTTAAGACAATTTACCCAAAAATTGTCTTTAAACCCCCCTTTGTGTTGTAGTGCAACTATTGTCTCTAGAGAGACAAAAATGAAAATGCCTCTGGAGAGACACAAATGCTTGTGTTATATATTGTCTTTATAGAGACAATATTTTAAGACAATTTAATTTGAGACACCCGTTTGAAGACAATATTTAAGACAATACACAAGTTTTCTTTTGTCTCAAATTAAGATAATTCACCCAAAAATTGTCTTAAATATTGTCTTAAAACTTCCCTTTATGTTATAGTGTAACAATTGGGATGTACTAGCATGAATTTGTCACAGACTAGAAAAATCGTCATTTTGGTAACTTATTTGGCATTTGAAACAGATTTATTGAGTATAGATGAGAAGACAGTCACAAGGGAGGAAACAAAATCACTTGCTATGCATCCTTAAATATATATTTAATTATGAATAGTTGAAATCTTCATGCAAAGCTTCAAATCTAACAGTGCATAATCATTATTTTAGGAGATTTAAATAACTCTAATAAACGTACCATAGTGAGCAGAAGGTCTTAGTAAAATAGAGGAAAGCATTTGACCTCTCAAAATCAATAAATCTCAGATTCAACTTAGATTTTCTTTCCATATTCGTTTCATAGTCCAAGTGAACTAAATTATTTGGCTCAGCGTCACGAATGCCTTGAATTTTATAGATCAACAAAAAGTGAACAAAAAGTGAAAAAGTATTGAATACTTGTTCTTCTTGCTGCGTAGTGAACACTAAAATTGCATATTATTTGTTGCAGTTTTTACTTTAAATTATTTTTTAGACATTTAAACTAGTAGTGTCTGCGTTTAATATGGGTTGAAACGCAACTATATCTCTTTCCTTTCACTGGATGTCATTTATCAAGTCAATGGCCTTTTTCTTGAATATGCAAAGACTCGACAGCACAAATAGCCTCACGTTCCAATCGCATTCCATCTCTTCGGATCATGATCGCATGACACACAATCATAGAATACTTATATTTTATGGTGTGAAATAAGTAGATAAATTTTAATTTGTTTTTACTTTTATTTATTTATTTCTAAATAAATTTTAGATGATTTGGCTTTATTTTTTTTTAATGTTATAACATTAAAATGGTTAATTAATTATATATATGTATATATAATAATTTAGATTAAAATGGTTATATATATATATATATATATATATATATATATATGGGAATTGTTTATATTTTCAATAAAAAATAATATATGGATTGTTTAGATTTTGAATTGTATTACAACTATATTATAAATAGGGAAGGAAGTGTTATAATGTTAAATATTGTAATTTTTTTTAATATAGATAATTTTAAAATTAGCTTTTAAAATTTGCCAAAAACTGATAGAATATTTATGTTATAAAAATATTAGCAATAATTTTATGAATGTTGAGAGATTTTTAGGTAAAATTCACATAAAAAAATTTTGTCTAAACCTTTCTAACCATTTAGTGTGGTTGATATTCAGCACAAGATAAAAATCCAGATCATGCCATTAGATTAAATATATGAAGACAGAGGTTTTTTAGCTGTTAGAATATAACAATTAGTTTTGACTAAAAAATTATCATTATTTGTAATGTTCCAAAATTTTCATGAATAAATTGGAACATTAATTTTTGCTCATATTGTGTAGTAGGTGAATAAAAAGGAAGAGGAGGCCTCTTGACATGAATAAAATCCTTCCTAATGTGAAAAGGGAACCTTTGAGCAGCTTATTTTGCACCTCCTAGTGTGAAAAGGGCCAATTGCATGAGGACAAGGTCAAGTTGACCAAGTCAACCAGCGCAGCCTAAGGAGGAGTGGCTTGCCTAAGAAGACAGCGCAGTTTTGGAGGGAAGAGTTTCAAATGAAGAGGGAAACCCTAAGAGGTGGGGCCCAAGGTGAAGGAGCTCACAACTACATAAGGAGGAGAGGGGCAGCTTTGTGGGGTTAGATTGTGTATTTCGATATCATGTCTGCTTGGACATTTTCTGCGAACTCCTGCTCCTCAGCAGAGTTTGGAGGAATTCCTAATTAGGAATTCCTGCTCCTTCATTCAGTGATCTCTTGAAGGGGTTGTGCCTCATTTCTCCCACATCTGGTTTGTAGGCCAAGAATTTCTCACATTTCCAGCATTATTTCTGTAGCATAGGATGTTGTGTTGCTGGGCAGTGCAATGGGAGGGTTGTTTCATCTACTCTTGCGCATTTCTATTCAGTGGAGGGAGTTTCTCTTTCATTGAGGGAGTTGTATAGGAGATTTCGAAGCTGATTTGAGATCTTGGCATGTGGCCAACTCATGTTCCATCCATTACAACACAATTCACTGGGTAAACTGCGTTACTTTTGTGAGAGCAGCAACTGCGAGTTTTGATCCCTTACTTGAGGGCTTATTCTTTGGAGAAAGGGCCAACCCTTCTCTCAGAAAGCTCTATATTCCATTCATCTTCTTTATTTTCACTTTATCAGTCATATTTATGTTCAGTGTTGCAGTGACTGCATTTTTCAGCTACATATATTTGCAGATCTGCACTTGTACACTTGTATTTCCATGAAACCCCTGGTGGGTGATCTTCATTGTGTATAAAGAGGAAAGGAATCACATTTTCTTAGCCATTGGATGCTTGTTCATTTCAAATCTGATATGTCACTTATTTACTACAGAAACCCTAGTAGGAATAACGTTGTTCTTGTTTCAGTCTTTTCTGCATGAGTTAGACTATGGGGTTTTGAGCTAGATTGAGGTATATTGTTTTGGGAGATCTGTTTATATGAGCTAGATTCATTTTTTTACCTATGATTCTGTAAGTGAGTCATATATTGAGTCATTTAAGGGACCTCAGTCCCATTTCTCACTTATACAGCGTTATTTTCTGGAGACAGTTATTTTGTGCTTACATGTTGATGTCATTTTCAGCTAGTTCACTGTGGGAGATCTGAATAACCTACTTAAGGTTATTTCTTTGAGCTTACATTCTACAAGGAGGTCGAAATATATATGTTCTAAGGCATTCCACTAGTGGGTGACCTTATTTTCACATCTGCTTCCTTATACAGCGCCCCTAAGGAGCTTGTTGCAGCAATTCCTGAATAGGAATAATTACATATATTTAGATAGAGATTGTAAAAGGCTAGGTAGCCTCTGGTTCTCTCTCTTATTTTGAAGGAGACATAGCCAGTAAATGCCTTAGTAGTCCATCTTTGGCACAGACTTGTGATTTTTTCGAAAACGGGACATTACAATGGTATCAGAGCATGATCTCTGGCACTACCTGTGAGATCAAGCTTTCAGAAAACTTAAGAGAAGAGCAAGGAGCAGTTATCTTGGCTCAGCCTATGGATTTTAGATCCACCCAAAGAATACCAAGAAGAGGAGAACAAATATGGAGAGGATGAGGTTACTCTCATCCATTTTTCAGATCAGAAAGGAGCCTCCCCAAAGGGGTTCAACCAATGGGAAAGAAAGGTGCAGTGAAACTCCAAGAGGGTTTCAAGATGATAAAATATGCAGTGAAACCTTTAGAGGGTTTCAAGAGGTAGGAGAAGAGGAAAGCACTTCCTATGCTCATGAAGGAAGTGAAGAATATGGAGAGCCGCAAGAGGAAGTGGATAGATGGCCAGAAGAGGAGGAGCATCCTTCTCCACTTGAGGAGGCTTCTACCAGCGTTGTCCAGTTCATAGAGGAGCAGCCCACCATATCAGCAGTTGGATCAGCCAAAAAAACAGAGAGAGAGACTCTTGCAGCCATACAAGATGTCTCAAAGATCCACAAAGGTATGCAAAAATTTCCATGCAGTGATATTTCAGAAAAGGTCATAAGAGGTTTGGGAAATTTGCATTCACATGGCCCAGGATCGAAACTTCATGCTGATAAAGAGGAGCAATTTTATATAGCGTTATACAAGAGGGGTTTGATCCAAGAAGGGATCAGCACTCATTCCTTTGCACCCTTATTGAGTTGCATGCAGCATGAGGGGTTATGGTGCAAGGGTTTGGAGAGCATCATGCATGATGTGCCATCTCCTAAGGATGTCTTGTCCTCAGCACTCTCGGATTCTTGTGGATTCAAGGGTTTGATTGATGAGGGGACTTTCTTGGAAATTCTTCAAGGGGTTACATCTCAACATCCCATGAGGTGTAAGGGGGGACACTTGCTTTGGGATAATGGAAGTCTCCATTGGGAAGATGCCAAAGGAGAGAAGGATTGGGGACAACCATATCTTGATATAGGAGAGTGGATGGAGAGAAAGATGCTTGTGAGCCACTTGCATATCTATGACACAGGGAAGCAAGAGGCAGAGCTGTGCTGGCTACTCAGGAGAGAGTTTGGCCATCATGAGACATGTCCTTTTCTCAAGGGTATGAGGGTGGAAGGAGCCTGGCAAGATACTTTCATCATGGGACAGCAAGGAGTGTGGATGCATTATGATGACAGGGTCATTTTGTTTCCACCACATATGATGAGTGATGGAGGTATGAAGGGGCAGTAAGGATATTTTTTTCTTCAGAGGATTGGGAGAGAGCAAGGGAAAAATTTCTCTCCCACTTGGAATAGTGTTGCAAGGGTGAAGTATGGCACTATCATGGTGAAAGAGGTGTTTTCTTCATGGAGGGGACCCCTCATATATGGCAGCATTATGGATAATATCTTTGACAAGATACATGTCAAATAATGGAGCTTGATATGGATGAGAGCCTATGGGTATAGGCCAACAGCGTTATCTCTTTGGAGCAGTAACCGATGGATGAAGTGTGCCCAGCGGAAGTGTGGTGGATCCATAACCCACAGGTTCCAGGATCATTTCACATTGGTTGCACTTGATGAAGAGAGAGGAGGTGATATGGATGAGGTAGAAGATGGAGTCATTTATTACTATGCTACATTCTTCTTGACTTAGATTCCCAAGTATGAGAAGAAGGATCTTCTCCCAGCAACTAGCTCATTCCTCTTCATGGGAGCATGCCAAACAACTATGGATGGCTCATTCATGGATCGATACATCATTTCACTCCTGGCATATGGTAAGAATTATGCTTTTACATTGGCTGATTTTTATACTCTTACCATTATCTTGCAGTGCATGGCTCTAGAAGAGGGCAAGCTGACTAGATTGCTCCCCCGGAAAAGTTGGGCCAAATTATATGATGGAGTCAGCCATCTTTCACATGGCCTATGGAAAAAAAATTTCCATTTCATACATGTTCAGCTAATTTACATTATCAGCCATGAGTCACAAAGCATTTTTCCATGAAAATTTATGAAGCAACAACTTGGAAAACTGCACTGCCACTATTGGGGAAACTGTTGGTACTTCCTTGCATCACATGAAACCTTCAGAATTTTCCTCATTTTGTTGCTGATCATGACTCCCCTTGCTGATGTGGATCTGATTTACATTGGGTGCATGATTTGAAGGATGATATATGAGTGGGGAGTGTCCTTAAAGGGGAAGGATTCCCACATTTTCTACATTGCATGTTCTAAAGGGAACATGAGAAAAACTATGGCCACTGTAGCTAAGTATTTGTTTTCTTTTGATGTGGGCCATAAGTATGATGATCATTCATTGTATAATCATGGGCAAGTGACCAAATATGACTTATATGTTCAGTTGATCCATTCATCCATTTACTTTCTACTAGTGGATGTGAGAATTCTCACCACTAGTCATTTAGCAACACACTACTTGCCATGCCATTTTCTGAAGGAGCAATGGATGAGATTACGTTGTGTCCTTTTGATACCTTGTTTGTATCATACAACAGCATTTAAAGCTTATACCAAACATCTCATTTCGACATTCTATGATGATCATGTCCTCTTCATCATGGAAGAAATGTTTTGGGGCAGCTTGTTCTTCAATGTTGGAGGAGAAATCTTTGGTGGATTGCTCTACATTTTGCCACTTGAGGGAAATACATTTTCAGCCCATGAATAGCACATACTCTCCACTATTCATAAGTGGATAATAGGACAGCATGGGATAGGCTTCCTTTCCTATCATGTTCAGTTATTTAGCCCACCTACACTTCTGGAGCCAAAGGTGGAGGAAACTTTTCATGAGTTACCATGCAGGAGGGTGGCTCATTCCATATGGATGATAGCTTGGGGTGGAGGTTTCACATTGGAAAGAGGACTCCCCATGCATCTTTCACTCCATGCCTTGATAGGACCTCTAGACCACACATGGTTGTCTCTTTGAGCATTTTCCTTCTCATGATCTTAGTCATTTGGGGTGCTTCACCAAATGCTAGTCTATATGCTTGGGAGAGGCACTATGGAGTTTCATGGATGAGATGGCATCATATTCTTTGGAGGATTCCATCATATGCTAATGCTACTGGAGGATTTAAAGAGATTCACTCAGCTCTATCCTTACAGTTGCTTGAGGACAAGCAACATTTGGGAGGGGAAGACTGTAATGTTCCAAAATTTTCATGAATAAATTGGAACATTAATTTTTGCTTATATTGTGTAGTAGGTGAAGAAAAATAAAGAGGAGGCCTCTTGACATGAATAAAATCCTTTCTAATGTGAAAAGGGAACCTTTGAGCAGCTTATTTTTCACCTCCTAGTGTGAAAAGGGCCAATTGCATGAGGACAAGGTCAAGTTGACCAAGTCAACCAGCGTAGCCTAAGGAGGAGTGGCTTGCCTAAAAAGACAACACAGTTTTGGAGGGAAGAGTTTCAAATGAAGAGGGAAACCCTAAGAGGTGGGAACCAAGGTGAAGGAGCTCACAACTACATAAGGAGGAGAGGGGCATCTTTGTGGGGTTAGATTGTGTATTTTGATTTCATGTTTGCTTAGACATTTTCTGTAAACTCCTACTGCTCAGCAGAGTTTGGAGGAATTCTTGTTTAGGAATTCCTTCTCCTTAATTGAGTGATCTCTTGAAGGGGTTGTGCTTCATTTCTCCCACATTTGGTTTGTAGGCCAAGAATTTCTCACATTGATAGCGTTATTTTTGTATCAGAGGACATTGTTTTGTTGGGCAGTGCAGTGGGAGGGTTGTTTCATCTACTTTGTGCATTTCTATTCAGTGGAGGGAGCTTCTCTTGCATTGAGGGAGTTGTATAGGAGATTTCAGAGCTGATTTGAGATCTTGGAATGTGGCTAAATCATGTTCCATCCATTACAGCACAATTCACTAGGTAAACTACGTTATTCTTGTGACAGCAGCAGCTGTGGGGTTTGATCCATTACTTGAGGGCTTATTCTTTGGAGAAAGGGCCAACCCTTCTCCCGGAAAGCTCTATATTCCATTCCTCTTCTTCATTTTCATATTATTAGTCATATTTATGTTCATTGTTGTAGTGACTACATTTTCCAGCTACATATATTTGCAGATCTACACTTGTACACTTGTATTTCCATGAAACCCCTTGTGGGTGATCTTCATTGTGAATAAAGAGGAAAGGAATCACATTTTCTTAGCCATTGGATGATTTTTCATTTCATATCTAATATGTCACTTATTTACTGCAAAAACCCTAGTAGGAATAACGTTGTTCTTGTTTCAGTCTTTTCTGCATGAGTTAGACTATGGGGTTTTAAGCTAGATTGAGGCATATTGTTTTGGGAGATCTGTTTATATGAGCTAGATTCATTTGTTTTACCTCTTATTATGTAATTAAGTCATATATTGAGTCATATAAGGGACCTCAATCCCATTTCTCACTTATACAGAATTATTTTCTGGAGACAGTTATTTTGTGCTTACATGTTGTTGCCATTTTCAACTAGTTCACTGTGGGAGATCTGAATAACCTGCTTAAGGTTATCTCTTTGAGTTTACATTCTGCAAGGATGTCGAAATATATATTTTCTAAGGCATTCCAGTAGTGGGTGGTCTTATTTCCACATCCTGCTTCCTTATACAACATCCCTAAGGAGCTTGCTGCAACAATTCCATAATAGGAATAATTACATATCTGTAGACAGAGACTGCTAAAGGCTAGGTAGCCTCTGGTTCTCTCCCTTATTTGGAAGGAGACATAGCTAGTAAATGCCTCAGGAGTCCATCTCTAGCACAAACTTGTGACTTTTCCAAAAACGGGACATTACATTATTTTACAAACAAATTTCAATTAAAATAAAGTAATAGATGAAAATTTAGCAATAAATAAATAATTAAATTAATTTTATTAATATTATTATTTTAATCAATACAGTAATAGTAAGGTCAAACTTAATTATTCTAAACAATGAAACTGAAAAATAGTAATAAGAAAATGAAATAAATAAACAAAATAAACAAAATAAAAATAATAAGGTTGTAACACCTCATGGTAGTTAACTGTGAGTGCATTTATTTTCCTAATTATTTAGAGCTGTAATTGGATGGGATCGTGGAAGCCAAGTGAAAATTTGGCTATGTATTTAGTTATACATGAATGTTATTTTGAAAATTTAAAATCTAGGAAATTCAAGAAGGTTGATCTATAACAAATTCTAACCCCAGTTAGTTAAATAGTTACCACCTTCTTCCTAGGAGATAAAAATAGGATCTCAGAGAGGAGGGGTTCTACATTTTTCTTAGAGTCTAACCACAAATAAGAAAGATAGTATGTAGTATTGGAAAGATATTGCGAAGGAGAAAATCATGAGCTGGACTTGGACTAGTGGAGAACTCCAACACATACATAGTTTAGAGGGCTGGATTGTAGTCTTGATCCTTATTGTGTGACTCTAATAAGTATCACTACTCGATAATCTCTGGTGAATGTCTGGGGAGAGGACATAATTGTTGCATACTCCTCTATGGTGGAAATTTGGGGGGAGGAGGTGGACATAATTTCATCCTCAAGGTTGGGTGGATCAGTTCACGCTTATTGGTATTCTTGGAACTATGAGATAAATAAGTGGTTTTACGTTAATATGTATGTTTCTTGGATTTAATCTGTTAAGAAATAATGGGTTAAGTCTTCAAATTATGTTTTGTTGTTATATTGAAAATTAAATAAGAGGATATATGGAAATTCTGTGAACAATTAATGAGTTATGTTACAAATTCATTTTCTAACCTTCTGTTGAAAGTTTAGTAAGAGGCTATAGAAAAATTTTGTGGATACACTTACTCAAAATGAAAAGGTATATAGTTGTATATAGTTGAGAGATGTTATGAAAAATTGATGTTTGTTTCTTTCCTTTGTTTCACGAACCCGACACAACACGTATGGAGTGATAGTCACTGATGTAGAAATTAGTAAACAAAATCCATGAGAGACTGAGCCAGAAAACCCAGTTTGGGTGAAATGGACCATGGGAGGGTTCCATGTGGAAAAATATTGTAAATGTGCTAAAATATATCCCTAACACAAATAAATTATGACATACATAATAGAGACATCAAGAAAGAATGACACAAGGAAAAAATGGGAAAGGGGTAGCCTTAGGGTTGAAAGACACCAAGAAGGTTGAGACCAGACCACCAAAAGAACCAACACCTTGGTTTGGTCCTTCATTGCCAGTTCTTAGATAAGGTAACAAAAAAACAACAAGAACATGAGCCATGCAACCACGAGTTTATATAAAAAAATTAGGATATGTGACTTCTATGGAGATAATAGTAGAATTTTAACCAGAAAATACATATAGCAAAACTATGAACAAAGAACAGTAAATTCATGTAATTATTATGAAACAGGGAAAATTCTAGAACATAGCAAAACCGTGAAAAAATAACAGTAAATTCATGTTATTATTATCAAACTAGGAATATTCTAGAACAAAATCTATTATTTCATAGAACGTAATAATTTGCAACAAACACAAATGGATTTGTTCATAAAACTTAACAAATCAAAATTGTTAATTCAAAGTCCAATAGAGAAACCAAATTTAATTTCTACATTGGCTCCAAATTACTAGCAGGAACCATCAACATCTTTCTTTAAATGTAATAAAAAAAAGAACCCCATAAACAAAATTTGGATGTGTTAGTGTCTTTCAGTCCTTTCAGTCACTAGTGATCAAATTATTCTCTTTCATATGGTTGATAGCGTCCTAGGGAAATTTTTTATAGTTTCAATAGGTTTTCAAGTAATGTTTTTTCATTTGTTAGTAATCTAGGTCATTACTACTCCCTTAATTCTAATGGTCAATAAATATTGTCATGGTGAGGTCATTATTCCTTGGAAGAGTATCTTGGTAATCTTGGTCATCATTCTAGTTATCATTCCATATAGTGTCATCATTAGGTCATGTTATTAAATTTCATGTAAGTAGGTCAGTCATCATCTAAGGTCACAATCAAAGAGAGTAATAATAGGGAATACTATTCTATGATGATATCGAAATTAATTTGATCTTTATTAAGATGTAATTATGTATAATAATTTTTGAAGTTGCAATACACAAGAAATTGATTCATTTTGTGAAAAGACAAGGTGGGGTCACATAACCACCTATAAGTAAATCAACTTTTCAGCCTAAAAAAATACCAAAGGAGAAAATAATTTTCACATCTCACCCTCTTGAGACATCGTTCGATCAGCAAGGAGAATTTCCACCCTTAGAGAAAGCAAATTTCACCTTGGAAAGCCAAATTTCTCTACTGTGATGCACTTTTCTATGATGCGATGCACTTTTCTCCAAGGTGTTATGTTTTTCTTCAGGAAGAAAAATATTCATTTTCCAAGGGTTTCTTCATCAACTATAGGTTCCATCTCATCGTATACAATTAAATGGGTCCCTCATCTACCTCTCTTTAACTTCATTTTATTCTTGGAAGCTTGGAAAATTACCCTCTCCTAGGGATTGATGCGTTTTTGGTAAATAAGTATCTTTGGTACATTTGATGAGAAAAAAGCCTAAGATTCATGCTCATATACCCTCCCTCACCCTCCATACACCTACCATGACACTTTCCCCCATAATTTTCCCTTATTTTATTCATTTTCCTACAAACCGTAGCCTATACTACACTTTCTTAGGCTAAGACAATGCTTTTCACTTTTTCACCCCTTCCCCTCACTCATTTCCCAAAAATTCCATCTCCCTATAGTCCCTAACATATATCACTGCCTCCATAAAATTTCCCAATAATTTATAACCCCACAAACCCCTTCATCTCCCTCCATTCCTAAAACTGCCCAAAATCCCCTGTTTTCCTAAATTAAAGCCCTAATTTCACTTAGTGAGCTAGGGTTTCACATGGACTTAGAGACCACTCACCAGAGGAAGAAAAAGGGAGGTTATATAATTAGATATGCACCCACAAAATTCCAAGAAATATTATCTTCACCTTTTGCAAGATGTGGGTTGTCTAGGGTTTACATTGCACACAGGGACAATTCTACTTCAAAATTAGTTTCTGAAGTAAGGAAGATGAATTTGACAACAGTGAAAGAGGTTTTTATCCTTCACGGAACAAGGAAAAAAAAATCCTTCAGTTTATGAACAGGTGTTATTATTTCAAATAAATTCCCAAACTACATATGCTACAGGAGGTTTTCTGCACTTTTGGATAGCTTGACTTCAATTCAGTTTTTTAGGGGATTGGAGAAGGTGTTTGCAATGCTTAATGACTCCATTGTGTATCAGACATCATACACTTTTCTAAAATATGAATTGCAGCCCAAAATGCATCAAGGAAGGCCTCCAAACACCCTCTCAAAGACCAAATTTTGCTTCTGCTAAGAGCTAATTGTGCTTCTGCAATTTTTAGTGACCAACGGAAAACTTGGATTTTCAACAGTTGGAAACGTTTTTTTGAAAAATCAAGGAGGTTTTAGTTCATAACATACCAAAGAACAAAAATGTCTCTCAATTTTGTAAAAAAAATTATGGTTAGAGAGATACTGCTCCACCTCTAAGCCCTGTTTTTGGGAAATTTTTACTGACTTTTGGCTAAAACAGGAAAACACAATCAACCAAAAGTGCAGCACCTTGTCGCTACGCTTTTCCCTCAGAGCTCTAAATCACCAAAACTTTACAGGCATTGATATCTTATGACCTACACATGTTAGCTATCTTGTTTTTGTGCCATGCCAACTTACTGGGTGGAAGAAAAATGCAAAAAAGAGGCTAAAATCCACTTTTTCCACCATTTTCACCTTAGCAGTGTGCTTTTGGAGAGACCTTGGGAGAATCGATTTTTATTAGCCTTGGAGAGGAAATTTTTCTTTATTAAGGACTCTATGGAAAAATAGACATCCTAATATTTCTAATGGTACCTTCAGATAACATTTGGATCATAGGAGCTTCATCAAAATTTCCCTGCAAGTTGGCACTACGCTTTTCCCTTATGGCGCTTTGCTTTTCCATGGAGGTCAAATTTTCCAGTTTTATCGGTGAAACTCAGTTCCCAATGATGTAATTTATCTTTTTTTTAAGTTGATATGATGTATTTTAATGTAATTTAGCTTTGATGTAATTTTTATGTAATTATGAGGTTCATTTATGATAGAAAGGTCAATCAAAGGCTAAAAGGAGAGTTTGTTTTAACCTCCCTAATCTTAGGTTTGGTTAGAGAAAATTGTGTAAATTTTCCTATCAAGAGGGATTCGACCCCTGAGAGAGGGGAAGATGGTTTTGGTCTATATTTATCTAGTTTTTAGTCAGATTCAATGTTGAACATTAGAGAGTAGAAGGCTTGGAGCTTTGTGTACAGTTTATATTTGCAGAAATACAAGGCCAGTTACAACTATTATATAGGGACTCGTGTGGTATGATTTTTTGGTTGCTTTTTCTTATGTAATTTACTTTTATGAATGATTATTTCATCTTCTTTCCATATCTTTGCTTTTAGTGATCTTCCTATAAGATGTTAAACAAAATTATTTAAGCTTATGCTCTATTTTGGTAGGAATTTCATGTTTATGTTATTCATCTTCTAATAAATGAACTCATTCTTGTCATGCTCATTCTGGACCTTTTATTTTCCACCCTACACTAAAATTGACAACCTCAAAGTGTCACTAAACATACCTTCCATGCCTCTTTGTATCCCTAAAACTGAAATATTTTAGATCTAACCTAGTTTCCTTGACCTCTCCTCCTCATCCAACATAAAAGAAAAAATTTAAAACCCTAGAACTCAATCCTAGTTTAATATCCCTTTACCCTCTTCAGTCATATTTTGACTATAAGATCATGGAGAGTTCCCTCTCTGATTTGGTATGGCTAGCTACCAAATCCATAGTCGTTCAAATTTACCTCCTTTGGTTTGCATTCTCATCCTTGGGACACTGTGGAAGATAATAGGATGTATATAGAAGAACTCAACATGAGTAAATTGTAGGAACCCAAAACCTTTCGTAGGATATGGCAATAAACAACAACAATAATTACTTGCACCGATTGGTGTTTCTCCTGCGCAGGGAACAAAACAGCTCGATACTCCTTGAGATTTAAAAAAGGGAATATGGGAACCAGAACATTAAAGAAAAGTACCTAGAAACCTTGTGAAGATGTTTTGAAAACCTCAAACCCTGGAAACCCTGTGAAGTTGCTGTGACAATCTTGAATTCGCCAGTAAAGTGAGAAAGTGTCGGAGTCGATACGGAGAACCCGCCCATTTTACTCAAAGGAAAATATCATAAGAGCCATGGATACTTCAGACTGAAACAAGAAGAAGATGATGGAATAATCCCCCTTATGGAACAACTTACCGGTGGTTAGCAACAAACAGGAGGTACGTAACAACTTTTTACTACAGTTGTATTGTATTCACATAATTACAATATATGTAATATTTTTTATATTGATCATATTAGTATAATTTTTACTAGATATATATTTTTTAGAATACACATGAACTCACATATTTATTGTAAATTATAAATGTGATAATTGATGTTTATAAAATCTGTAATGTTTGAAACTTTTCTCTTGCATGAATTTAAGAGGGGTGTTTTCCTCAATGCATATATTATGTCTACCATGTTGCATTTCAATTGAAATATAGAAAAAGTGAAGAAGAATAGAAAATGAGTCAAATAAACAACCACTGGGATAATAGAAAAAATACTCTAATATATGTAAATTGATTCCAAATAACTTGTGAACTATTTAGTGCAATTTTGACCATTTCAATGCAAAACTATTTTCCATTGCCATAAAGTATATTTAGAGAATGTGACGAATAATATAAATGTGAAAATGGTTTATATAATTAAGAGCATGGACTGCAATGAATGTTCAATCAACACATATGATACTAGAAAATTTCTAGATCTCATATATTATCTAGTGTACATTGTCTTTGTCACTATATTTTTTCCCTATTTTTTGTTTCAAAATACTCCGAAAATGAGTATGTGGCACTGAAAAAAAGGAGTAGATGAAATGGAAATAATAAACCTTGAAGATTTCATTATTTTAAATTGAAACATAATTTAAAACTAAAGACATTATACAATTTAAAATAGTAGCAACAAAACCGCTATTATCATTTTATCAAATTTAAAAACACAACATTTAATTTGAAAAAATACATAGTTTCTTTTTGACAATTATTGTAAATTCTTTCCAAAACTTATAAATAAATTACAATCCAAATATTAATCTAAATAAAATTAAAAATTACAATATAGCTTCCTATAATAAAAAACATTAATTTAAAATAAGAAGCATAAATCTATTTAAAACAATAATTTAAAATAAGAAGCATATAGCTATTTAAAACAAAAATCATATTCAATATTTTATTGAAATAATAAGCATATTCAAATTCTTATTACTATAAGGCTATCAATTGCACCATGTCTGTGTTACTAAACTATTTTTTCATTATAAAGACATTATGCTATCAAATAAAATGTAAAGTATTTTTGTTCCTAGGATAATGTAGTATTTGTTTTTTAAGACTTGCTACAAATGGATATAGTTCCAATTAATTGAAAATAACTATGGTTAACACATGAACACCACAATATTTTCACATATGCACATCACATAAATTGAACAAAGTCTCATAACTAGTGTGTCCATATGCGAAAAAAATCCTATCGTAAACCACTTTCGGCATTACTTATCTCATGGACATGATGTTGATTTGAATTCATTGCATACAGAATTGACTCTTGAATACCTTTATTATGTTCATCATTTTAATGATCTTGAAGTCTACTTGGAAGGATTATATACACCTTCTTCTATTTGTACTTCATCTACAATTAGCTTTTGGGGGGATGCATTTTCTATCAAATGGTTCTCCAAGTGGTTGTCAGTTTCAGTCAATGTTTCTCCATTTACAAATGGCCAAGTATATCTACGGTTCAATTCAAACATTCATGGTTAACAACATAATATTTTTCTACATAACCAAAATCCTGCATGTGGACATTTTGAACCACTCTTGTTACATAGGACAGTGGATAATGTGGCTTCAATAGATAGAAAAATTGGGCCATGCATTTTTCCATACCAATTCTCACATGGACAGTTTGACATATTTTCAATTGAGAAAATGTTATTTAAACAAGGATTCTTGATCTATAGTCCAAATTCATGACTATCATGACTCTTTGTTCAATTCTATTTGAATGCTTGCACCATGGTTTGATATGTCTAATATGAGAAAAATAATTGCACAAAATTTTTACAGTTGTTTCATTTGTAATGATGATAGAGCTATCAATTATTTACAAAAACACCTCAATGCTAGAAACAATGAAAAAGAGAAATGTTTCAATGATTGGCAAGCTTATATTATAAAATTATAGATTCCATATGCAAATGGACATATAGAAGGAGAAGTATTTTCAATACAATGCATATGTGAACTCCTTGGTGCTAACATATATATTTGTAATATAGAAACAAAATATATTTCTTTGAGATTTTATTCAACAAAAACTTGCTCCAAAGTCTTGTACCTTATGCATATACCAATATCTACATCACATGCATATTTCCATGCAATTTTGGAAGTTCAAAATGTTGAAAATATTAATGGAAATTAAAAGGCACCATAAATTCTTCAAAGAATCTTGAAAAGAGAAGATTGCAAACCGTTCTCAAGTGCACCTTGTACATATCTTGTTAGCAAAGAATCTAGGTTTACTATATGTTCTAGTCAATTAAAGAATTTGTTAATTGACAATACAATATCAAAAAATATAAAATTTGTTGAACTATCAACGGTTTCACATCATTAAATGAGAACAATATTCCTTTCTCAATGAAGATACATAATAACAAAAAAGTTTTTATTTCTATCTCCAATGGAAATAGTAAGCAGTACACTCATTTACATGAATTGAAATATGAAATACAAGCACAAGGTTCTAAAATACAAAAAACACAAAAGCAACATGTAAAGTCAAATAGGGCAATTGAGACATATTTGCAATCAATCCAAGATACGCCTACATATGCATGTTGCATTTGTGAAATATCGTACTTTGGGAAGTACATGAAATCTATTAACAAAGACATATTATCTACTATTTATTATGTAATTCATACTTCAAAATTCAAATCCATTAAACTCAATGATAAAGTGCTTACATTTTCCAGTACCTCTTCATATTCGACAAAACGAAAAAATGACCTTGTGAAATTAAAATATTTGGAAAAGATATTAGTGGCATCAAGAATTTATTTTGCATAAATAAGACAATTTGGTTACAAAATATCACAAACCGGTTTAACAGGAACACTCATAAATGTTCCTTCTAGACTAGATATAATTCAAACATCTTTACCTAGAGATATTTATGACAATATGACAGTCGAAATTATGCTAAAAACAAAATTGCAATATAAGAATGCCTATTCTTCTGGAAATATTCGACCGATAAAAGTGATGCATGCATTACATGACTTGTGCAACATATCTATGTAGAAGAGCAAATAGATAGTAATTAACTATGAATGGAAAAAAAATAAAAAAAAATTGATTAAAGTAGGCAAGATCATCGGAATGGTAGTCCAAAAAAGAAGGAACTAGACCCACCAAATGTAGATAATGATCTAAAGCCATAAATTGAAACATTTGTACATGGTTATTTAGAGGCCCACCTTATCCATGATCTTGATACAAGGATAATACAAATTTCATCTTCTAAAGGGTTTCGTCTCTTAGGAAATTTTCAAGAAAATTTCTCTAAAGAACTAAACTTCCCAACACTTTTCTTTGAATAAAGTCACCCTATCGATGTTATCGGTTTGTTTTCATATAAAAAATCACACAATATGAACTATTCCATATGTCTAGTTATTGGAAATACTAAGAGCGAGGGGGGGGGCTTGAATCAGTATTCCCTATCAAGTAGAACTTTTAAATATTTTTAGAGCATCAGTTAATCTTCAATTATTCTTGATTTTTATCCAGTAACAATATTAAAAATAGAACACAATATGCACATGAATTTTAGGTGGAAAACCCCCTCTCGGTCAAAAACCACCAAACGATTTTCTAATAAATTCTTTAATATTTAGCCCAGCTGAAATGAAAGGTACAAATTCCTAGAATTCTAGAAAATAATTCTTCTCCAACTCCCACCGGAAGGATGCCCCAAGGCCCTGGTTTCTTCAGTATTAAATTGAATGGATTTCCCCACATCCTAGATCAACCTACCACCCTGAAATGTTCACAGGCTCCAACCTATAGGTGACTTCATGCACCAACCTAGCACCTCCCTGCCACCCTATAATGATAAAAAATAAGACAAGAGTGTGGAATCCCAAATGAGGGACAATGATCCACGATAAAATATGATTCACAGTGATTTTCTTGACTAGACTAATCACCCAATCACAATATGACCTACAACCCAGCCATAACATTATCCAACAATGACACTTATACCTCCCAACAATGCCTCTCCAACTCTATGTGGATTGAATATTTTACAATAATGACTCTTTTACAATTTTACAATGACGATTTTTACAATACTGACTTTTGACATGACCTGATACTTGACTCGACATTGCTTCTTTGAACACTAGCATTTGTTGAGGTATTTTTGTGCTTTCTTTAAATAATGGTACTTTTGTGTTGCATTGTCCTTCTAGTATGTGTCTGAGTTTTCCTATTGTGTCCTCCTTCCTGGACATCCATTAATGAACAAGACCCAAATCAATATACAAAAAAAGTACTTACACTTTCTTTCAAACCATATGTCAAAGAAATATTCAAAATTCAAATGTAAATACATTCAACATTTATGAAAAAAACCCAATCAAACATACATACAAAATACTTACATTGTCCTGCAAAAACACATTTCAAATATGATATTCAAATTAAAATTCAAACACTGATCATACATACCTTGTTATATAATTCTTAACCTTGATTGTTGATGTGTTTTCCTTATTGCAGTGATCATTGAATGCATATTTTTTATTGCTTTCTAGAATATCAATATTGAATCTGTTGTAGCTATGTAATTTCATATCTCTAAGGTTTGAAATTGCGTCCTATGGTAGCCCTTTGAGTGATCTTTTGAGCTTCATAGGTATGATAAATATTGGATTCTTCAAGAAATAATTATGCCCAATATTCTACAATGACCTGATTATATATTGATTCAGTAGAGAGAACTTGTAAGAAGTGCCACATGTTACTATTTCAACCTTTCATCTTGAAAATGATACCCAACAAACTACTTCACGTCCACTTTCTATCACTTCTTACGGAATTTGACTCCAATTGTTAGGTCCCTATATTACTATTATAGTCCCTTATTTTTGTTACTGTAACCCCTTATTGTTATTTTTGTACCCCTGTAACCCCAATATTGTTATTATTGTCCCTTACATTATTATTGTTAGGTCGGCTAGGATTATATTGTCACCCCATGGACTCCTATATATAGAAGGAGGTTTTGTCATAAGTATAATCCAAGAAATTTTCATTTATGTAATGTATTGGAGGTTTCCCCATCTAAGTGGTTGATTTCTAAGGCTTTGATCTCTCATTTATTCTATTTTTGGAGCTGGTTTCATAACATTTGGTATCAAAGCTTTAGATTCTAGGGTTTCGTTGCTCCAAATAGGTCATCGTGGAAATGTTTGCTATAAGTTTTTTCCTCCCAAGGTTAAAAGTTGAAAATTTTACAAAGCGAAGCCTAAATCTCGAGGAACATCTTGTAAAAATTTCAAATCTTGGTTCGCAATATGTTAGGAGATATGATATGTGGAAGTTTGGGTTTTTTCAGGCTCCCGAATTTTACCTAAACAGGCCATCATGGAATTTTTGATATAAATTGTTTTATATGAAGGTTTAGAAGCCAAAATTTTTACAGAGTGAAGCTGAAATCCGGAAGCACTTCCTGTAAAAATTTCAAATCTTGGTTGGTCATATTGCCGGAGATATGATCTGTGGAAGTTAGGGTTTTTTCAGGCTATTGAATTTCATCTCGAAGAGCTGACCATGGGAAAATCGTCATAAATCTCTCTGAGCATAAGACTGAAATTATGTAAAAATTTTCTACAATCACATGGACTATAGTTTCCCATGTATCAATTCAAATCCGAAGGAGGAAATGGTGACATGTGGCACGTCGTACAAGTTCGCTCTACAACCAGTCTATAATTAGGTCATTGTGGGATATTAAGCATAAATTTGACTTCAAGATTCCAAATCAAGTCAGACCTATGGCATTCAAAAGAAGATTTAAAGGGACATTACAGGGCCAAATTTCAAATATTGAAGATCCCAAATCATAGAGATAATTTAGTTTCAATATCGAGTTCCTCAAAAGCAGAGATATTTTCTTGTGTAAAAAATCAGTTTGAAGTGATTCCAAAGGCATATTGAAGCATAGATATCAGTATTGGGTTAAAAAATGCCACCTAAAAAGAATTCAACACTCATTAAGCCATCAGAAGGCTCTTCTATGACTCATGAAGAGGAAGAAGCACAACATGACATATCAAAATTACAAGAGCAAGTTCACCAAATTTCGCTCTCGCAAAGAGAAACAAAAAATGAAATGGAAATTTTGAAGAAATATGGTATGGATGGTTTGAGGAAAGGTGTGGAAGCTAAGATGTATGTTTTGAAGAATGGAATGGAAGCTAAGATGTATGTCATGGAAGCTAATACGGATGGCATGGAAGCTAGCATGGAAGGTAAGATGGATGGCATGGAAGCGATGATGGATGACATGGAAGCTAATATCATTGAAAAAATGAAATACAGCATGCAAGACATGAAGAATGATCTAAAATCAGACATGAAATGTTTGATGAGAAAGATAGTACAGGAAACTCATGATGAGAACAAAATAAATGTTAATCGTGATTTCATAAACTCTAATGTTGGATTGAAAAACCACCATATTCCAAAGATGGATATGAGGAATTTTGATGGAAAGGATCCCGTAACATGGATACCAAAGATGGAGAAATTTTTTTATCTAAATAATGTGCAAAAGACAGAAAAGGTACATATTGCAATTTTACATTTAGAACAAAATACATTTGTATGGTATCGATGGCTTTACTCCCATAAAAAAATTGTCACTTGGTCAATTTTTAAGGAGGAAATGGTAGCACATTATGAGGATACAAAGAGCAACACCTTCTTTAGCCAATTAGTCAATCTAAAAGAAAAGGGTTCAGTGGTGGAGGACATTGAGGACTTCCAAAAATTGAATATAAGGGTAACTGATATTCCCGAGGAACACATAATTGATGTCTTCATAGGGACTTTAAAGGACAACATCCAACATGAAGTTAATGTTCGGGAACCTGATTCATTGGAGAAGGCATTCAGGTTGGCAAGAAAAATTGAATGTAAAATTTTGGTGACAAGGAAGCCTACCACTCGCATCTATAAAGATGGAAGTATTGCTACTCCTAGACTTCCACAACCTACAAGGTTGACGCCACAACAATTGGAAGGAAAAAAGAGAAAAAAGGCTTTGCTACAATTGTGATAGCAAATCCACTAAAGGTCGTAAGTGTGCTGAGAAGAAATTATTTTAAGTAGATTGTGAAGAGGAGGAAGAAAATGAACAAGAAACTCCAAAAGAAGAGGATATACACCAGGAACCAACTCCAGAAGAAGAAGAAATGAGTCTGACCAAATCATGTAATGCATTGGCAGGAATTATCACTCCTTAAACTCTCAAGATAGAAGGAAATATCAAGAAGAAAAAGGTAATAGTGTTGATTGATTCAGGTAGTACCCATAATTTTATTCATTGTAAGGTAGCCAAGGAATTGAATTGTTTCCTATACCCAACACCATAATGTCAAGTAATGGTTGCAAATAGAGGAACTATAAATTACTATGGAAAATTCCATAATATCAGGATAACCATGGGGGAATATGTATTTAATAGTCCAATGCTTTCCATTCCAATGGGAGGTGTTGATGTTGTACTAGGAGTACAATTGTTACAATCTCTCGGGATAGTAGCTTTTAATTTTCAAGAACTTTTTTTGAATTTTGTTTTTGGAAGGAAAGGAAATAGAATTACAGGGAATCATAGGGAAGCTAGGAAAGATAATAAGCTCTAATGTCATGACAAAGCCTCTGAATAAATAACAATAATGCGTAATTACACAATTATGCTAACTAGAAGTTCCAACATCGAAATCATCTATTTCTCCAGATCTACAAAAAGTCTTGTACAATCATTCCAAGGTGTTTGAAACTCCCAAAGGATTCCCACCTATTCGTGATCGTGATCATGCTATTCATTTGATTCCAAGAAGTGTTACTCCAAACATCAGGCCTTACAGATATCCTTATGTCCAAAAGAGTGAAATTGAACATATGATTGCAGAAATGTTAGAAGCTAGTATAATTCAACCTAGTCAATGTTCTTTCTCTGCTCTAGTAGTATTGGTGCAAAAGAAGGATGGATCATGGTGCATGTGTTCGGATTATAAGGAGATCAATAAGCTCACTATTAAAGATAAGTTTCCCATTCCTGTGATTGATGAATTATTGGATGAATTACATGGAGAAATTTAGTTTAGCAAGTTGGATCTTCACTCAGGATATCATCAAATTAGAATGAAGACTGAAGATATTTCGAAAACAACATTTCAAACTCATGAGGGTGATTATGAATTTTTGGTCATTCCTTTTGGCCTTATCAATGCACCTTCTACATTTCAAGGGTTGATATATTCCATTTTGAAACCCTTCCTTAGTACATTTTTCCTAGTATTTTTTGATGACATACTAATCTACAGAAGGTCTTCGAAAGATCATGTTCAACATGTTGACAGGGTGCTCAAACTATTGGAGGAGAAACAATAATATGAAAAAACATCCAACTGTTTCTTTGGGGTATAAGAGGTGGAATATATGGGTCATATTGTATCTCATGAGGGTGTTAAGGTAGACCCTAACAAAATTAAAGCCATTAAGGACTGGAAAGTCACCACAACCATAAAGCAGTTGCAAGGATTTCTCAGGTTAATAGGGTATTATCGCAAGTTTGTTAAGAATTATGGGAGAATAGCAACACCTCTAATAGCATTATTGAAGAAAGATAAATTTTCATGGACTCCTGAAGGAAATAAGGCCTTTGAACATCTTAAAGAGGAAATTTTCCTAGACATACTTCACAAAAACCTTTATGTGGAATGTGATGCCTCAGGAAATGGAATTGGCATTTTTTAATGCAAGGAGGAAGACCCATTGCTTTTGAAAGTCATCCAATCAAAGGAAATTATTTACAGAAAGCTATTTATGAGAAGGAAATTTTGGCAATACTACATGCACTAAAGAAATGGGGACCTTACGTAATGGGAGGACACTTGAAGGTAAAAACTGATCATGATAGTATTAAACACTTTTTGGAACAAAGACTATCTTCAGAAGAGTATCAAAAGTGGGTCACAAAGATGATGGGTTATGAATTTGAAATCATCTACCAAAAAGGGAAGCTAAATGTTGTTACATATGAACTCTAAAGAAAGGATGAAGAGGTTGAACCATTGCTTTGTGCCATTTCTATTATCCAACCTGATTGGATAACTGAGGCAAGGGATAAATGGAAGGAGGATGAAGATGTGGACACTCATTCAAAAGTTGCAACAAGATCCTAATACATCTGCTACATTTAGTTGGAAAAATGATTCCTTATGGTACAAATATTGCTTATATGTTTGCAAGAATTCCCACCTAAAACAAAATATTATTTTGGAATTGCACACTTCTCCTTTAGGAGGACACTCGTTATTTTTTAAAAGTTACCACAGGGTGAAGAAAGAATTTTTTGGGATGGCCTTAAATTTTATATTAAAAAGTTTGTGCCAGAATGTTTGGTTTGCCAGCAAAATAAAGTTGAGACAATTAATATCGGGTCTTCTACAACCTTTATCCATTCCAAATCAACATTGGGAGGAGATTTCAATGGATTTTATCATAGGTTTACTTAAGTTCAAAGGAAAGAGTGTCATCATGGTGGTAGTTGATAGACTTACCAAGTATGCACACTTTTGTGCATTATCTCATCCATTTAAAGAAAGTACCGTTGCTACTGCATTTATGTAAACAATTAAAAAACTACATGGAAACCTAAAGATTATTTTAGTGACAAAGATCCCATTTTTACAGGAAATTTTTGGAAAAATTTATTTTCTGGTTTCGGTATTCAACTAACTCATAGCTCATGTTATCATCCTCACTGCGATGGTCAAAATGAGATAGTGAATAAATGTTTGGAATGATATCTTCTTTGTTTTTTATCTGATAAGAAAACACAATGGGTTAATTGGTTATGTCTCGATGAGTGGTGGTATAACACTTCCTTCCATACTGCAGAAAAAATGACCCCATTATGGCACATTATGGATATCATCCACCGTCCATCACATATTCTTTAACATAAAACTCTAAGGTTCAAGAAGTGGAAGATCACATCGAGCATCAACAAGAAGTTCTCCAACTCTTAAAGGATAACCTAAATTTTCCACAAAATCAAATGAAACAACCGGCAGATCAACATCGTAGCGAGAGAAGTTTTGACGTAGGAGACTAGGTATTTTTATGGCTACAACCATACAAAAAAATTTCCCTCAACCAAGATAAGAAGTACAATAAATTATCATCAAATTACTATGGTCCTTACAAGGAGTTGCAAAGGATTGGTACTATGGTATACAAATTGGAGCTTCCTTCTTCTTCTCAAGTGCATCCAGTTTTCCATGTTTCATGCTTAAAGAGGGTTATAGGGGATAAACTTCCAGTTCAAACAAAATTGCTAGAACTTGATGAGGAATGAAAAATCATATTGGAACCTAAGGAAGTCATGGAAACAAGAACTCGACATCTATGAAATCGATCAATTTCAGAGTATCTCATCAGATGGAGGAACTTACCCACTAAAGATTCTACATGGGAGGATGAGAATTTTATACAGAACCATCTACAGCTACTCAAGCGTTGAGGACAACAATTTTTTGAAGGAGAGGGGCATGTTATGTCCCTAAATTACTAGTAGAGTCCCTTATTGTTGTTAGTGTAACCCCCTTATTGATATTATTGTACCCCTGTAACCCCAATATTGTTATTATTGTGCCCTTACATTATTATTTTTAGATCGTCTAGGATTATATTCTGACCCCATGGACTCCTATATATAGAAGGAGGTTTTGTCATTTGTATAATCCAAGAATTGTTCATTTATGTAATGTATTGGAGGTTTCCCCCTTGAAGTGGCTGATTTCTAAGTTGTTGATCTCTCTTTTCTTCTATTTTTGGAGTTGGTTTCATAACACCAATGCTCATAGAGAAAGTTATGAATATTCTCCCAAGGTCACCCATTTGACATGAAATTCGGGAGCCTACAAAACCCTAAATTCCTCAGATCATATCTCCAAAAATATAGTGAACCAATATCTGAAATTCGGACACGCGCTTCGCCAATATCTCAGCTCAAATGGGTTTTCTTTTTCAACATCTGAAGCTTCGTTGAAAAAAAAATTAGCGAAAATTCCACAATGACCTATTTTAAGTTTTGAAATCCTTACATGAGGAGGATATGTGGGTCACAATTTATATAAATTCTTAGGTTGAGAGGATCTTAAACAAGTGAACATTGGAGGAATTTTAGGACCTTAAAAAATTATTATTTTTTTACTATTCAATGAAAACAACCAATGATTACTTTCATTCCACAACCCCATGGGGTTTTAGCCCACTAACTGTGATTACTAACTTAAAACATGAATATCTCTCAAACTGTGAATAATTACATGGTGTTCCATATATCAATGGAAACATATCTGCAAGTAAAAACCATAAAAAATACCATTGACTCGGAATAGAGTAATTTGTCAAGTAAAAATTCCCATGCAAGATTGGTGTAGCCCATGGTGCTACTTGGGTTCACATCAATGACAACCATTTATCAAAAATCTCCCCATTTGGAATTGATGCCAACACAAGTACCCCCCTTGCCATCATGAAACCTCTTCCTACAACACTATCTCCCTTTTTTTCATTAATGGAAAAGGGTAACTCTCCCTAAAAAATTTCATCCTGCAAACCTGTACACACCCCAACATCCTCTCATTTTTTTACTTGTTTAGGTAAGAGAAAGAGTCTAATGATAACCTGGGATAATCCCAAGATTTAGGTGAAGATTCTCAAATTCTTCATGAGTTAATGGTTTGGTAAAGATATCAGCAATTTGTTCCTTTGTTCCAAAAAATTCAAGCTTGATATTCTTTTCCATGACTTGCTCTCTAAAGAAATGATATTTTATTGGAATGTGCTTTGTTTTGGAATGCATCACATGATTCTTGAAGATACTGATGGCACTGGTGTTATCGAAAAATATGGGAATAGACTCATCAAACTTGACTTGAATATCTTGCAAAGTTTGCTTCATCTAGAGAACCTGAGTACAACAAGTTGTTGTTGTGATATATTTTGCTTCTGTGGTGGTTAGTGAGATTGAATATTTACTTTTACTTAACTATGAAACAAGGCAACCACCTAGATAGAATGGTGCTCCACTGGTACTCTTTCGATCATCAACATGTCTTGCCCAATCCACATATGTATAAGCTAGGATAACTATATTATTTCCTTTGGTTTACCATAAACCATATTCTGTTGTGCCCTTAAGATATCAAAGAATTATTTTGACGAAAATAATATGAGAATGTTTTGGTGTTGCTTGGAATATTGCTACTTGTCCAAGTACCTGCATTATGTCTGACCGAGAAGATGTTACATATAGAAGGCTTCCAATCATAGGTCTATACAACCCCTGGTCCACATACTTTGACAAATCATCTAAACTTAACTTGCAACATGTTACCATTGGGGTACGGATAGGCTTGCAATCTTCCATCTTGAATTTCTTGAGAATTTCCTTGATGTACTTGGTTTGATATATAAATAATCGTTTATCCTGCTAAGATATCTGAAACCCTAAAAGTATGTCATCTCGCTAGGTAGAGACATTTCAAACTCACTTTGGATATTTTTGGAAAAAAATTTACTTATTCTGTCATCATTGATTCCAAAAATTATATCATCTACATATACATCGATAATTTTTAGGTTATCTTGATCCACTTTCACATAGAGATTTGTTTTGACACTTCCTTACTTGAATCTTTGTTGATGTAGATATCCATCAAGATGAGCATACCAAGCTATAGGAGCTTGCTTGATACCATATAGTTCCTTATTTAATCTGTAGACATAGTCTTCCTTTTCAGAGAGCAGAAAACCTTCGGGTTGTTCAATGTAAACTTCTTCTTCCAATTCACCATTTAGAAAGGCTAACTTAAAATTCATTTTGTAGACCTTGATTTTTATTGATCATGCATAAGAAAGAAACATTTTGATAGCTTCCATTCTAGCAACAGGAGAAAATGTTTCTTCAAAATCAATTCCTTCAACTTGTGCATATCCTTTGCAGATTAATCTGGTCTTATTCCTGGTAACCTGTCCATCATCATTCAATTATTTCTGACGACCCATTTAGTTCCAATAACATTTTTATCCTTCTATCATGGAACTAATTCCCAAGTATCGTTCTTCTCAATTTTATCCAATTCTTCATTCAGAACTACTACCCAGTGTTCATCTTGACTAGCTTCCTTGAAATTTATAAGCTCAAAAGTTGCAAAAAAAGAAAGGTGGGCTTCTTGTGATGAACGAAGTTGTCCACTTCTTCTGGTTCCAGTTCCTTCATCTATGTTTCCGATGATTTGATTTGCAGGATAATTATTTTGACACCATTCTTTTAGATCTTTTGGAGAATTTTCTTGTACATTATGGTGATCATTTCTTATTTCCTCTTGGTTGACTTTTGTTTCCTTATTTTATTGGTCTTGTTCTGGAGCTTATTCTTCATCCTTCATAGATTCTTCCTTAGATGCCTCAGATTTTCCTGAAGGGACAATCTCATCGTCATCCTTTGTAACACAATCTTCATCAAAAGTAATATTTATGCATTCCACTATTGTTTTCACCTCATATTGTAGCTTCTATAAGCCTTCCTTTTGCGTGAATAACCAACGAAAATACCTTCATCAACATGGGAATCGAACTTGCCTAACGTTTTATCTTCTCTTTTGATGTAGCATTTTCTTCCAAATATTTTGAAGTATTTGACTTTAGCTAGTCTTCTATTCCATAATTCATATAGATTCATGTTAGAATTGTTCCTTAGTAAACCTTTGTTTATAATGAATAAAATTGTATCGATTTCTTGAACACCTAATTTATCATCTAATTTTGAGTCATTTAACACTATTCTACCCATTTCCTGTACGGTTCTATTTTTTTTTCAGCAACTCCATTTGCTGCGGTGTTCTGGTTGTTAAGAATTGCCTTTTTATTCCATTTTTTTCACAGTACTGTTGAAATACATTGGAAGTGAATTCTTCGCCATTATCTAATCTTAGACACTTGATCTTAAAATCAGTTTCATTTTCAGCCAATTCCTTCTAGATTCTAAAAAATTCAAATGCCTCAATATTTTTCTTTAAGAATCCAACGACTATCATTCTGGTGTAATCATTTATCATTAACATAAAATATAATTCCCCATCTAAACCTTTTGTTCTCATAGGACCACGTATGTACTAGTTCTAATGGACGTGATGCTAATTGTTATTTTGTCACGAACTCAAATTTTGTCTACTTGTTGTGCCAACAAGATTCACATATCATATTGGTAGGTTATGAAATTTTAGGAATTTCTCTTACTCCTTCCTTCTTGCTAATCCTGACCAAATTATTGAAATTTATATGTCCCATTTGTTTGTGCCATAACCAACTTTGTCTTATTTTGCCAAAAAACACCCTTTAGGTGACTCATCCAAAATATTTATGTCATTTGGAGCTATGCTCGTTCTAGCCACAATTTTACCGAACTTGCATTTCCTAATTTGACAATTCTTAGAGTTAAATAGCATCGTGTGTCCTTGATCGCACATTTTTCCAACACTGAGCAGATTGTGATTCATATTTTAAATTAACACATCTTTCACTAATGCATTCTTTCTTCCAAGTGTGACAGTACCTACTCCTATGACATTTGAAGACCCGTCATTTCCAAAATACATTGTTCCATAATTGTTTTCCTTCAAGGATATGAACTTATTCCTATCTCCAGTCATATGAGTTGAGTAACCACTATCAACATACCAAACGTTTATGTTG
Source organism: Pinus albicaulis (assembly GCA_034641835.2). NCBI lineage: Eukaryota > Viridiplantae > Streptophyta > Pinopsida > Pinales > Pinaceae > Pinus > Pinus albicaulis. The sequence continues at coordinate 877,575,934 of CM076575.1, read as the reverse complement.
CTTTGAGCCATGAGAGAGATAGTACATTTTTCAGTCTTATTTTTCCATATTTGTTCATTCTAATTTTGCGAGTATTCCTTTGAAGAACTTCCAAGTCTGTAATCTTTAGCTCTGTGTCAAAAATTGTTACAGTTGTAACATTTGACATCATCTCTCAAATGATAAAATATTTTAATATTTTGCTGAGTTTCGGAATATCCATTTCTGAAATATCTCCCAAAACTGTATTTATTTCGAACATACATGCGAAATTCTATAGCTCTATGTCCAAACCGTCCACATGAATAAAAATTACCATAGAAGATAGGTTGATACCTGGAAGGAAATATTCTTTGAGGAATTGTCTTCCATGGTTCTTCCTCCGAGTCCTGATCTCTTGAGTTGGTTGGAAGGTCTACCTGCTTGATAGATTTTTCATATCCATCTTATTTTGTTGTCATAGAAGGACTTGCCTCATTTTCATATTTTTATTTGTAACCAAGACCAATCTTGTCACTGTTTGATCATTGATTTTTGATGATTTCTTCCAATGCCTTGGAGATGTTGGTGTATTTTGGAAGAGTTTTTCCATTTTTGACTTGCTTTCAAAGAGAAAATATTTTAGCTTCCAATGCTTCTATTTACTTGTTTCTTTCCTTTAATTCTTCCCTGAGTGATTATTCAACTCATTTGTATTCTTAAACATTTATTTTAAGAATTAGGACCTATTCCATTTATATATTTAATTAGTCTTCAAGAGTGTTGACACACTCCTCAACCTTCAGCTCTTTGATAACCCTAATCACATCGTTTTGAAATTCGACCTCAATCATCTCTTCTTCTTCATCTCCTTCTTCATCATATGCTTCTTTCTTATTATGCTTGGCCATAAAAAATACTCTTCCATTGATTTCATATTCATTATCACTGTCTTCATCATATGAGGAGCTATCTTCTTTTAAGAAGAAACTCTTATTAAACCATTTCTTCCTACCTTTCTTGTTGAACTTCCTCAGACATTTCTTTCCTTTCATAACAGCCTCATTTTTGTGAGGACACTTGGCTGTAAAATGCCCAACCTCACCACAATAATAACATATCAATGGAATTTTACCTTTGAATTTCCATGTACCTATTCTCATTTTTCGCGTGAAGTAGGAAAATTATTTATCTGAAAATTCTTGTTCATCTTCTTCATTTTCCTCTTCCTTACAACTACAAGTTTTCTCTTTCGAAGTATACTTCTCCTTACTATTTTTATTGGATGCGGAGAATGTTTTTTTTAGATGATATGTGTCATCCTCTTCTCCAATCCTCATTTCATATGCCATAAGCACTCCATGCAATTCATCTTTGCTAATATTGGCTAGATTCAAACTATACTCCAAGACAAATACCTTTGGGTTGAATATTGTTGGCAAGATTCTAAGGATCTTTCGGACAACAATTTTCTAGACGACAGGTTCTCCCAAGCCTTACAATGCATTTTTTATTTCATCAACACATTCTAAGTATGCATCAATATTTTCATCTTCCTTCATTTTGAGTTTCCCAAAATTTTCCCTGTAAATTTGAAGCTTTTCTTCTTTCACATTTGACTGAACTGCCTATATATTCTCAAGCTTTCCCCATACTTCTTTAGCAATTTTTCAACTCAATACCTTAATATAGTTAGATTCAATAAGCCCACTCCTAATGAGATCTTTAGCTTTTGCATCATATACCATATTTTTCTTTCCTTGTTCATTGTGGGGCATTGTAAATAAATTTTTAATGATTTCCCATACATCGTATCTTTGCGCCAACAAATGAAGTTGCACTCTTCCACTCAAAAGTGTGTAGATATTTCCATTGAACAGAGGAACTCTATTCTTAGTATACTCTATGACCTCCTTCCCATTTTTAGAATGGTATTGAAGGAACAAAGCTCTGATACCAATTGTTGGAAATAATGAGAGGGGGTGAATCAAAATTTCATATCAATTAGAACTTTTAAATATTTTTAGAGTTTTATTTAATATTCAATTATTCTTGATGTTTATCCAGTAACAACAGTAAAAAATAGAACATAATATGAACACAAATCTTAGGTGGAAAACCCCCTCTAGGTCAAAAACCAACGAATGCTTTTCTAATAAATTCTTTAATCTTCATCCCAAAATAAAATGAAAGGTACAGCTTCCTAGAATTCTACAAAATAATTCTTCTCCAGCTCCCGCTGGAAGGACTCCCCAATGCCCTGGTTTCTTCAATAGCCAACTGAATGGATGCCCCGACATCCTATACTAACCTACCACCCTGAAATTTTCACAAGCTCCAACCTGTAGGTGACTCCATGTACCAACGTAGCACCTCCTTACCACCCTATAATGATCATAAATAATACAAGAGTGTGGAATCCCGTACTAGGGACAATGATCCACAATATAATATGATTCACAATGATTTTCTTGACTAGACCAATCACCCAATCACACTAAGACCTACAACCAAACCGTGACATTATCCAATAATGACACTTATACCTCCCAAAAAAGCCTCTCTAACTCTAGGAAGATTGACACTTTTACAATAATGACTCATTTACAATTTTATAATGATGATTTTTACAATACTGACTTTTGGCACGATCTGATACTTAACTTGAAATTTCTTCTTTGAACACTAGTAGTTGTTGACGTATTAGTGTGCTTTCTTCAAGTATCAGTACATTGGTGTCGCATTGTCCTTCTAGTGTGTGTCTAATTTTTCCTATTATGTCCTCCTTCCCACACATACATTAATGAATAAGACCCAAACCAATTTACAAAAAAATACTTACACCATCCTGGAAACCATATGCTAGAGATTCAAAACTCAAATCTAAATACGTTCAACATTTATGAACAAAACCCAATCAAACATGCATACAAAATACTTACACTGTCCTGCAAAACACATGTCAAAGACGATATTAAAATTAAAATCCAAACACTAATCATAGATACCTTTTTGTAGCATGCTTACCATTGACTATTCATGTGTTTCTTTACAGCGGTAATCCTTGAATGCATATTTTCTCTTTCCTTCTAGAAACTCGATATTGAATCTATTGTACCTATGTAATTTCAGATCTCCAAGGTCTAAAATTGCTCCCTGTGCTAGCCCTGTGCATCCTCTTTCCAACCCTATAGATCTAATCAATATTGGATTCTTCTAGAAATAATTATTCCCAATCTCCTATGATGACCTGATTATAGACTAGTTCAATAGAGTAAACTTGTATGAATTTCCACAATGCCATTGTTTAAATATTTGGTCCTAAAAACGGTACCCAACAAACTATAGCCCATCCTCTTTCTGTCACTTTTTATGAAATTTGAATCCAATGCTCAGAGAGAATGTTATGAAAATTTACCCAAGGTCACATGTTTGACATGAAATTCGAGAGCCTGCAAAAACCCTAACTTCTTAGATCATATCTCCAAAAATATAGCGAATCAATATCTGAAATTTGGACACACACTTAATCACGATTTTGACTCAAATGATTTTATTTTTTTAGCATCTGAAGCTTCGCAGAAAAAAAATTATAGCGAAAATTCCATGATGTCATGTTTCAAGTAGCAAAATCCTTACATGAGGAGAATATGAGGGTCACAATTTATATAAATTCTTAGGTTGAGAGTGTCTTCAACAAGTGAATGTTGGAGGGATTTTAGGATATTAAGAAGTTATTAATTATTGAATATTCAATGATCACAACCAATTATTAGTGTCATACCACAACCCCATGTGGTTTTAGCCCACTAACTGGCGTTACTAAATTCAAACACGAATATCTCTCAAACAGTGAATAGCTATGTGGTGTGCCATATATCAATGGAAAGATCTTGAAAATTAATTCCCCATGCGATTTCAGCCCACTAAATGGGGTTACTAAATTCAAACACGAATATCTCTCAAACCGTGAATCGTTGCATGGTGTGCCATATAAACCATCTAAAATATCCTTGACTCAGAATAGAGTTAGTTTTCAATAATTCCCATGCATGATAGGGGTAGCGCTTGCTGCTACTTGGGTTGACATCAATGAAAATATTGATCAAAACTGGTGACTTCTCAACGCATATTACAAACGTATTTTTTAAAGAAATTCATATTTTGATAAAATAGGTTTCTAACTCAGCTTGGATCCCTATTCATAAAGGATAGATGAAAGGACAAAACCGAGTTACTAAATTCGTTAAAATTAAAAGTGATCTTCGAAAATTATTAAAATCGCCAATTGCATATCAATGTTTAAGTAGCATTCACACATTTCCTAACTATTTTGAACACTTACAAAAATATATAATTGCAATGATACAACAACTTGGTCCACCAAATTTCTTTGTGACATTCACTACTACTGAGCATCTTTAGGAACAATTAATAAATTCACTAAAAATACAAAGAAATGAGTCTATAACAAATGACGGAAATAAATTAGATGATCAATGAATTGACCTATTGATAAAACATCAGTTATTCATATGTAGTCGATATTATAGGCATATATTCTCGTCACTATTTCCTTGATAAAAGAAAAAAATGAATTAATTGGTTAAGTGCAATATTATTTTTTTATTACAAAAATCCAAAGTAGAGGAACAAAGCATGACTATGGAATAATTTGGATTCGAATTGCGGCAATATATCAACAATCCATTTATTTTGATGTCATAGGTTTCATTGATGAGTATTTAACTTGTGATTCAACAATTTTGTTGAATCGATGATTCAATTCCAAACTCATCAAGATACAAAAACTTGCAAAAAAACATAAAAATTATAATTTTATATTTGGTTTCCCTATCCCACTAATTGATGAAACTTGTATTTTGCATCCTTTGTCCATTCAAAATAATGAGAATGAAATAATGCAAAAGAAACATTCAGTTCTTCTACAGGAAAAATCTTATTCAAAAAATGTAACATTTGCAATATTTTTAGTCAATATTGGAATTAAAAAACAAGAATTCATTATGTTGTTACAATTTTGTATTAATCAGCCAATTTCATAGATCAAAAGAAACCCTTGCAGTGTCTGGATAACTGTATTTGAAAAAAAAAATACCCTTTCTTGTGGTAGGAAAACATATATGCTCAACTGATTTTATATGCCCATGTTGCAGCAGCATATTGCAATTCTTATATGACAAAAATGGATTGTTCCATGACAACTACATTCAAACAAATTCAATAAAGTTTCATATCTTGTGGAGACAAAAAAATTGAAACTATTCGTAACATTGGAAAAACATAGTTGAATATGTAAAAAATGTTAAGTTGACAAGAAGTTCACATTGCTTTGTCATTGCCTTTGTATTCATCTTCTAGAAAAAATATTTTCATTAACACTGCTCGAGCTGAAAAACAAAAATATGCTTTAAAAGACGTATATTTTTAGAACAAGAACCCGATAATTCGGAGTATATCGTTTTCATGAAAAAATGTTGATAGAAATACTACATGTCTTATTTCTCTTGAGCATGTTTTATTGGCATAATATGTTTCCACTTATTCAATCACGAAAAAAACATTAAAAAAAAAACACAAAAACAAAGTGTCCATGTGTCATAATATTCATTTGATACAATGAACACATGGACCTAGAAAACCATTATAGAGAAAAATGATGATTTACATCGCATATAGAGATTCCAAATACATATTAAATAAAAATTAAGAAACACATGCTGAAGAATACTTTTCAAATAAACACATTATCGATGTCATAGAAAAACAATTTTCTCATTTACTCACACCATGGGGTGATATTGAAAATCCTTCTAGTATAACTGCATCCCAAAGTGACGAGATATTTATGGTTCACTTTCCCTTAGAAACTGATAGTAGGCCTTGTTCTAATGAAAAATATGATATTCAACCAAATTTGCAAGATAAAATCAAATTCAAAAACACGCAAGCTAGATATACAAAAAAATAAATTCATTAAGCATCCATTTGTTTTGGACACATTGGAATATCATAAGATTATGAGACAGTTAAATCAATATCAACAATCAATAACCAAACAAATATTTATATGGAAAATTAATAATCCCGGTAAGTGATCCTATTTTTTCATCAAAGAGGTGTAGGAACGTGAAAGACATTCACTGCATAAGCACTTTATCATGCAGTAGAAAGTCCTTATAAAAAATACTTACAAGGTTACCCTTTGAAAAAAAATGTCTAATACTTGCATTTACTATGAGAGATGCATATATTGGACATGGTGTTACGATCCATTCAGCTTTGCATTGGCAAATTTCACCATGTGACATGGTCTCATTGGCTTGTAACAAAATCGATATATTGAGAAAATAATATGAAGAAATTAAATCTCTATTAATATATAAGGTTTCATTAATTGGGTCTCTATTTCTATATAACATTGACAAGTGCCTTCGTGAAATTATGCATACTCTAGCTTTCCCGTTTGGAAAATTGACATAATATTTTGTGGTGACATATGTTAATCACAACATGTACGTGATTATTGGATATTTGATCAACCACATATTAAAGGAACTAGTTCTCCTTATAAATTTTGGAAAGAAAATGTGAAATCTTTTGAACTAAAACAATTAATGTGAAAAGAAAATTAAAAAATTGTATCCATCTTAAATAGAATTAGAACATGTTCACATACTGATGATGATCTTGAATTATTGAACAAACATTGCTATATATCGACACCAAAAGATCCAACTTTTCCATACCTCTTTTATTTGAACAAGAGTGTACATGAACATAATGAAAGAATGTTGTTTATTATCAACAAAGAAGAAATTATATTAAATACATATGATAGAATAATTAAATCAAATAATTTAAATCACAATAAATAGATCAAAATGTAGTTTCCATATTCTATTGTTTTGAAAGAAAATATGCTTATTGAACTAATTGGTAGAAATTACAATATACAGGATGGATTCGTCAATGGTGTTGAAGGAATTTTAAAGAATAAATTTCATTTCAAAATGGTGCAATTTCGATCAAATTTTGTGGTCCCTCTGTTGGCACTATTCAACGGGAAAAAAATGGCGCTAAAAATATGGAATAATGTCTATGTAGACACCTATTACTAGAGTTTCTAGAAATAATGAATCAAACAACAAAATTAGTTTCACAAGAGAACAATTTCCTGTTCAATTTGCATGTACATGAACTATACATTGATCACAAGGGTTAACAATGCGCAAATTGGGTTTTAATCCAAAATGAGTTAGGAAACATGGACTTGTTTATCATTTACTTTCCGGAGTCAAAGATATAAATCATTGTATTTCTTAAACAAATTGGTACATGGTAACTTTTCCCTCAATGAAAAAATTTCTATTGAGCTAATTGGACTTAAGAAAAATGCCTCTTATGAGCTTGAATATAGGATATATCAAATTAAAAGTAGTGACAATTTGACAATATGTACATTGAACACTCATAGTTTGTGCTTTCATTTTGAAGATATCATTGTTGACTATGATCTAATGTGTGTTGACATTACTTATTTCAAAGAAACAAAATCAAAATTAGCTCGATCGAATCCATTCATGTCAAGAAAATATCACTACATATATTATACCATTTTCATGGAATTCTCACATAATATAGAAAAAATATTGTGGTTCAGAATCATTTTACTTATATAAAAAGCCAAATTGAATCAACAATTGCAACATTCCATGTTCAAGAAAAAACCATTGTAGTTGCAAATTCATATATTGCACCAAATACAAACGTTGAAGAAATAAGTAATTTCATCGGATTCATTTTAGAGCACGCATGCAAAAATTACCCAATTATGCTTGTTGGTGATTTCAACTGGTACATATTGCAAACTAGTCATCAACAAAAAATACTGCTTTCATTTATGAAAAATAATAGCTTCAACTTTCATACAAAAAAACCAACAATTGAATATAGCTCAATGCTAGATCATTTTTGGACAAACCTTTCAGATAGTACTATTTATTTCCATGCATTCGATGCTTATAGGATATATCATCATACAATTTGTCTAACCATATCTTTGTTATTACATTGAACCATTTTTCCAATGCTCATATTTTGCAATTTTATTGTTGACTTTTAATAATATTTGTAACATTTGCAAATCTGCAACCTTGACATATTTTATTTTCAAACATTGAAAAAACAAACATGCAAATATCAAATTCCGGTAATTATTTGAACCATCTACATATATTTGTTCAGTTTGTCTGGTATAACTATGATTTTCTATGTGATGGCTAGCATGCAATTTACACACTTTCATTTTCAATGTGGAATTTTGTTCTATATACTAAAAAACATAATTTGTTTTATCTTCTAGTTCAGGTTTCATTATTTCTTGTGCAAGTTCTTTAGGAAAAAAAAAAGAAAAAAGTGACCATAGTGATTCTTAATAACATATTTCCTTAAATGAACTATACATGTGTTTGTCAATGAAATCTACAAAACATCTTCTTTATCGTAACTTATGCACATTTACTACATAGCCACCAACAATGCCTAATATTACTATAAAAACAAAATACATGAATATATAATGTATCACTATAGAGCTTAGATTGTTTTAAATGTTATTTATACAATTTTCTCGGACTTGATGACTTTTATTTTCATTTTCTGGCAATGAATGGTCCAGTCATTTGGAAAAATATCATGGAAACATATACCTCTAGCAAAAAAAAAAAATAGAAGAAGAAATTGTGGAGGATAGAATTGTTAGGTTTGTGTTTCTTTGAGTGTTTGTATAGTCAAATTACATGTTTTCATTATGGACATGATTGGTGGAAAAAAACTAATGCATAGAGATAATGGAAAAAACAAAAACTAGAAAAATTAATAATTGAGGTTTCTATGTAGCAAGAAGAACCAAATAAAAATTGTAAGTGTTTTGATCAATAAAATACGCCAAACAATTTTTCTTTTTTCAAAAATACCCATGCAATTTTTTTTTTCATAAGAAATATAGTTTATTTTCTACATATATGATTTTAGAATACTTATATCTAAATTGTCTCTCTATTATTTATGGCACAATAAAACTAATCACATTAGCTATATATACTTTGTCTTCATGTGTCTCTTATACATAGTTCAAATGTATTCATGATCATCCAATGATCATTAAGAGATTGATATACTTAGAATGAAACTACAAGAGAAATGCTAACAATTTATACAAGCTACAATATTATTTATAGCACCATAGCAATGAATTTATGCAAGGTACACAACACCTATGTAAAAAGACAAACTAACATCCCATTCAATTCTCTCTCTCTCTCTCTCTCTCTCTCTCTCTCTCTCTCTCTCTCTCTCTCTCTCTCTCTCTCTCTCTCTCTCTCTCTGTATATATATATATATATATATATATAATATATATATATATATATATATATATATATATATATATATATATTGTGATAATAACAATGACCAAATATAGGTAATGTGATTTTGTATCATATTGGTTGCTAGCCATTAACATCATCACCTACTATGCTATAAGTAACACATAACATTCTAGTGACATATGGATAAAAAAATGCACAAATTAAAAAGCATTTCCCAATTGTAATCATAGCACTATTTCAAATCAAAGTGGTAAATGCGGCTTTGTATCATATTGTTTGGTAGCTATTGAAACCATTATCTACTATTTCGTATATAACAAACAACATTCTAGCCACACATGACTAAATAAATATCAAATAAAAACAATTGCTCAATATTAATCATAGTTCTATAACAACATCAAATTGAATATGAAATTTAGTAAATGTTTCAATTTGAGAAAACGATATTGCATCCACATTGAGTATAAATGTGATAATTTAAGCTTATATAGTCACCCATCTTGGAATAAAGATTCTAGGTAGACATACAGGAAAAAAACATATATGAGATTTAGAGGTGAATGTAATACCTGCTAATTTTAGCATTATAATCTGTCAAAATTCTCTCTCACATCAGACATAATGAACCAACAAATTTATCTTTTAAATCACAAAAAGAAATAAAAATTGTTGAATGTTTCCCTTTAAAAATCATTGATTTTCCTATGTATTTGAACAACTATATTGCATAAATCAAAACAAAAATTTGCACCATTTATAACTTCAACTAATCCACCTGCCACAGAAATTGCATCCAAACCACTCATTGTTTTTCCTCATCTCTATTTTATTTGCATAATTCTATTTCTGATTATCACTATCCTCCTCCTTTATAAGTTGTTGCAATGAATTGGACAATTGCGCAACTACACATCCCATGATTGAAAATCACTCACAACTACATAACACTATTTTTTAACAGATTCCACCCAAACTAGTAGACATTACCTAAATCTAGTATATCATCAAGTAAATTATTAATTTAACCCTATAAATAACACTTCTCTTTAAATGGTTTTTTACTATCAACTACAATAAATAATACCAGGGAGAAATGTTCTAAAAAATAATTTTGTTAGCTGGATATGTTCAATTCTAAACAAATTAAACACTTAAATTCGAATCATACCAAACGTTAATTGACCAAAAACGTCAAATCGAAGTATCTAAAAGTATTCAAAAAAACTTATAATTGTATTTAAGTGTTTAGACATTAAATTCTCTTAAATACCACAATTGCAAATAACAAAGGTTATAAGCTTATTTAATTCCTTCTATTTCCTATTTGTCTTTTATTGCTTTTCACTTGTTCCAAAGAAGAAAAATTGCACATAACTGCTACATCAAAACACTAATATTATTACATAATTCAATATTTTAGAAAAAAATAGCTTGCCAACTAGATATAAGTAACGTGTAATTTAACCCCAAATAAATGGGCAGGAATAAAGTTCATTTAAACCTTTTGAAAAAATCTATTAAGTTTTGGATATTTCCTTCTATAGGTAAAATTATTTAGCACTTTAAAATTTAAAGAAAGTTCAAACCTATACAAATTTCTAGAACATCTTAATCTGTAACATAATTCCTTGAATTATCCACAGTGTAATAAGACTCATGTCAATGTTTCGAATCCCAATGGGGATCCATCTTCACCACCAATAGTTGAATGATGAAAGATTGAAAGAAGAACCAAACCACTGATAAATAGGGAATAGCGAATAGAAGAAAGAGCCAACTAAAGACCTAATTTAATTTATTTAGTTAATTTTTCAAATATCTTATTTTCTTATAATTTTATTTCTTAATTTAAAATTATTAGCGAATTTTTTTCTAATTGAATTTTAATTTATTAATAAGAGATAAATATTATCAATAATTATAATTAATAATAATTATTATTATTATTATTAATTATTAATAATAACTATTACTATTTTAACAATAATAATACTAATTATTATTATAACTAATTAATAATAGTTATTACTATTTTATTAATAATAATTCCTTATTTTACAAAGTCACTAATAATTATTAGTGTCATTATTATTTTATTACTAATGAGTTATAATATTTAATTTTTAATTATCAAACTTTTTTATTAAAATGGTTTATGTGTTAATAATCATAAATTTAATTTAATTTAATTTAATTTAATAATAAATATTGATAATAATTAGGTAATCCATAAATTTTGAGGATAATTTCACAGGACAATATTAACTTCTTCTTCAACTTGTCAACAAGACCAAATTCCTGACTACCTTCTTGAGTTCTTTAATAACCATGGGAATTGGATTGGAGCTAAGTTTTTTATAACTACGATAGTTTAGATGCTCATACATTTTTTTTACATATTCATCCTTATCCAAAACAACAATATATCCTCATTTATCTGCTTTGAATACCACAATTTTTTCATTATTGCGAACAGACTTTAGAGCACTAAGCTCATCTTTGCTTCGATTGCTTTTAGGGATTTTTGCCTTCCTCATTATAAGGGAGAATTCTTGTCTTAATGCTTCATTATCATCCATGGAAAAACCTTGAATTCCATCCTCAATGTTGCAGATGATGTTTTCCTTTGGAATTTTCTTGAGGCAACAATGAATCCAAGACCTTTGCTAAGAATTTTTAAGGTATCCAGATTCAAAAATAAGGAGGATAAGTTCACTACTTTATTATTCATAGATGACATATTTGACCCACTATCATTGCTTCCTAAGTTTCTGCTGGTGAATGCATGATGAGAACTATGATTAGCATAATTGTTGCACCAAGGGCGCATTCTCCCCATCGCGTTACCCTCGCTTTCAATTCCACCCAAGATGCTCTCATTATCAACACTACTGTTACCCTCTCTTTCGCTTCCACCCACGCTGATCTGTTTATCAACACCACTATCTACAACTTTGTTATCAACACTACTATCCACGACTTTATCACCCCTTGAGATGTAGACAATAGGTGTCTCATTGCTAGAGCTATTAACAATTTGAACGCTCATTTTTTTATCATCTGCTCTTGCAGTAACACCAGAGGAAGGGAAAAGGTTAAAAAATAACGAATTGTTTCGTTTTTCAATGCTTTCTCCTACGTAATAAACATTTCATGAGCCACAATCCACAACGTTGTATGAGCCACAATCCACACCTTTATTTAAGTCTCCTACATTCCTCGAGACGCAGTCTCCTAATCTTACCATGAATGCTCAAACATGTTCGTGTATGCATAAAATTTAGGAATAACATACACTAGAAAATCCCATCATTGGAAACTCAGAATACTGGTAGAATTGGTCCCAAAATTCCTATAATATCTTTAAGAATTTAATTTTGGCATCAATTACTTTATGCATTTGTTTTCCTAGTCGGAAATTATCTTAGATTGTAATTAGCCGACAATTAAATTATAAATTTTATTCCAATACTTTTAGTGCTTTGAAAAAAAAATAATAGCACCAATGTATCCTATGAGAATTGGATGAATGTAAAAGCCATGAGAAAACTCGCATACACATAATCAAGATCTAAACTACTAGTTAAACAATATAACAAAGTATTGTGGCTCATTTGCATTTACCTTTGAGATATTTTTCAAAACAACAAAAAATCATATATGATAGAAAATGTAAATTTTTTTGTGTCATAAAATAATTTTGATTTATATATTGGTACATTAAAATTACATGATGAGATGTGAAGGTGGGTCAATTTGGGTTTAATCACGTATGGAACAGTTCAAGAGCTGGACCGATGGGCATGTTCAAAACATTGCATGCCAAACAGGGTCGATTCGGGTTCATTTGTAAGCTCAGGAGGGACCAGTGTGGCAGAACAGCAGATCAGCTTAGGAGGGTTACACTGTGGAGTAAACAAACTAATTTCCCAAAGGTAGAGAAAGGACGCATTTCCCTTAAACAATTAAGAGTTTTAGAGGAGGCGCAAAGGGAAAAATGGATGGTCAGGATCAAAGCACAGAACTGGAGCATAGAGATAGACAACAGAGATTAAATCGCAAATTGTGAATCGCAATTTTTAAAGGATCACCGCGAGAGGTAAGTGATAAGGTCGTCGAAGTGCGATTTGTGATGCCAAGTGGTACCCGATCGCATAGTGCACATCACGTGTATTAAAAGATAAACACCAAGGAAAATTTAAAGATGGCGAAATGTGAAATGTGATGTTGGCATAGACACGATGTGGCTCCAAGATGAAATCTAAAGGATTTCAAGTCCAGGAATATGCGTTTATGCATCATTTTATGAAGAAATAGGCAAAAAAAAATAGAAAAACTCAAGTAAGTGACCCAATGTGGATCAAAATAGAAGAGGCAGAGTCGGGTAGTAGGTGATATGATTGACATCATTTAAAGCACAGGGTCATAGGTAGAGTTGGGAAGAAGAGCATATAGCAGCCCTATTGGGAGCATGACAACGGGGTCAAGTTGGGCATTAAGGCATTGTTACATATGTGTGTAGCCACAGAATCATAACTATAAAATACACCTCGACACTTCGGGAGGATGCATCAGCAACATCAGATTCAAAAAAAAAAAAAAAAATCTAGTTTTCATTTTTTTTCTCAAGTATGATTGCAGAAGTAATATTAACAGTTTAGGTAGTCGAATAGTTTCAAGAAATTTAGGAGTTACAAACCACTGTGATGTATTTAAGTAGATAGAAATAAAGAAAAGGATTTTTGAGTTTTTGGACCTCTGGAGGATTGTTAATTTGGCATTGAATTTTCTAAGAAATAAATGAAAGAAGATCAAGTTTCCTACAGTTGTTGATGTTGATATGTCTTTCCAGTTTCACTCTGTCTTTAATCCTCTTTGAATGAAGTGAATTAATGTAGTAACTGGTCTCTTAATTACATCTGTGAGTAAGAGTTAAACAACCTTAATTTGCGCTCCTTCACCTCATCTCTTCTTTCTTCAAAAAATCCTAATGAAACTTTAAACTAATAGATTACATGTTTGCAACATATTATTTCGAGTTTCCTCTCTCTCCATGAATTTCCTCTGAAACTTAAAAGTGATAGATTTTTTTTCTCAGAATATCACTTCAAGTTTCCTTTATAGTTATTCTTTTCATTTCATGATATCAACAGTTTATGGCATTGTGAAGGCTTTTATTATATCATATTATTGAGTGTATTAAATAATTAGATTCCAAGGGTGTTAAGGAGAGGCCATTTGATATTAAAATTGTGAAATAAATTTACAAAATGTCTTAAGCACTGTTTCCTTATCACAGCCAAGGGATTATTTCTTGAGATACAACATTTTATGGCGTTGTTGTCAGGGACGAAGAAACAAAGTTTACTTTCCTTGGGTTTTTCACATTATTTCCTCTGGTTGTTCAGCGAGGAGGAAATATTCGGTTTTGTTTGTTATTTTCAAAATTTTGGCTTTCAAAATACCTCACACAAGCTCAAATACCTCATAGTAGATAGTCCTTGCTTTTCAAGATCCAGAAAGATTGGTTTCTAAAAAGGCTCAAAACTCAAAACTCCTTCAATACCTGATCCAGCATTGCGTGATCCTGGCAGCGGTTCTCATAACCCTTTGTTTGAATATATTTCCAAGGAGCTCCCTTTCTTGGAATAAGATACTCCTTCCACACCCATTTATTTTCAAGAACCTCAGTTAGAAGAACATTATTTTGAGTCTGTTTATTTTACCTCCGCTCAAGCTCAACCAAATATAGTTTTGGTCCCTCTGCTATTGTCCATGAGCCCACCCCCATATCATTTTTGCCTCCATATTCATTCACTGTCACAACAGGTTCATCAACCTCAACCACCCAAGGAGTAGTTAACCAAGTTGTTAATACTACAGCACCAACTTTCTTAATGGATAGATATGCACCACTAAATCTTCCACAACCAATGAATGACATGCCTCAAGAAAACCTCAGATTAATTCCTCATTTCACTGGAGAAGATGAAGTAACTGTAGAACAACATTTACCCTTGTTTTTCATTTTTGCTAAGAATTTAAATGTAGAACATATTGATGTTGTGATGAGACTATTTGTGCAGTATCTAAGTGGAGAGGCTAGGAAATGGTTCAAATGTTTACCAAATGATTCCATAAATGAATGGGAAGAGTTAGAAACTCAATTCACTCATATATAAGACAGATCATAGTTTCTCATTGACAGAGTTTAATGCAATTAAAAGAAATCCTAATGAAAACATTTATGAGTTTGTAAAAATATTCAACAAATTGTACAATAGTTTACCTATAGAGATGAAGCCCCACCCTGTAGGAGAAAAGGTAGTTTTTGTTGTGGATTTTGAAGCTAATTTTAGCTTTACATGGAGAGAGAGAAGAGCCCGTACTCTTGAGCATATATAGATAGATGCTTTAGAGATTGGAGCTAATATGAATGTAGCTAGAAAGAGGAAAGGGAAACAATGAGTCCAAGAGAAGGGGAAGGAAAAGAAGAATCATCACAAGATCAAGAATTGAAGATATGACAAAGGTGATAAAAAATCTGAAAAATAAGCTAAGATGGAATTGGAAAATAAAATATCCCAAACACAAGTACAACAAAACCGAGGGGGATTTAACCCTCAATTCAGAAAACATCCCCTGGAAATCTTGCAGAGGAAAAGAAGCGATCAAGACCAGGTTCAAGCTCCATTGTATATAGAAGCAACACCCGGAGAGCCAAAAAAAGATGACCAAAGGGAGGCTGAGGATCACGTATCTGCTATGTATGCATTAGAAGAGGATGAAGAGGAATATTGCGAGGGAGAATATGTTGAAGCTAAAGTTTCTTTTGATGAAGATGAAACGGATGAATACTGTAGGCAATTCAAAGATTTCATGCAAGCTAAGTTACATTAAAAGTATGATTTTAGGTCTAGAAATAGATCTAGAGTGTAGGAAAATGAAGGTGAAGAACAAGGTTCCATTCCTCCTCTAGTGGCGACTCCAATACAAAAGGACCCTGTTGTCACTCCTAGAGACAGTCTTGAGTTGTAAAAAGACCAGTTTCTAGGACATCTTAACTGCAAGGAGCATATCACTCAACTGATAGGAGTTGACAAGACCAGGCTCTCATGCTATAATTTCTTGGGTAAATGGTTTGATAAAAGTGGAACCAAGACCCCAAAGTTAAACACAACAAATGTGAGACTGTAGTAACAGAGTATAAACTTTAATATATAAATGTATCTGACATTTCTAAGACAGAACGCTAAAGAGGGGGCTAAATTCTAAAATGACTCACAGCTATTAATAAAAGGTAGGTGATGACTGTGTAAGAAAATGTAGTGAATATTAACTGTAACAGTGGCTTATCTAGAGGCAAAATTCACATATACTGGGCCTATGCAACGATAAGAATCCATATATGACAACAATTTTAAAGACAAAGATCCATTACAGCTAACATCAAAGGAACGATGGAAGAGGTGAAGAGTGAAACAGAATATCCTTCCTGAGCCATATTTAAAGTACTAGACATGAGTAAATATGAGTATCTATAACGATAAATCCACATTTAAACATATGAGCACTCGAATTATAGAACATAGATATGAGAAATATGGAGATAGATGAAATGAATATTTGTATTATAAAACATAAGGAAGAGCTACAAACTGTGGATCATTCTGATCAGAATCCCCAATATCAACCAAACTCCTTATCACTGAATCCCAACGGGATCTTCAACATGAATATCAAAACTCAGAAAAAATACATACAGAGTCCTTTCTAGTGAGTTCTTTGGAAAATTTGGAACCCTGTATATGTCCTCGCTTACTGTTTTTATAGCATTTTCAATGAACATATGCAGAAAGATATTTTGGGAAAATATCTTTTCCGTGTGCTAGTATGCAGTTTCAAGTCCTCATCAAAACATAAAAATTTATGATGAGGTAAAAACACTTCCCATCATTTTAAAATCTAGGCTCATGGTCGTTTCTAAAGAAAATATCACAACTGTCTAATAGAAAGTAAAATTTGCAAGAGTGAAATATGAATCTCACTCGAATATTAAAAGTAAAAATAAAAATAAAACAAGAGGCCACGCGGGCCCAATCATGAGTTGACAACTTTTAGTGGTGGGAAGGAGTCGAGGCAGTGGATGAAACAGGCGGTACTATGGTTGTAGAAGAGCTGGCTAACGAGCTCACATGAATTTTACATCTCTGCCAAGTGTCAGCTGCAGGGTCAGGTATTGCGGTGAAAGCTTCTGCCCGAATGTAAACTTCAGTCAATTCAGCATAGCTCACCTGAGTGGGTATCTTGTATTTCATCTGATGAAGAAGCAAGAAATATTTGCTAAGTACTGAAACTATAGTTTCAGCCTTAAGTAGGGCAGACTTCTATGAAGGTATGTCAGTTCGATTCATTACTTCTATCAGCCGGCATTCATACACTGGTAATGGCTGTAGGACTGCATTTGAAGGCTCCCAGCATGATGGGAGACCGACAAGTGTTAGCTCTATATAATCTATTTCGAACTGTTCCAAATTGGCTACTACATTTTCAAAACTTCTCAAGGCAAAGCTACGTCCAGATTCCTTTCCTATCACTTTCTGACATTCTGAAGCCTCCTTGAATCTACTGTAGATGCCTTGCTTAACTAGTTCTTCTGAATTTATACCATTTAAGAGAGAAATATACCTTTTTGCATTTTCTACCCTATTTGAGGCGTCAGTACTCCCTTCGTGAATTGTTCTTCTAAATAGGTGCATTGCGGCCCTCTTTTCTTCAATGATAGTCAAGAAAACCCAGTGCTTATTTACTTCCATAATAATATCAGTCCAAATCAAGCGTCGAGCGTCCAGAAGGGTTAATATTTCCCTTTATTCAGTTTGTGAGGTCTCGAATAGTCTTCTCTTACTGTGCCTTCTCCTGTTTTCCCTCCTCTATCTCCTTTTGCAGAGCAGCAACCTTCTTGGAATTCTCTTTGAGGAGGGCCTCGAGCTCACTGATCTTTTGTAGTGTTGTTAAGACCTGCTTCTCCGCTGCTTGAAGTTCGGCCAATGCCATGGTCAGCTGCTTTGAGAGTGAGTTAGTCCCTTCAGGAGGTGGTGTAGATCATACATGTGTATCTTAGCTTCTCTGTAGTTCATCCATATTTCCCTGGAAAGCAGTCATCTCACCTGAAATTCTAGCTCTTTCTTCCCTTTCCTTTGCAAGGGAGTCTTCCAGATTTTCCTTATCTTTTTCCACATGGGCTAACTCAGAAATTTGTACGTACTGGGAGCCAGGTATTTTCACCTTATGTTTCAGGCCTATGACCCGCTTTTGTAACTCTGAGATGAGATGGCCTTGAGGGTCTTCTTTACCACTCTCCTTTCCTTTCACCACTTCTTGGAGATTGCGTATACCATTCGAGAGTGCACAAGAGCTGATCCTCTCCATTCTTAGGTTATCAAGCACTTGGTTATGCTTGGTTTGTAACTTTCTCAGAGTGAGGGAGAGCTTCACCACCTCATCTTTTAGCATATCACCAAAACACTAGAACAGATTACACTTGTCGATTAGTGGGACTTGTGACATGGTTACTGTTATTTCCAGAGCTCTGTAATTGGTGGTGCCAGCCTCTAGGTTTAATATTGATTCGGTAATGGCCATTATCATTTGTTCTTAGTCCATATCGATTGCAGCTAAAAACCTAATATGGTACTTGTGGACATATCCCTCTAATTTAGACAAGTGCTTTTCCCTGAATGCTCTATTCCTCACCCTTATTTCACTTTCCCCTCTAGAACTACTAGCAGAGACAGCTTGTGAAACTTCTGAGAAGTAAGAAGAAGTTTTTCCATCACGTATCACCACAAAACCTGCTTTGTCGTTGTTCGGTTGACCATAAAATGTTTCTCTTTGTAGCAATTGCTCCTCTCCAACGCTTTCTTCTTCATTGGTTCTGGTTCTTTTCCTTTTAGAAGGCGGGGAACCTTCTCCTGAAGCGCCAACCTCTTCCACCTGTTTCTGACCTGCTTATTTTGTCAAAGCAGTATCCCCCTTTTCCCCTATCGCAGATGAATCAGTCTCTATCTGTGAAGGCCAAGTTTTAAGATTAGCTCGCCACTCGATGAAGGGTCTAGTTTCATGAGCATAAGGAGTTGATTTAATCTTCTTCCTTTTGTTTGAGATGATGCCTTTCAGATCATAGGGCCAAGCTTTCCCTTGCCTTAAATCCATGCCCTGGAGCAGGTTTTCCACTATGGGAAGGGCATGCCTTGAGTTAACAATGAAGGGGTCGACGGTTGTAGGAAGCTTGAGAATGAACCCCTTTTTCGCAGGGAGGAAGTGGAGCTAGTCAGCCTTTAAGGTCTGCCCTAGGTATTCCAAAGTGTAAATCCGTAGGGCGGGAAAAAATGGCAATGTGTAAGGGGAAAATTCTGCACCATAAACCCTAATTTCAGTGTAGTGATCAAAAAGATACCAGTCTCCTGTGATTTCAGCCTCACTGTACTGAAGCTATTTCTTCTCCTCAGGAAAAATCCTAGGCGGGGGATTGTCATGGATAATGGTGTAAGATATGGGCATGAAATCATTCAAGAAATTTGAATAACCCACTCCATTTGCTAACTGGTGCATTGTGGTATTCCAGTCAAAGAAAGGTCTTGGCTGAGAATTTATCCTATAAAATTTTTCTAGACCCAAACCCTCAAACTTATCAACCTGTTGGAAGAGGAAAAAATAGAAGACCATAGAACATAAACGAAAATGACCGGTATTTGAGAGGTCCTAAAATTGAGTTTGGATGGTAGAGGCCAAGAAACCAGGGATGTCCAATACAACACCAGGTCGGGCTGCGACATTAACCATAAAAGGGCTATGCACTCTTTCGAGACTTGCTCGACCCCTTCTATACCTAGTAGTCCTGCAATAAGAGCGAGGATAGGCTGAAGGTCCTCCTTAAATATACTCAAGGGCACTGAATCTGTAGACAGGAAGGCCATGAGGCGAGAGTCGGAAATACCAGTGATGAAATCACTCTGTTGCGTCCATGGTAATTTAGAAATTTACAAGATAGTGTCATTTCATTGAAACTGGCGTAATTCGAACTGGTAGGGTAGCAGAGAGCTTTTCTGATGATTTTTGGGGATATAATGAATATTTTGTTACCCTGAGAGGATAAGAACATGTCCCAGCGGTCATCGGAAGCATCTCTGAGCCAAAAAATGAATTTGACCACTAGGTAAACATGGGGAGTAATCTAGTGATACAGTCTGGACAAAACGACTCAAAAACTGTCCCTATTTTCCACATTCTTCCTGAACAACTCAGGCTTGAAACTACTAATGAAAAATGGGGATTGTGGGTCTCGGATGTGGGCTTGTAAATCTGTAAAAGGTTCAGGTCCAGGGGCAACCCTAGACTCGCGAGCTTGAGGGGTTTTGGGCTTTGACTTCTTGACCGTGACTTTACCCATGACCATTATAAAAAATGAAAATAGAAAGGAAACCAGATAGTGCAAAAGGGATGGAATACCTACAGACTAAGGACAATGTTCAGGAAAAATGACGCAGGGAGATTGAAAATGACTGGGCAGACATGGTACTGGGCACTCGCGCTTTCACTTATATAGTAACCCATAAAAATAAAGTATTTTACCACAATAAATCACAGAACAAGGTTATGCAATTTGAAAACAGCCCAGAAAATGAGATTAGGTGTTGCTAATAGGGCTGACGTCATAAGGACGTTGACACTGACACTCGTGGCATCTGGTCATTTGCTATCAGATTTCAGTTAGGTGCATACCACGCATCGGGTTAAATGCCCGTACTGGTTGTGTATCGGGTGTCCTAGGACTTACCTTACCGTTGGATCGTAGTGACAAGTGTACATTGGGATCGGGCCCACTAGAAATGCCAGAGGAGTTTTGTAGAAGATTCAGACCTACAGCCGTTTCCCTCGCATAGTTCTTAACTTCAGGTGCTTTTTTCTACCACGTCATCAAGATTCGGGGGGGGGGGGGAAAGCTTCTACCTTCCCCTTACCATCCTTTACCCCCCTGAAATTGTTCATGCGTCCCTCTCTTATGAACATGCAAAACACGGGCAAGTCCCACCTCGTACCACTGTCATGCACCTTTACTCTTTTTGTTTCGTTTCAGAATTTTGCTGCAAATTTGCCTTATATACAGTGCCTTAACCCTTTCATATATGGACCACTTTTCATATTTTTCTATCTCACACCTTTTAAACTATTCACCTCTTAATTTTGTCAGATGATTCGCCTTTATAAGGTTTCTTAGGACTCAAAGGATGGATGATATAACAACATTGACTCCATTTGGGGATGACACGTTTGTCCTCAAACATGTCGAGAACTCCACAACCCATTTGTTAGCCCCTTCTGTGTAAACACGACTCCTCGACACCTTTTCATCTTTTTCATGACACTTCAAAATAGGCCAAATTAAAATAAAAATGACTAAATAATGTACAATATAATACATCAGACCTTTCAGCCAGAATCAAAACTGGAAGAAAGGTTTTAAGAATTTCCCATTCACGGGGGCGTCAAGCAGGTCACCCAACAAGTTCTCCAGCTTGAAGGTGTTTTTTCCTCCTTGTTCAACAATTTTGAAGGGACTGAACCATAAAGGATCGAATTCTCCATGCTTTCCTTTTTTTTCCCTTCGTATTTCCCATCTTAGTACCAAGTCTCCGACCTACATATTTTTATCTTTGGCATGCTAATCAAACAGGTCCTTCATTTTCTCCTGATATTCAGTCAATCTCTGATTCACTTGATTTTGGGTCTCCTCCAGCTCTATCAACTGGTTCATCCTCCTGGTAATGTCGTTCGGTTCCTCCTAACAATCCTGCATGAACCTGGCCACTGGTAAGGTCAATTGTATGGGGAAAACTGTTGCTCTTCCGTAAACCAGCTTGTATGGGGATTTTCCCATTGACCTCTTACTAGTGATTCTATTTTCCCATAACGTGAATTTGAGCTGGGAATCCCAGTTATTCTTATTCTCATTAATGGCCTTCTTCAGCACCCTCACCAAGGTTTTATTTGAAGATTCTGCTAAACCATTCCCCTATGCATAGTATGCAGTAGAGTGCCCAATAAAATATTATATTTTTGACAGAAACTGATGAATTTAGCAGACTTAAAAGCCTGAGCATTGTCTGTGACAATCTTAGTAGGACAGCCAAATCTCGAGATGATGTTATCTTCCAGAAATTTTATCACTACTGTGTGTATTGCATTCCTTGCTGGCATGGCCTCCACCCGTTTAGTGAAGTATTCGGTGGCTGTTAATATCCATTTATGTTGCCCACTTGATGCAGGATGAATTTCGCCAATAAAATCGATTCCCCACTGTTGGAAAGGTTCCTCTATGTCTACAGGGATCATGGGCAACGATGCAAACTTCTGCCTTTCAGCAAATTTTTGACATTTTTCGTAGGCTCTTACCCGAGCAAGAACATCTATGAAAAGCTTCGGTCAGAAAAAGCCAGCGTTCAAAAAATTAAGTGTAGTGGCTCTCCATCTATAGTGACCAACACATATGCCCTCATGGAACTCTGCAATTATTTCTTCCACTTCATTCTTGGTGAGACATAAGAGCGATATGCCTGATGGGTCTCTCCAGTATAAACAGTCGTTTGCTACAATGAATTTCTGAGATTTCAGCCTCAGCGTTCTATATGTTTTTTTGTCACAGCTTGGGGGACATCTAAGAGTCAAGATATATTCTACAATTTCTTTGTACCATGGACTGACGAGGTATTTCATATGAGTTTTCTGTGTAGCTGTTTCTATCCTAGACCGTTCATCTGTTTTCTCAGACTCCTCGTTTGCTACCATAGATAAATTTATCTCCAAAGCTTGACAATTTGATTCTGACAGGATCCTAGCTAATCCCTGTCCTTTTATTAGCTTGGTGGGACATATCTCCTGCTCATATTCTTATATATTTGCAATCCATTTTCCGCTTTTCCCCTCGCTATCTCCCTAGATCAAGATGTCTTTCACAGCAGTCGTGGGTACAAATGCAGTAATGGAGGACTGCAAGACATACATCTGCAACGCCTTGAGGGATTTGACCAAGGCATATGCTTGTTTCTCCAAGATGTTTTACTTTAACTAAGCATCACGGAGCACCTGACTGAAGAAGGCGATAGGTTGCTCATACCCCTTCTCATTCTTTTGTAATAATACTGCTACAACAGTGTGAGGAGATGCGAATGAAAATATCATGAAGGGCTTAGCATAATCTGGTCCAGCCAACACTGGAGCTTCTACGAAGGAATTTTTAATCCTGTTAAAAGCCTCACGTGACTCAGGAGACCACTTTACTTCATTATTCTTCTTGAGCATCTCAGTTATATGCCGGACTATCTCCATATAGTTTGGAATGAACCTTCTTAGGAAATTGATACGTCCAAGGAACACTTGGACCTCTTTCTTGGTTCTGGGGAAGGATATACCATGTATAACTTCTACCCTTTTCGGGTCAATTTTCACTCCAGCCTTTGTCACAATATGCCCCAACAGTTTACCTTCTTCTAAAGCAAACAGTGATTTCTGAGGGTTCAGAGAGAGACCATATCTTCGGCACTTCTCAAAGGTTCTACGCAGGTGTTCAATATGTTCTACATCATCCCTCGAGAACACAGTGATGTCATCCAGGTAGACCACTACGAATTTATCGTGTTCCTCTAATAAATAAATATCCATAGCCCTTTGAAAGTAGCCCCTGCATTGATCAGTCCAAACGGCATTCGAGCATACATAAACGTCCCCTAGGGAGTGGTGAAGGCGGTTTTCTTCTGATCCTCCGGAAGCACAGCCACCTGATTGTATCCAGAAAAACCATCCATCATAGACATTCTTGAAGCTCCCACTACCTTCTGCAATATATGGTCCATCTTTGGTATTGGATAATTATCCTTTAGAGATGCTCTGTTTAAGTTCCGAAATTCGACACACAGTCTTATCTCTCCATTCTTTTTTTGAACTAGGACCAATTCGGCCACCCATTTAGACTATCTTAATGGTATAATGATCTTGGCCTTTAATAGCTTCTTGATTTCCTTTTCTATGGAAGGAAGGAGTAAAGGGTTAATCCTTCTTAGCTTCTATTTGTGTGGCTTTGCATCTCCTTTTAACGGGATCTTATGCTGAATGATGTTGATATCAAAAGTCTTCAAGTCTTGATAGGACCATGCAAAAACATCTTGGTATGTCAAAAATAATTTCTGATATTTCTCTTTATATTCTTTAGGAACCGTTTTAGACAGCTTCACAATCTTTGGATTGGCCTCAGTGCTGAGGTTCAGGTCATCCACCTGATTTTCTTCAACCACCTTACTTGGCTGTAATGGGACATCATTTTTATCGAACAACCTCTCCAAAGGGACCAGTCCTTTGGGTATTACATTTCCTTTGAGTTGCAACACCTTATGAACAGCCATGGTTTCTTCCCATTTGTTCTGAGGAAGGTCTTCAGTCTCTTCTTCACCGACATCTATATCCATATTAGAGAACTCTCCAACAGTTTCCATGAATCTTCTCACTTGATCCTCATCTTCAAACACCTGCTAGTGTTTGAAATTGTCAGGGATGGAAGGACGGTAGCGGACCTCTATCTTGTATCTTAAAAGAGGATTCTGAGGCGGCCAAAATTTACTAGCATCCATGGCAAGAGAATCTGCCATTCTGTTCCAATCTCTTGGCATGAACTGAATATTAAATGCTAAGAAAAAGTTATCTACTAAGTCTCATACCTCATTTATATAAGCCCTTAGCCGTGGGTGCTTAGCTTGACACTAATTTCTCACATGTCTCACCACCAATTCTAAAACTCCCAGAACTTTCAGGCTCTGAATATTCATACTCCTTGTTTTTTACAAACCCAATAGCAATGCTTCGTATTCAACTACGTTGTTCGTGGCTTCATATTCCAATTTAAAATATGATGGGACCAATTGTCCAATAGGGGAGATCAAGAGAATCCCAGCTCCATTTCCTTCTTTCGAGTTATCTCCGTTAAAGTACAACGTCCAAAATCTGACTTCTTGATTCCATGAGGATGGCTCAGTCTTAATTTTATAAAAAGATGGCTCCTGTAAATAATCTTGGTCTTCTTCCAACATCAGACATGAAAACTCACCCTCTTTGCTATATACCGGTGAATTTACAGAATTATCGGCCTTAGTGACCATCTTTACGAACCTTGTTTCCCAGTATAATCTCCTTTCTTGGCCTCCAAATACATGGATGGTAGCATAAGTCAGATCTATTTTTATTGATCCTCCAATTTTTGTTCCCCATGATCTTGACAACAGCATCCCAAAACGAGCTGGGATATCTGCCACTACTATGTCCATCACCACGCTCTTGGCTGGGATTTGGGCTAGATTCACCACCAAATCCTTGATCATCCCCAAACATTTGACTCTTTTGGAATCAAAATAATAGAGGTCTTTATATGGGCGAGTGATTTGCAACCCCAATTTCTCCATCACCGACAAGGGCAAGAAATTATGAGACGCTCCAGAATCCAGCATACAATTATGCAATAACAAATCATGGATTACTAATGAGGCATAGAAAGGAGGGGTCAAAGAATCTAATTCCTCAACATGAGGACCGAACACAACCATGGGCCTTTCTTCCTGGAGGTTCAAGCTATCTGGGATGGGGGCTGCTTCTGGGGGAAGCATGAAAGAGGAGACCTGAGACTGTTAGACTGGTTGTTTTAGTAGTTCAGTTAGGGGGACTGGGATTTTGACTTTCTCAAGTTATTTTTGCAGATTAAAGACAAAGGAAGACTTCTCTATGATAGTTTCTTTTGACTCTCCACTCTCATCTAGAGGTTTTTCTTCTTTTAGTACAAGTTTAGCATTTGGATTAGGGGCCAACTTAGAAGAGGAAGGAATAGGATCATTAGAATGCAAAGGCTTGGTTATAGGTCTCTTAAATTTATCGCCGACCTTTTGCATCGTTGTCTCCTTCTGTACAGTTGTCTCTTTCTGAGGCATCTCTTCCTCTTGTTCCTATGTATGGGTTCTTTTTCTAGAAGACCTGAGATCATTTTTTTCTATGAAATTGTGCTTGCATGAAGTCTACAAACTGCTTGCAGTAATCATCGATCTCTGGATCCTCAGCGGTTCTTTCTTTTTCCTCTTCTTCTTGTAATGGAAACCCCACTCTATCAAATTCTTGCAAAGAAGACTCAACTTCGTCACTATTTGAATAAGCAAGATATTGATCATCTTGCCCATCTAGAATATCCTCGGTAGGGCCATCCATTTGTCATTCCAGATACAGTGGGGGTTGTATATGGTCTTGTTGCTCCTTCCGATCCCTTTGTAGTATTTTTAGAGGTGGCTTTCTGTATTGTGGGTTATAACCCCTATTTGGATCAGCTTGGAATGACTTGGAGGATGAGTTCTTAGCCTCAAGTTCAAGCTTCACCAGCTTTCTTGAAAGGTTCTTGATCATTTTATTCATCTCCTAGATTTTATTTTCAGCTACCTCTCTATCTTGGATGGATGTGGATACCTCTTCCCTTCCTCTCCGTCTAGCATCGTGATCTGACCTCCCCTTTGATTTACCTGTAGAGGTAAAATTAGCCTCCACCTCCAGTGCATCGATCTGGGGCTCATGCAGGGTATCAAACTTCCTTTCTCTTAAAGAGAATTCGAATTCTGAACCAAATGCCGCCACAAACACCACTTTAGCAATAGTCTGGTGAGGTTTCATTTCAGCTGGGAGGCTTGTGTATAGTTTGTTGAACCTTTTAATGAATTCGGGCACACCCTCGTTACGTATTTTTTCGAGTGCATTGAACTCTGTAAGACAGTATCCATGGTCTTTCTTTTCTCCCCATTTTTTGATAAATGAATTTTCCATCTCCTCCCAATTAGTAATGGAGCAGTCTCCCAAATTTTTGAACCATTTTCTGGCCTCTCCATCTAAGGACTGGACAAACAGTCTCAACACTACATCCAAATGTTCGAAATTGAAGTTTTCTGCAAAGGCGCAGAAAACTTCCAGGTTTTTTTGAGCTTCAATATCATTTTATCCATTGAAACGAGGTAGGATTTTCAAATAATCTTGAGGCATGTCATTTAATATATGAGGCAATGTCAGGGGGCACATTTTTTTAACAGGAAGCCCGGAACCGCCATCAGAGGTTGTGGGGGTGGCGGGAGAATCTGATGTGTAAGAGGAGGTGGTGGAAGAGAAGTATGTATGAAAATTGGTATATATTGAATGGAGGCTTAAGGGGCTGATGGAAATGTTGGAATGTTAACAACAAAAACTTCTGTGACTTCTTTGACTTCCTCAAATTAAGGAGTGGGATGGATAAAGAAGCTAGTGGTATCTACAAATTCGGCTTCATCTTTAACTTGAATTTTTTCCAGAGAGGGGTTATCTAAAGAATAATCAAGGTTTCTCACTGTGGAATCGGGACCTCTATCTTGAGCTATTTGGGAGGAGGATGGAGAGTCTTCCAAAGAAAATCTAGGAATATCTATGTGGGCTGATTTTCTTTCTCTCAAACCTCTTTTGTGTAAAATATTTTCTAGGTCAAACACCGAAGGTGTTCTCAACTGGGATGTATCTAACTTCAGATGTGGCTTTCAGGAAGCCAGGACTACAAATAGATTTATCTTTTGAATGACAGTGGAGTCGGCAAGGGAAGGGATCTACAACTCTCAACCCTTCCTACTCACCTATTCTAAAGGGTGAATGAAAAGTTTTTCGAGGCCCAGGGATTTATCTTTTCTCAAATTCGCATCCCTAGCGATGGCGCCAGAAATATGTTGTCACTCCTAGAGATAGACTTGAGTTTTACAAAGACCAGTGCCTAGGACATCTTAACTGCAAGGAGCATATGAATAAACTGATAGGAGTTGTCAAGACCAAGCTCTCATGCTATAATTTCTTGGGTAAATGGTTTGATGAAAGTGGAACCAAGACCCCAAAGTTAAACACAACAACTGTGAGACTGTAGTAACAGAGTAAAAACTTCAATATATAAATGTATCCGACAGTTCTAAGATAGAGCGCTAAAGAGGGGGCTGAATTCTAAAATGAAACATAGCTATTAATAAAAGGTAGGTGATGACTTTGTAAGAAAATGTAGTGAATATTAACTGTAACAATGGCTTATCTAGAGGAAAAATTCACATATACTGGGCCTATGCAACGATAAGAATCCATATATGAGAACAATTTTAAAGACAAATATCCATTACAGCTAACATCAGAGGAACGATGGAAGAGGTGAAGAGTGAAACAGAATATCATGTCTGAGCCATATTTAAAGTACTAGACATCAGTAAATATGAGTATCTATAATGATAAATCCACATTTAAACATATGAACACTCACATTCCAGAACATAGATATGAGAAATATGGAGATAGGTGAAATGAAAATTTGTATTATAAAACATAAGGAAGAGCTACAAACTATGGATCATTTTGATCAGAATCCCCAATATCAACAAAACTCCTTATCACGGAATCCCAACGGGATCTTCAACAGTAATATCAAAACTCAGACAGAATACATACAGAGTCCTTTCTAGTGAGTTCTTTGGAAAATCTGGAACCCTGTATATGTCCCTGCTTACTACTTTTATAGTGTTTTCAATGAACATACGCGGAAAGATATTTTGAGAAAATATATTTTCCGCGTGCTAGTATGCAGTTTCAAGTCCTGATCAAAACATCAAAATTTATGATGAGGTAAAAACACTTCCCATCATTTTACAATCCGGGCTCATGGTCGTTTCTAAAGAAAATATCACAACTGTCTAATAGAAAGTAAAATTTGCAAGAGTGAAATATGAATCTCACTCGAATATTGAAAGTAAAAATCAAAATAAAACAAGAGGCCACGCGGGCCCAATCATGAGTTGACAACTTTTAGTGGTGGGGAGGAGTCTAGGCAGTGGCTAAAACAGGCGGTACTATGGTTGTAGAAGAGCTGGCTAACGAACTTGCATGAATTGTACATCTCTTCCAAGTGTTGCTTGCAGGCTTAGGTATTGCGTTGAAAGCTTCCACCCAAATGTAAACTTCAGTCAATTCAGCATAGCTAGCCAAAGTGCGTATCTTGTATTTCACCTCATGAAGAAGCCGGAACTCTTTGCTGAGTACTGAAACTATAGTTTTAGCCTTAAGTCGGGCGGACTTCTAGGAAGGTATGTCAGTTCGATTCATTACTTCTGTCAGCCGGCATTCCTACACTGGTAATGGTTGTAGGACTGCATTTGAAGGCTCCCAGCATGATGGGAGGCCGACAAGTGTTAGTTCTGTCCAATCTGTTTCAAACTGTTCCAAACTAGCCGCCACCTTTTCCAAACTGCTCAATGCAAAAATACGTGCAGATTCTTTTTCTATTACTTTCTGACATTTTGAATCCTCCTTGAATCTACTCTGGATGCCTTGCTTAACCAGTTATTCTGAATTTAGGCAATTTAAGAGAGAAATATACCTTTTGGCATTTTCGACCCTAGCTGAGGTGTCAGTACTCCCCTCCTGAAGTGTTCTTCTGAATAGGCGCACTGCGGACCTCTTTTCTTCAAGGATAGTCAAGAAAACCAAGTGCTTCTTTACTTCCATAATAATATTGGTCCAAATCAGGTGCCGAGCATCCATAAGGGTAATATTTCCCTTTATTCATTTCGTGAGGTCTTGAATATTCTTCTCTTGTTGTTCCTTCTCCTATTTTCCCTCCTCTATATCCTTTTGCAGAGCAGCAACATTCTTGGAATTCTCTTTGAGGAGGGCCTCGAGCTCACTGATCTTCTGTCGTGCTGTTAAGACCTGCTTCTCCGCCGCTTGAAGTTTGGTCAATGCCATGGTCAGCTACTCTGAGAGTGAGCTGGTCCCTTTAGGAGGTGGTGTAGAGCATACATGGGTATCCCAGCTTCTCTGTAGTTCATCCATATTTCCCTGGAGAGAGGTCATCTCACCCAAAATTCTAGCTCTTTCTTCCCTTTCTTTTGCAAGGTATTTTGCAAGATTTGCCATATATTTTTCCACCTGGGCTAACTCAGCAGTTTGTACATGCTGGGAGCCATGTATGTTCACCTTATGTTTTAGGGTTGCGACCTGCTTTTGTAACTCTGAGATGAGATGGCCTTGAGGGTCTGCTTTACCACTCTCCTTTCCTTTCACCACTTGTTGAGGAGGTAAATCCCCTCTGCGGACAAAGGCGATCCCTACTAGCCCAGCAGGGGTCTAGCAACAAACAAACAATGCTATGACGCAAGCTCCTAGTTACGAATGAAAGACTTGGGATAAGAGCCTACAGTTCCAACGGCCCAGATCGAAGAAGAGAGATGTCCACAGATCCTTAGGCCACAGCGGTCTGAAAATCTTCCACGATCTCTGCAGTGGATGAATTTTTACACAGGAAAGTGAGCAGAGATACAAGCATAGGAACCAGCATACGTAACTAAACATCGGTCAGAAAAGATATTACTCGCATTAACATGATAGAAAAAGGAGTGGAACCATAATCATAGTCATCTATTAAAGTGATAAACGAATAGAAGTTACAACCAAGTTCTGACGTCGCGACTTCCTTCGAACGGGTCTCCGGTTGTCCACGTCTCGCAAAGCTCGCCAAGGAAAGGGAAACCTCTCCAGAGTCTCGTAACAATGGTCTCCTCGCTTGAATGGGCCTTAAGGGAAAGAAGGGATTCTTTACGGCACAAAGGCACTTGGGAATAGGGAGATGCAAAGCTTCAGCACTTCAAGACTAGCTTGCCATGGATCTGAGCAAGCTTTTATAGATGGGGAAGGAGGGAGTTGGGATCCCTATTATTATGGGATTGGCCCTATCAACAAGGAAGGTTCCATAGAGGGTGGCAAAACTACTTCCCTTCCATAGAACTCCCGCAGCCAAACCTCCCAACTCAAGATAGGCAATGGTTGTGAGTTTGTTTGAACTCAACTTCCGCCATCCATATTTAAAAAACAGTCCCTAAAATGGGTGGTGCGATTGCTTCTCTATGACAGAGCGCAAAGTGGCGCGACCTCTTTACAGGATTTCCCTGATTGGCGCGAGCAATGAACTGTCTACCCGCGCCAATGCAAAAAGAGCTGTTTTTCATGGATTTTGCAAGGAGATGTCTCAAGGGGAAATGAAGCTCATACTCAGAGGGATGCATTGATGATGTTTTCAAGGCATGACAGTGTTCACAGGTCACATAATGGGTCCTCCATTGTGCGGGACGGGGAATGGTAGGGACGGTGACAAATTACTGTGTAACAGATGCCCCCTAAAGCATGAGGCCCGAGAGAGAGAGGGGTGAAATGCTTTACGAGAACATGTCCAACTGAAGGCCCGTCGTCAGAAAACCTGCACAGAAAGATACAACCGATATCTCAAGTACATGATGTATATCTATGGTATGGACGCAGCCATCCGAACAGAGTATGCTATAATCCGGATCCAGGGTATGGGCGCAGCCATCCAACTAAGATCAAACAAATAGACTTAGGTATGGTCGCAGCCATCCAATCAGTGAGTCATGTACATAATGATAATAATCCACAATCGCAGCCTGGATTACAACAGACACAATCCAGGGTCTTGCGCTCCATCTCGACCCAAACAAGTACAAGTTCGAGCATGTGAATGTGTGAGCTAATGTCGAACATGCAAGAACATCGTCTGATTACCAGCCAATGATGAAAGCTGTTAACAGACGCGAGAGAAACCACCAATAATGACAATGGTCCTCAAGGTACTACAGGTACAATCTACAGCGTGTGAATAAATGAGCTGACGTCGAACACCCGCAGAATCATCCGATCGGAGGCCAATGATGTAAAATTCACGTCGAATGCGACGAACCTGCCATTGAGGCATGCAGGCTCCAAGGTACCATCAGGAGTCTCTAGACCAACTTCCTGGATAATGAGTTGATGTCGACAGGAAGTGACCTTGATCGAAGGTGGGCCATAATGATTCCCACATCATCGACACGAGACAGAGAAACATAATGTTTTGTTGCGAATCAGGATCATATGAGAAACAGAGGAAGGTTGATATTTGCAAAGGCCAACTTCTCTTGAACATACGAACGGCACGACAATGGACTTGGCAGTATTTGACATCAACGGATCAAAGGTCATGGCGACGAGGCAGTGAACAGATGAGAGGTCAAAAGAGATTACCCAAACCCATGGAAGCAAAGTGAAGCCGCGAGATGAGATGTCCCCAACCCGACACGAATGCAGACAAGTGCCATGTTCAAGAGCGACATACTGCCGACGACAACGACGATGGTTCCATTTTTCCCCACCATTTCGGTGAGTACCTCTTTATTTTTACACAAGCTTGAAGAGGATACCATATGCTTGTCATATAAATCCGTCCTTCGGACGAATCCATCCTAGTACATTTAACGAGCCCTAGGAAGGAGAAACTCGAATAACGTCATGATTGACAATCCCCGATGTCATTTAGGTTTAACGAGTCTGACAAAGGAAGAACTCGACAACTTTTCATGTTTAGAGAGTTTGAAAAGACAGCTGAAAAGAAAACTCCACAGGTCCCTTTTCGTAAATAGTTCCCCAGATCCGAAAAGGTAGAAAACAATATCCGGGAAAACCTCCTAGTCGCAATAGGCTAGGGTATTCCTTTTTCGTAATCAATCCATTCCAGCCCGAAAAAGGGTTAAACTTATACTGGGTGGATGTCGATTCACGTCCATTTTAACGAGATCGAAACGACAAGGGCCTCGGCGATCTTTTCATATTTAGAGAGTCAGAAAAGAGCTAAAAGATGACTCCTCTTGGAGGAACGAGTGGTATAAAGGGTAGCAACTGGTTCTGGTAATGGTGGAACTGCTCAGAACAAGTAAAAGTTAAGAGGCTGGCTAACAAGACCACTCAACGCAGAGGTTCCTCAGGAACAGGTAAAACAACCAAGTGAAGGCATATGATCGGCCAAGCAGATAGTGACGATGGAGTGAGAAAACCAAGGCTCATCTGGCAGAAATAGGCTGATAAAATGGCAATCACAAGAGGTAAAATAAGAAAGGTTTCATTTTTACACAAGCTTGAAATCAGGAAACTCTGCTTGAAGTTGGTTTCATTTTTACACAAGCTTGAAACAAAGATAAACTATGCTTGAAACCGGTTTCATTTTTACACAAGCTTGAAACATAAACAAACTATGCTTGAAAAAGTAAGCATGCCCCCAGCATGGTGACTCAATTCGAGGTACATGCCCCCCAAGCTTCAGTCCATATGAAAAGCAGATGGAGTGAAGGTTCAAATTACGAGATCAAAGAAAGACTCGACTGGGATTTTACGAGATCTGATCAAAGACTCGAATTGAACAGGAACGTGTTTCATTGTTTTAACGAGGTTGACACATTACAAGAACTATCCTCAGGACACCTTGTTTCATGGTTTAAGGAGCTTGACACAAGACAAGGAACTCTGCTCCGACAACCTTGTTTCACTTTTTAAAGAGCTTGACCCAGGGAGGAAACCGTGCTCTAGCGATCTTGTTTCATTTTTTAAGGAGCTTGACACAAGACAACGAACTGTGCTCCGCCAACCTGGTTTCATTTTTTAAAGAGCTTGACACAGGGGAACTGTGCTCTACCAACCTGGTTTCATTTTTTAAAGAGCTTGACACAGGGGAACTGTGCTCTAACAACCTGGTTTCATTTTTTAAAGAGCTTGACACAAGGGAACTGTGCTCTAACCGGCTTACATCAAAATGAACAAGAAGGCGGTGCTTCCAAGAGTTCCACTCCCGATGGAAGGAAAACATTCTGGAAGTCAGGACCCAATGCCCCCAGCACCTGATGCACGACGGCATCATCATTGGGCACAGGCACGGGGTAGGTAGACACATAGTTGACCTGCGGTGGGGCAGAGACAACAGGTGGATAAAAACCAGGAGGGGGTGATGGCGGACGAGTTGCCACATTAGGACCAAAGAATGACAGCTGATCAATGGTCACGATCCTTCCTTCATGCGGAAAACAGGCCACACGAAAGAGGGAGGAGACGAGCGCTCCCATGGCATAGGTGTAATCGCGCCCCAAAAGCAGATTGAAATCCAAGGGGCCTGGAATGACCATCACGTCCATATGGACGGTTTTGCCTCCCAAAGTAACAGGTAACCTTGGAAGGATCCCCAACGGTTGACTCGTCCTTCTGTTAAAAGTGAGCAGATTCTGCGTAATAGGCGCAAGCGGCGGCGAACCGAAAGCTTGCCAGGTAGTTGAAGACAGAATACTAACAGAGGCACCTTCGTCTATAATGGTGCTGGGTACAACCAGACCAAGAGCCTGTACCGTGATCTCGAAAGGCACATAAGACGGAAGGCGAAATCCTGCAAATCGATTCCAGTCAAAGGAAGCGACCAAACTACTCGGAGGGGCTACCATCGAGATGCGAAGGTCTTCCCCGGATGTTACGGAAGCAGAAGCCTCCTCCATGACCTCCATCTCGAAGGCGAGAGGAATATCCTCCGTAGCTTCCATCATGGGAGGCGGAGGAGGAGCTTCTTGAAGCAAAAGGACAGGAGAATCTTTCTCCAAGTCTGAAGAATCTGAAGAGATCAGAAGGACATGGGGGGTGTGAGATCCACTCTCGACAGAAAAGACCTGGTGCACCGCGGACGGGGCCAGTTCAACCGATCCAACGACCAATGGTTGGTCGGGGACGGATCCGTGAATTTGAATTTCTGGGGGAGTGGGATCGACCAAGGATGACTCTTGACCAATCACAGGATCAGCTGGCAGAGAACTCAAAGAAATCCGATTATAACCAGGTGGAAGGCGTGGTGTAGAATCGACTGGGTTGTCCAAGACTTGCCTGGCTTCATCCATATAAGGACAAAGGTGAACGGCATGGTGCCCATCACACAACTTACAGGGATTGGTGATCTTACCCTGCTTCTTAGAATTCTTATCAACAGCAGCTGAAAACGTGCCCCCAACATTCCTCTCGGAAGTCAAAGACAACGGCGGATGGCCATCGGACCATGCTTCGAGCACCTTGGGAATGCCAAGGCAGTCTCGAAGAAGATGGTCTCCCGTGCACAACATGCACGGGAACTTGACTTTCCGAGGAGGGTTGGAAGGACTATCGAGAGGAGATTCCTTAGGGACAGTAGCTGTACATTTAGCCTCTCGCTTATCGGAATTCTTCTTCTTAGTCTTCTTCTTCTTCTTCTTAGCCACCTGGTTACTCGAATCCAGACTTTCACCAAGCGAAGTAGAAGAGGGGGACGCAGAAACAGGCGAAGAAGGGGAGAGGTCCACCTTGGAATCAACATGATGTTGTTCCGTCGGAGGAACTGATTGAACAGTAGTGGAGACATTCAGAACTACAGAGGTTGAGAATAACCAAACAGGCAACCCGACCGTTAACCCAGGAAGGGACAACGTCGCCATGTAAGGAGCACCAACATTTCCAAAAGGAGGAAAATGACCAGGATTTCCTTCTGAGGGGATTCCTTGGTTGGTAAACTCTGAAAAAGTTTCCATCAAACTCAAAATCACACACGGGCTGAAAACGAACTAAGACACGCGATCAAACAGTCAACAAGCAATGTCTAAACGGGTGTGTAATCGCGGGAAATTGATTTTACCACATTGGAAAATAAACGAATCCTACCGTTTCATATTTTAAGAGTCGAGAAACGATAAAAAGATGACTCTATCTCTTTCAGAGTTGATACAAGCGTGAAAGGACAAGCGCTTGACGGTCTTTTCAAGTTTAGGGAGTCAGAAAAGACCAAATGACTGCTCAGGAAAAACTAGGTACAAAGGGTGTACCAAATATCCGTGAACTTCAATATACACCTTGGTTTCAAATAATGAAACAGAAATCGACCAAGGACTTTCCGTACGTGCAGGTAGTCTCCCCGAATGCTGTGTTCGGTGTATCACGGGTATAGGGCGGCAGACTCAGCTTCCTGTGGATAAAGGATTGAAAACCTAGAGGGGTCTCCCTTTATATACGCGACGGTTCGGGGAGCGCAAGTCCGTACTAGCGCTGTCTAAAGCCAACAGGCGAACGACAGCTGCTAGGTTTAACGACGCCGGAACACGTCTCTAGCCTAGACCTTCTAAATGTGTTTCGTTAAGTTCCAATGTTGCCTTAGGTTAATTGAATAAATTTTACAGTTGATCTTCAATTAAGTTTCAATTTCCAGGCCCTATCGTATGTAGTGTCTCCTAAATGCAAGCTATATGCCACGGTGCAACACTTTGTTCGATGAAAACTAGTTAAATGAGAGTTGAGAGCTTTTATACAAACGAAATGAACGGAATACAAACAAGAATATCTCTAATGCAACTAATGCAATTGCACACTTTTCATTCAAACACTAATCACTAGCAATATGGAAAAGATCACAATTTGCACTAATTTAATCAAAAGCAAAAGAGATTATATATTTTTTTTTTGATTTTCAATGTTTAATGGCTAATGTGCACTGAAAACAAAAGGAACAATTTGAGAAATGATATCTAAGAGAGCGAAGCAAACAACATTCACTCAACGAAGCAAGCAACCAAATCTCTAAATCGACCCAAAGTCCCTCAAAGCAAAGAAAGACTCTAAAACTTCCGATGGACCGTGTGATCTAGGTCCAAAGCAAGGCAAACGAATTCTGAATGAAGGAATGGACAATCACTCAAAAGACGCAGCAAAACAATAAAAGACTATTAAGAGAGCGTGGAGAATCAATCAACAAGTTGACAGGATAATCAATACACCAAAACTCCAAAGGAGGGCTCGATTCACTAAGCCACTAGATGCCCTAGGGCTCAAATCGTGAAATCGATAGACAGAGGCAAACAACCAAAGGATAGCGGTGAATTCCAGTCAAACAAGACTCCAGCACACTCAGACAATCAGAAAATCAAGAAGAAAAGTACTGGTCAAGCTCAGAAAGCCAAAAAATGAAGAAACTCAAAAAAGTCACAGGGGTGGCGCGACTGTGGCCTTGAAACTGGCGCCAGAGGCCGATTGGCGCGAGCCAGAAAAATGCAACAAGCGCCAAGTGGCGCGAATGTCGGGTTAAAACCCGCGCCAGTCGAGTTCTCCAATAAAAATTAAGAAACAAGCTACTCTGAAAGTAGACCAATACAAGCTAAGCAAACCAAGAAGCTAAAATAGTGAAAGAATCCAACCCAGAAGGTTCATCAAGCAAGGAGAAACAATCAAAGCGAACCAGTCATAAACGGGACAAGGAAAACCGGACGATCCCCAGCGGAGTCTCCAATTTGTTGAGGAGGTAAATCCCCTCTGCGGACAGAGGCGATCCCTACTAGCCTAGCAGGGGTCTAGTAACAAACAAACAATGCTATGACGCAAGCTCCTAGTTACGAATGAAAGACTTGGGATAAGAGCCTACCTGGATTCCAACGCTAGATCTGAAGAAGAGATGTCCCCGTCCTTCAGCCCTGGCAGATCAAAATCCTTCCGCGATCTCTGCGGATGAACACCTGCACACAGAAGAAACGAACAGATACAAGCATAGGAACCAGCATGCGTAACTAAACATCGGTCAGAAAAGATATTACTCGTATTAACATGATGGAAAAAGGAGTGGAACCATAATCATAGTCATCTATTAAAATGATAAACGAATAGAAGTTACAACCAAGTTCTGACGTCGCAGCTTCCTTCGAACGGGTCTCCGGCCGTCCACGTCTCGCAAAGCTCGCCAAGGAAAGGGAAAACCTCTCCAGAGTCTCGTAACAATGGTCTCCTCGCTTGAATGGGCCTTAAGGGAAAGAAGGGATTCTTTACAGCACAAAGGCACTTGGGAATAGGGAGATGCAAAGCTTCAGCACTCCAAGACTAGCTTGCCATGGATCTGAGCAAGCTTTTATAGATGGGGAAGGAGGGAGTTGGGATCCCTATTATTATGGGATTGGCCCTATCAACAAGGAAGGTTCCATAGAAGGTGGCAAAACCACTTCCCTTCCATAGAACTCTCGCAGCCAAACCTCCCAACTCAAGATAGGCAATGGTTGTGAGTTTGTTTGAACTCAACTTCCGCCATCCATATTTAAAAAATAGTCCCTAAAATGGGTGGCGCGATTGCTGCTCTATGACAGAGCGCCAAGTGGCGCGACCTCTTTACAGGATTTCCCTGATTGGCGCGAGCACTGAACTGTCCGCCCGCGCCAATGCAAAAAGAGCTGTTTTTTATGGATTTTGCAAGGAGATGTCTCAAGGGGAAATGAAGCTCATACTCAGAGGGATGCATTGATGATGTTTTCAAGGCATGACAGTGTTCACAGGTCACATAATGGGTCCTCCATTGTGCGGGACGGGGAATGGTAGGGACGGTGACAAATTACTGTGTAACACCACTTCTTGGAGATTGCATAGATCGTTCGAGAGTGCACGAGAGCTAATATTCTCCATTCTAAGTTTATCAAGCACTTGGTTATGCTTGGTTTGTAACTTTCTCAGAGTGAGGGAGAGCTTCACCACCTCATATTTTAACATATCACCAAAACACTGGAATAGATTACACTTGTCGATTGGTGGGACTTGTGACATGGTTACTGATATTTCCAGAGCTCTGTAACTAGTTGTGCCAGCCTCTGGGTTTAATATTGTTTCGGTCATGGCCATTATTATTTTTTCTTTGTCCATATCGATTGCAGCTGAAAACCTAGTATGGTAATTGTCGACATATCCCTCTAATTCAGACAAGTGCTTTTCCCTGACTGCTCTGTTCCTCACCCTTATTTCACTT
The DNA here is from genome assembly GCA_034641835.2 of Pinus albicaulis. Classification (NCBI taxonomy): domain Eukaryota; kingdom Viridiplantae; phylum Streptophyta; class Pinopsida; order Pinales; family Pinaceae; genus Pinus; species Pinus albicaulis. Next base: position 877,536,787 of record CM076575.1, on the reverse strand, counting down.
TCCCCTATGGAGCTGCTAGCAGAGATGACTTGCGAAAATTCTGAGAAGTCAAAAGAAGTTGTGCCATCATGTATCACCACAAAACCTACTTTGCCCTTTTCCGGTTGACCATAAAATGTTTCTCTTTGCAGCAGTTGCTCCTCTCCAATGCTTTCTTCTTCATTGGTTTTGGTTCTTTTCCTTTTAGAAGGCAGGGAACCTTCTCCTGAAGCACCGACCTCTTCCACCTGTTTTTGACCTGGTTATTTTATCAAAGCAGTATCCTCCTTTTCCCCTGTCGTAGATGAATCAGTCTCCATCTGTGAAAGCAAATGCCAGGTTTCAAGATTAGCTCGCCACTCGATGAAGGGTCGAGTTTCATGAGCATAAGGAGTTGATTTAATCTTCTTCATTTTGTTTGAGGTGATGCCTTTTGGATCATAGGGAAAAGCTTTCCCTTGCCTTAAATCCATGCCCTGGAGCAGGTTTTCCACTATGGTAAGGGCATGCCTTGAGTTAACAATGAAGGGGCCGATGGTTGTAGGAAGCTTGAGAATGAACCCCTTTTTCACAGGGAGGAAGTGCAGCTGGTCAGCCTTTAAGGTCTGCCGAAGGTATTCCAAAGCGTAAATCCACATGGCGGGAAAAACTGGCAATCTGTAAGGGGAAACTTCTGCACTGTAAACCCTGATTTCAGTATAGTGATAAAAAAGATACCAGTTTCCTGTGCTTTCAGCCTCACTATACTGCAGCCATTTCTTCTGCTCAGGAAAAATCCTAGGCGAAGGATTATCATGGATAATGGTGTAAGATATGGGCATGAAATCATTCAAGAAATTTGAATAACCCACCCCAATTTCCAACTGATGCATTGTGGGATTCCAGTCAAAGACAGGTCTTGGCTGAGAATTTATCCTATAGACTTTTTCTAGACCCAAACCCTCAAACTTATCAGCTTGTTGGAAGAGGAAAAGATAGAGGACCATAGAACAGAAACGAAAAAGACTGGTATATGAGAGGTCCTGATATTGAGTTTGGATGGTAGAGGCCAAGAAACCAGGGATGTCCAATACAACATCGGGCTGCAACATTAACCATAAAAGGGCTATGCACTCTTTCGAGACTTGCTTGACCCCTTCTATACCTAGTAGTTCTGTAATAAGAGCGAGAGTAGGCTAAAGGTCCTCCTTGAATGTACTCAAGGGCACTGAATCTGTACACGGGAAGGTTGTGAGGCGAGAGTCGGAAATAGCAGCAATGAAATCGCTCTATTTCCAACATGGTAATTTGGAAAACTGACAAGATAGCGTCATTTCATTGAAACTGACGTAATTCTAACTGGTAGGGTAGTAGAGAGCTTTTCTGATGATTTCTAGGGATATACTCAATATTTTATTCTCCTGAGAGCATAGGAACATGTCTCAGCATTCATCATAAGCATCTATGAGCCAAAAAATGAATTCGACCACTAGGTAGACAGGGGGGAGTAATCTGGTGATACAGTCCAGACAAAATGACTTGAAACCTATCCCTATTTTCCACATGCTTCCTGAACAGCTCAGGCTTGACACTACTAATAAAAAATGGGTATTGTGGGTCTCGGATGTGGGCTTGTAAATCTGTGAAAGGTTCAAGTCCAGGGGCAGCACTCGACTCGCGAGCTTGAGGGGTTTCGGGCTCTGACTTCTTGACTGTGACTTTACCCATGACCATTATAAAAAATGAAAAGTGAAAGGAAACCAGATAGTGAAAATGGGATGGAATATCTGCGGAGTAAGGACAATGCTCGGGAAAAATGAAGCAGGGAGATTGAAAATGACTAGGTAGACCCGGTACTGGGCGCTCGCGCTTTCACTTATACAGTAACCCGTAAAAAGAAAGTATTTTACCACAGTAAATCACGGAACAAGGTTATGCAATTTGAAAACAGCCTGGAAAACGAGATTAGGGTGTTGCTAATAGGGTTGGCATCATAAGGACGTCGACACAGAGATGCGTGGCATCTGGTCATTTTCTATCAGATTTCAGTTAGGTGCATACCACGCATTGGGTTAAATGCTGGTACTGGTCGTGTACCGGGTGTCCTAGGACTTACCTTACCATTGGTGTTAGCCACCTATAAATTTGTCATACCACAAGGTGGCTAAATGATTTTGGAGCCTTCAAGGAACAAATTTTATTGCAAAAAAGTGTTACCGCTTGAAGACTCATGAAGGCATCTGGTCATTAGTCTTAAATATTCCTTGTTGTTTCCATTTCATACTCTGAAATTATGTTGTTTCCATAAGTAAAAATACTGTTGCAAAGACCTTTGTCCCTCCTCCCACCACAAAACTAACGTTCACTTTTTTACCCCTTTCTTTCCATAAAATTCCTCTATTTTTCATGAGTTCCATTCTTCCATTCATGAAAATACATTTTGTAAGGTTTAAAACTCACTTTTTAGCCTTACCTAAACCCTTGAATCCCTTTGAAAACAATGAAAAACCATAAAAAAATCCATGTTTTATGTTCCAGGCTTTAGCCCCCTTCGGCTAAGCCCCCTAACCACTTCCCCACATGTGCCCTTGCCATAAAAACCAGGCGCTAGGCCCACAAGGCGCTTAATCGCATCTCAAACATTCAAGTGTGCAAAATATTTTTTCCATTACAAAACTCTGATGCGTTTAAGCCCCGCGCTTATAAACCCCGATCATATTATATTTTCATATAACCCATGGGCCCGCCTTTGGCACTTAAAACCTTGTAAAAATCCATTCCCGATCACCTTTTTCTTTTGTAAAGTCATAAAACCCATTTATCCAAAGTTTTGATCTAAAAAACCAAAGTCACGTGATTAAATGAAAATGGTTAGATTAAAAAGACCCGGTGCACAATCGCATCGAAGAAATCCAAATGGGTTGCTTGAAAGACTGGGCCCGAAGTTCTGATTGTGATTGGCCCTTGTTATATAAAGCCCCAGGCCCATTGTATTCCATACATCCAACAGCCCCGCAATCGGGCGCCAGCCACTTCATATATAAATATGCCACTCTGATCCATCAAAACCTTTGTTTATTAAAAATTTGGGTTTCTCATAAAGTATAAGGGTTTTCCGCCGGTTCGTTCTAAAAACTAATCTCCACCATTGATCGTAAGCGAATCAACGGTCAGCGCCCGATCGCATCGGGGTTTTCCATTGCATACACCTATTTTCTCCCGTCGATCGGCCATCCCCTGATTCATTCTCCACCGTTGATCAGATCTTCAGATCAACAGTCCGCGCTACATCGTATCGCAACTTTTCATCGGTGCGTTTGATTGTTCCTCCCGATCGGCGATCCCTCCGATTCGTTTTCCACCGTTTATCTAATCCTCAAATCAACGGCCAGCGCTTAATCGCATCGCATTTTCTAATTGGTGCACTTGCCTGCCACCCCTGATTGCGATCCTCCGATTGGATCTGAACCGTCCACGTGTCCAGATCAGATGGCCCAAAATCACTCTGCCTTTTTCTTCTCCCCGCTCTCCTTTTTGCCTCTTCTATGCAAATCTCCACCGTTGGATGCTTTCATCCAACGGCTACGCTCCTCCCCCGCCTTTTGAAGTATTTTTTCCAAAAAATGAAGGATTTTATAATTTTTTGTTTGTATTTTGCAGGGATTAATGGTTTTTTCCATTATATTGAAGAGAAAGGCCAAAGGCCAGGAATGATGATTCCCACGCCTTTGATTCATAAAAGAAAACTATTCAGAGGGCTCTACTCTGTGTCTCGTCATTGCTTCATGAGGCAGTAACGCCATACGAGCCCTGTGTTGGCCCTGCACATCGACAAGACATTGTTTTATTAAAAACATAGTTAAAAGAGTATTAGTTTTTAAGACAGAATGCGGCAGAACAGAAGATAGAAGACAAATTTGGGGATTACAGCTAAGATTGATTATCAAAGGCCTAATCCTCCAAATTAAATTAGAATCAAAGGAAATCATAAAGATCTACAGACAAAAAGGCCTCCACCACCACATCTGAGGAAAATTGATTTCTCCCAGCTACCACAAAGCCACTTGTGCCTCAAAGCATTCAAACAGAGGCCGAAGTTATTGATCAATCAGATATTTTCCTCAACGCAGCCAAAGAATTAATTCTTCCAAAGGAATTTAATGTAAAATATCAGCAAAGTTATTTCATTCATGACACAGGGCCTTAAAAGTCAACAAAGCTCCCACCGATATTTAGTCTTAATTGTAAAAACATTAATACAGACGAACACCTTTGAACTTCTTCATCGAGCCCCTCAAAGGCCGAGAAGCCACTAAGTCTATATTAATTCACCCTGGAGATATTTTAACGGATCTCACCTCCTCATTCTTCTATAAATGCTTCTGTAGAAGATGAGAAGTTGTTGGTTGTTGTTTGATCGTTAGTTGTAATATTGAAAATCTCTGAAATAAATACATAGTCTGTTGAAGTTGAAGGAGAAATTGAAGTCTTGGAAGCCCTGCTGATGTTGTTGCATGCTTGTTCTTGAGAAGGCTCTATCATTGGATCCATGAGCTTGGCTGTTGGTGAAGTTTTCTGAACTGTTTGATTTTTTCTCCTATTTTCATTATGTTCCATAATATCATACTATAGTAGGTTGAAAGTCTTAGGCTAAGAAATGACTCCTGGAAGCACCTTAGACCTGTTCATCCTTCACTGTTTAATGTTTTCTTCTACTGAAGTATTTTAGAGTCTTTAATCTCTCTCTTTAGTCTTCATGCTCGTTTATTTCCTTAATAGTTCGAATAGTTGGTTTCAACATGATTTATGGTTTTCACTGCTTGTCTGCCGCCATTTAAAAAACTGTTATTGAAGTCTCCCTTTGAAGTTTCTTATTTATAGTGAATCAAGGAGGTATGTTCCGATCTTGCCATTTGTCCTTGCTTAAATAGTTGCCTTGAAGGTCTTTATAGTTGTAATCATAGATGTATTATGTGTTCCCTCTTCTATGACTGCAATTATCAGTGAATCTTTTATGTTTTCTAAGTAATTTGAAATAAAATATTTGAGGAAATAGGGTGTTCCCCGAATCTTAGAATTCATTTTAAAAGTTGTTTTGAAATCATTATTTGCTTAAAGATGTGATTTGTAGAATTCATGGTTAGCCCTGTCTACCAAATAGCTCTTTATTGTTCAAGTTGTGCTTTCAAATTCCCTTTGTTTGAGAATTAAACTTCTCTTTCCAAATCATTGATGTCCATCTCATTCCAAAACCAAAGGATCCTGCGGCCAAGTTAGATTTTCCCTCTGATATCCCATATCCATTGATGAGTATGTTATGACCTCTTCTTGACTCCATTTCCCAATGAACCAGATTTCTCTCCGTTCTATATATCTTTCCCAGATCTTTTATGTTCTGCGGTATCAATCCAACCAAACAAACAAACAAACACCTGCACTTAATAACTAGTCTAAAACCAATACTCAAAGCACACAAGATAAACCTTTGCAAACAAATATTTGAGAGATCCCTCTTTGAATAGGAGGACTAGATCCTGGAACTCTAAATATTGGTTCTGATGTTGCCTTGTCTTTTGATTTTCCAAAATATCAAAACACGGGACACCAACATAATGGCGATCACGGTGGGACACTTCTGAGATAGCGACAATATAAGTATCGTTCAGGACTCCATAAATCCCTTATTTTCAAGAATATCCAGTGATTATTAGCCACCTCATTTCCACCAACATAATGGCGATCACGGTGGGACAACTGAGTTCATAGTTGCCTAGCAAGCTCTTATAAACTCATTAGTCTTTCAAACAACCATAGAAACTCAAAAAAACCCAAAAATAATTCAGTTTGGCTTCATAATAAACATGGTGGTGAAACCATAAAACATTTTACCTGTACAAAAGCTAAAAAATTTCCACCTGGTGACTCCATTGGCCTCTAGTAGCACTTTTTCCCTTCCAGTCCTTGTAGACTCCCTTGGGAATGCATTGAGCAAACCCAATCATGCTGTTGGTGGACAAAAAATTTCAAAATCTTCCACCTGGCGACTCCACAATCCCAAAAGACCTAATTACTCCACTGGTAAAGGACTCTGAACTGGTTAGAAAGATACAGTGGCCTCTTATTATAAACATGGATCCAAGTATGGACAGAGAAGCTAAACTAAACAGGTTATTGGACCCAATTGGGAAAATAGTGTACATACTTGATAAAAGATTGGGAAAGCATGAGGATGAAATAGATGTCGATTATCCAGAGCAACCTATATTTTTCCCAGATCAAACACAAACTCAACCATTAAAAGACTTAGATAATGAGAAATATATGGATGATGATCAAGACTTTATAGAAGAAGTTGAGCAAGACTATAGAGAAAACAATAAAGAAAAATTGTTGGTCATGATGGAAAAAACGGTGTATGTTCTTGGGAAAAGAATTAAATGGAATGAGGCTAATTTGAATATTGATGATCTAGAGCAGCCCATGCTCCTTTAAAATCAAGAACAAACCCAAACATTACAAGATATGTATGATGAACAAGATTACAAAGAAAGCAATGAAGAAGGTTTTCAGGAAATTCCTAATTACCTTCCTATATCTTGTACAATGCTATTAAGAGAACTTCATAACCAAATTGCAAAAACTTATAGTAAGCACTGCCTTGAGGAAAACATAAACCATTTTGAACCAACAAAATCTGAAATAGGAGAAGAGACAACACAACCAGAGTCTCTGCCTTTATGTTATGACCCTTTTCAGATTATTAAAAAACAATGGCATCTTGATAATATGCCTGAAACAACTCATGAACCTTATAGTCAAAGTGACTGCCACGAAAATCATGAGGAGTTGTTTGAAATTGAGATATATCAGGAAAAGGAAAAGAATCCTCAAATTTACCCTACAAACACAAGTAATCATTCCCTAGAAGAGGCTCAAGAAGACATCCAGCCTCAAAACCAGTTAACACAAAAGGGAGAGGACTGTTGTTATTCTGTCCAAAGTAAAGAGAAAATTCCTTCTCTTTTTACAAAGGAAGAAATTGATCAGATATTAAATAAATAGCCGGCCCTCAATTCTTTATTAGAACAAAACACTTCTGCTCCTTTACCTACTAAATATTGTTGTCTTGAAACAAAAAATAAACTTGTAGATCAGCTAAAAGAACAAACTGATAACCCAATATGCTTGATTGGTGAAATTGTTTATTCTTATGATTTTTAAACTTCTGATCAATCTGATGATGATGATGAGCTCCAAACAGAAACTAATCATGCAGGGAAACCAACAGTCGATTGGTGTCATGAATTTCATTATAATCAGTTTGAAAGCAGCAATCAGACATTTCAATTCATCAGAAATAGCTTTCACATTATTGGGAGTCAGCAATCTACTAGTTGTAATGTTGAGGTTGAGAAGAAAGAGAAATTTCTTGAGTAGGATGAAGATAAGGAGCTTCCTACTGAAAGGGTTGAGGTAATAAGAGATACCCCTACTCAAGAACATGATGATCTCTTCATAAAGCACAGTCCACTGAATCAGAGCATACCAGGACTACAAGAGGACAACACTGCAATATATGACGAATCCTCTAGTTCAGATGACCATGAAGATGAGGAAATTTTTCTTTCTCAAGAGAATCTTTGCCTTGATCTAATGGAGAAAAAAGAGATGATCCTGGTTGAAACATGTCTTCCAAATACTCTTCACCAGGCATTATTTCAAGATCCCTATGCTCACTTCTTGAAGGCATTTGAAGAAGGGATCAAGGTCATTAGGAGTAGTGTATTACCAAAATCAAGAAGATTATTTAGCACTGCTGCTAAAGAACAAAAGGAATGGGAGTGGCCTTGTTTGTCCAGCCTGCCCATGGAGATGAAAAAGGAAAAATCGTGGAATAATTTTCTGGATTGGTTGTACTGGAAAAGAGAGTTCATTATCTAAACATGTAAATATTCCAAGTTAGATTAGGTTAGATAGGAATGTCAATAAAACTTAGTTTTAAGCATCTAGTTAGTTGTTGATTTTTATCTTGAAAGAAAAAAAGAAAATTACAAAAAACAATAGAAAATAAAAGAGGGCAGATTGCAAAACAAAGAAAGGTACAACTCCATACCAAAAAGAGAAACAAATCGGAAAGTGTGCAAGCTTAAATGCCACTCTCGAAAACCACACTTCTAGTTAGTCAAACAGCCTAATCTTGACTAATTAGTTTTAAATTTTCTGCTGATAGGATAGTGAATTCGATTTGCCAAACTGTTTAATCTTGGTTTATCAGTAGAAAGATTAGGATAGAAATTAAAGGTTCAAACATGTTCAAAATCTGAACCTAAGTTTCCAAATAGAGATGACTCAAATCTGTTTTATTTTCTGAGTCAAAATAAATTAATGGTTCTAATCATCTCAAACACAGACAGTGTTCTAAAGGAAAAACGGCTCAAACAAGCTTAAAAACGGTACAGAAGAAAGAGAAGGATGTTCTTAAAACTTTCATATCTTAAAGCCTTCTTCATTTTGATTTATTTTCTACAAATAATAATCTACATGCGGCTTTGTTTTTATGCCATAGATCGCATCAAGTCAAACAGCTCAATCTGACTTGTATGCTTTTTTAAATTTTCTGCTTTAGAATTAGAAGAGGTAAAAATCTATTAGGCTTGTTTTAATCCTATGATTAGTAGACATATTTTCAGCTTGTATGGGCTCCAGTATTTGTTTAATGGGTCCATGATTTGGAGAAATAAGAAGTAGAACTGGATTATAATTTTTTCTTTCAAAAAGAATAAAATGTTGAAAGAGAGTTTGCCAATCCAAGTGCACTCTAAAGGAAGACAAAATGTTAGATCAATAGGATTGGGTAGGTAGAAAGCTTGTTGATAAAAGATCTATTGTTTTCCATGGCTGTTAGCATTTCCAGAGTGAAAGAAGATCATTCAATCAAAGAAAGGCAGCCCAATGGATTAGGTACTAATCATCTTCCCAGAGAATGTAAGTCTGAAGTTCTTGATGCTTTCAAGAAGGCACCATCCCAAAGTGGAGCCACCATTAGCCACCTATAAATTTGTTATACCACAAGGTGGCTAAATGATTTTAGAGCCTTCAAGGAACATATTTTATTGCAAAAAAGTGTTACCGCTTGAAGACTCATGAAGGCATCGGGTCATTAGTCTTAAATCTTCCCTGTTGTTTCCATTTCATACTCTGAAATTATGTTGTTTCCATAAATAAAAATACTATTGCAAAGACCTTTTTCCCTCCTCCCACCACAAAAATAGCCTTCACTTTTTTACCCCTTTCTTTCCATAAAATTCCTCTATTTTTCATGAGTTCCCTTCTTCCATTCATGAAAATCCATTTTGTAAGGTTTAAAAATCACTTTTTAGCCTTACCGAAACCCTCGAATCCCTTTGAAAACATTGAAAAACCATAAAAAATCCATGTTTTATGTTTCAGGCTTTACCCCCCTTCGGCTAAGCCCCCTAACCTCTTCCCCACATGTGCCCTTGCCATAAAAACCAGGCGCTAGGCCCACAAGTCTCTTAATCGCATCGCAAACATTCAAGTGCGCAAAATCATTTTGCCATTACAAAACTCCGATGCGATTAAGCCCCGTGCTTATAAACCCCGATCATATTATCTTTTCATATAACCCATGGTCCTGCTTTTGGCACTTAAAACCTTGTAAAAATCCATTCCCGATGACCTTTTTCCTTTGTAAAGTCATAAAACCCATTTATCCAAAGTTTTGATCTAAAAAACCAAAGTCACGTGCTTAAATGAAAATGGTTAGATTAAAAAGACCTGGTGCGCAATCGCATCGGAGAAATCCAAATGGGTTGATTGAAAGACTGGGCTCAAAGTTCCGATTGCGATTGGCCCTTGTTATATAAAGCCTCGGGCCCATTGTATTCCATACATCCAACAACCCTGCAATCGGGCGCCAACCACTTCATATATAAATATGCCGCTCCGATCCATCAAAACCTTTGTTTATTAAAAATTTGGGTTTCTCATAAAGTATAAGGGTTTTCCAACGGTTCGTTCTAAAAACTAATCTCCACCATTGATCGTAAGCAGATCAACGGTCAGCGCTCGATTGCATCGGGTTTTTCCATCACATACACCTATTTTCTCCCGTCGATCGGCCATCCCCTGATTCATTCTCCACCGTTGATCAGATCTTCAGATCAATGGTCCGCGCTACATCGCATTGCAACTTTTCATCGGTGCGTTTGATTGTTCCTCCCAATCGGTCATCCCTCCAATTCGTTTTCCACCATTGATCTGATCCTCAGATCAACGGCCAGCACTTAATCGCGTCACATTTTCTAATCGGTGCACTTGCCTGCCACCCCCGATTGCGATCCCATGATTACGATCCTTCGATTGGATTTGGACCGTCCACATGTCTAGATCGGACGGCCCAAAATCACTCTGCCTTTTTCTTCTCCCCACTCTCCTTTTTGCATCTTCTACGTATATCTCCACCGTTGGATGCTTTCATCCAACAGCTACGCTCCTCCCCCACCTTCTGAAGCAATTTTTGCAAAAAATGCAGGACTTTATAATTTTTTGTTTGTATTTTGTAGGGATTAATGGTTTTTTCCATTATATTGAAGAAAAAGGCCGAAGGCCAGGAATGATGATTCCCACGCCTTTGATTCATAAAAGAAAACTGTTCGCAGGGCTCTACTTTGTGTCTCGTCATTGCTTCATGAGGCAGTAACGCCATATGAGCCCTGCGTTGGCCCTGCACATCGACAAGACACTATTTTATTAAAAATACAGTTAAAAGAGCATCAGTTTTTAAGATAGAATGCGGCAGAACAGAAGATAGAAGACGAATTTGGGGATTACGGCTAAGATTGATTATCAAAGGCCTAATCCTCCAAATTAAATCAGAATCAAAGGAAATCATAAAGATCTGCAGACAGAAAGGCCTCCACTGCCACATCTAAGGCAAATTGATTTCTCCCAACTACCACAAAGACACTTGTGCCTCAAAGCATTCAAACAGAGGCTAAAGTTATTGATCAATCAGATATTTTCCTCAACGTAGCCGAAGAATTAATTCTGCCAAAGGAATTTAATGTAAAATATCAGCAAAGTTATTTCATTCATGAAACAAGGCCTTAAAAGTCAGAAAAGCTCCCACCGAGCTTTAATGTTAATTGTAAAAACATTAATACAGACGAACACCCATAAACTTCTTCATCGAGCCCCTCAAAGGCCAAGAATCCACTAAGTCTGTATTAATTCACCCTGCAGATCTTTTAACAGATCTCACCTCCTCATTCTTCTATAAATACTTCTGTAGAAGATGAGAAGTTGTTGGTTGTTGTTTGATCACTAGTTGTAATATTGAAACTCTCTGAAATAAATACATAGTCTGTTGAAGTTGAAGGAGAAATTGAAGTCTTGGAAGCCCTGATGATGTTGTTGCATGCTTGTTCCTAAGAAGGCTCTATCATTGGATCCATGAGCTTGGCTTTTGGTGAAGTTTTCTAAACTATTTGATGTTTTCTCCTGTTTTCATTATGTTCCATAATATCTTACTACAGTAGGTTGAAATTTTTAGGCTAAGAAATGACTCCTGGAAGCACCTTAGACCTGTTCATCCTTCACTGTTTAATGTTTTCTTCTGCTGAAGTATTTTAGAGTATTTAATCTCTCTCTTTAGTCTTCAACACTTGTTGTTCATGTGATTTTGAATAGTTGGATTTGTTTTTGATTTGTAAGGTTTCCACCTTCTCATATACACTTAAAAAATTATTAGAGTCTCCCTTCAAGTTTCTTGTTTATAGTGAATCCAAGGAAGTCATTCTGATCTTTCCCTTTTTCCTTGCTTAAGCCATGCATTTGCCTTGAAGGTCTTTATAGTTGTGTTCATAGATTTTTTTAGGTGTTCCCTCATCTATGACTGTAATTATCAGTGAATATTTTATGTTTTCTAAGTCATTTGAAATAAAATCTTTGAGAAAATAGGATGTGCTCCCGAATCTTAGATTTAATTTTATAAGTTGTTTTGAAATCGTGTTACTTAAGCTATGATTTGTAAATTCATAAGAGTGCATGTCACAAATAGCTCTTTATTGTTCAAGTTGTGATTTTAAATTCCCTTTAATTTTGAGAATTAAACTTCTCTTTCCAAGTCTGTGATATCCAAGTCATATGACTACCAAGGATCATAATGGATTAGATTTATCGTCTCCCATATCCATTGATGAGTATGTTATGACCTCTTCTTGACTGCATTGCCCAATGAACCAGATGTTTCTCTGTTCTATATATCTTTCCTAGATATTTTATGTTCTGCGGTATCAATCCAACCAAACAAACAAACAAACACTTGCACTTAATAACTAGTCTAAAACCAATACTCAAAGCACACAAGATAAACCTTTGCAAACAAATATTTGAGAGATCCCTCTCTGAGAACATGAGGACTAGATCCTGTAACTCTAAAGATTGGTTCTGATGTTGCCTTGTCTTTTGATTTTCCAAACTATCAAAACATGGGACACCAATAGTTGGATCATAGTGACAAGTGTACATCGGGATCGGGCCCACTAGAAATGCCAAAGGAGTTTTGTAGCAACTCTAGACCTGTGGCCATTTCCCCCACATAGTACTTAACTCCAGGTCCCTTTTTCTGCCACGTCATCAGGATTCCGGGGGGGAAGCTTCTGCCTTCCCCTTACCATCCTTGACCCCCCGGAATTGTTCACGTGTCCCTCTCTTATGAACGTGCTGAACACGGGTGGGTCCTACCCCGTACCACTGTATTGCACCCTTACTCTTTTTGTTTTGTTTCATAATTTTTCCGCAAATCCACCTTATATACATTGGATTACCCCTTTCATATATGGACCACTTTTCATATTTTTCTATCTCACACCTTTTAAACTATTCACCTCTTAATGCTGTCGAGTGATCTGCCTTTATAAGGTTTCTTAGGACTCAGAGGGTGGATGATATAACAACATTGGCAACATTTTGGGATGACACGTTTGTCCTCAAACATGTCGAGAACTCCACAGACCATCTGTTATCCCCTTCTGTTTAAACACGGCTCCTCGGCACCTTTTCTTCTTTTTCATGACACGTCAAAACAGGCCACATTAAAATAAAAATGACTAAATAATGTACAATATAATACATCAGACCATTCAGCCAGAATCAAAACTGGAAGAAGGGTTTTAAGAATTTCCCATTCACGGGGGCGTCAAGCAGGTCACCCTGCAAGTTCTCCAGCTTGAAGGTGTTGTTTCCTCCTTGTTCAACAATTTTGAAGGGACCGAACCATAAAGGATCGAATTTTCCATGCTTTCCTTTTTTTGCCCTTCGTATGTCCCATCTTAGTACCAAGTCTCCGACCTGCATCATTTTATCCTTGGCAAGCTGATCGAACAGGTCCTTCATTTTCTCCTGATATTCAGTCAATCTCTGATTCACTTGATTTCGGGTCTCGTCCAGCTCTATCAACTAGTTCATCCTCCTAGTAAAGTCGTTTGGTTCCTCCTGACAATCCTGCTTGAACCTGACCAATGGTAAGGCCAATTGTATGGGGAAAATTGCTGCTCTTCCGTAAACTAGCTCATATGGGGATTTTCCCATTGACCTCTTACTAGTGATTCTATTTGCCCATAATGAAAATTTGAGCTAGGAATCCCAGTTCTTACGATTCTCATTAATGGCCTTCTTCAGCACCCTCACCAAGGTTTTATTTGAAGATTCTGCTGAACCATTCCCCTATGGGTAGTATGTGGTAGAGTGCCCCAATACAATATTATATTGTTGACAGAAACTGATGAATTTAGCAGACTTAAAAGCCTGAGCATTGTCTGTGACAATCTTAGCAGGACAACCAAATCTTGAGATGATGTTATCTTCCAGAAATTTTATCACTACTGTTTATGTTGCATTCATTGCTGGCATAGCCTCCACCCATTTAGTGAAGTAGTCGGTGGCTGTTAATATCCATTTATGTTGCCCACTTGACGAAGGATGAATTTCGCCAATAAAATTGATTCCCGACAGTTGGAAAGGTTCCTCTATGTGTACAGGGATCATGGGCAAGGGTGAAAACTTCTGCCTTTCAGCAAAATTTTGACATTTTTTGCAGGCTCTTACCTGAGCAAAAACATCTCCGAAGAGCTTGGGCCATAAAAAGCCAGCTTTCAAAATCTTATGTGCAGTGGCTTTCCAGCTATAGTGACCACCACAGATGCCCCCATGGAGCTCTACGATTATTTCTTCCACTTCATTCTCGGTGAGACATAAGAGCAGTATGCCTGATGGGTCTCTCCATTACAAACAACCATTTTCTACAATGAATTTTTGAGATTTCAGCCTCAGCATTCTATATTTTGTTTTGTCACAGCTTGTGGGACATGTAAGAGTCAAGAGATATTCTACAATTTCTTCGTACCATGGACTGAGGAGGTAATTCATATGAGTTTTCTGTGTAGCTGTTTCTATCCCAGACCATTCATCTGTTTTCTCAGACTCCTCGTTTGCTACCATAGATAAATTTATCCCCAAAGCCTGACAATTTGATTCTAATAGGATCTTAGCTAATCCCTGTCCTTTTATTAGCTTGGTGGGACATATCTCCAACTCATATTCTTGTATCTTTGCAATCCATTTTCTTCTTTTCCCCTCACGATCTCCCTGGATCAGTATGTCTTTAGCTATGGGTACAAATGCAGTAATGGAGGACTGCAAGACATACATCCGAAACGCCTTGAGGGATTTGACCAGGGCATAAGCTTGTTTCTCCAGGATGTTGTATTTTAACTCAGCATCACGGAGCACCTGACTGAAGAAGGCGATAGGTTGCTCGTACCCCTCCTCGTTCTTTTGTAATAATACTGCTGCAACAGTGTGAGGAGATGTGAATGAAAATATCATGAAGGGCTTAGAATAATCCGGTCCAGCCAACACTAGAGCTTCTGCGAAGGCATTTTTAATCCTGTTAAAAGCCTCGCGTGACTCAAGAGACCACTTTACTTCATTATTCTTCTTGAGAATCTCAGTTATATGCCGGACTATCTCCGCATAGTTTGGAATGAACCTTCTCAGGAAATTGATACGTCCAACGAACACTTGGACCTATTTCTTGTTTCTGGGGAAGGATATACCATTTATAACTTCTACCCTTTTCGGGTCAATTTTCACCCCAGCCTCTGTCACAATATGCCCCAACAGTTTACCTTCTTCTAAAGCAAATAGTGATTTCTGAGGGTTTAGAGAGAGACCATACCTTCGGCACTTCTCAAAGATTGTGCGCAGGTGTTCAATATGTTTTGCATCATCCCTCGAGAACACAGTGATGTCATCCAGGTAGACCACTACGAATTTATCTTTTTCCCCCACAAAAGCAATATCCATAGCCGTTTGAAAGATATCCCCTGCATTGACCAGTCTAAACAGCATTCGAGCACACATAAACGTCCCCCAGGGAGTGGTGAAGGCAGTTTTCTTCTGATCCTCCAGAAGCACAACCACTTGATTGTATCCATAAAAACCATCAATCATAGACATTCGTGAAGCTCCCACTACCTTCTACAATATATGGTCCATATTTGGTAGTGGATAAGTATCCTTTAGAGATGCTCTGTTTAAGTTCTAAAAGTCGACACACAGTCTTATCTCTCCATTCTTTTTTCGAACTGGGACCAATTTGGCCACCCATTCAGAATATCTTAATGGTACAATGACCTTGGCCTTTAACAGCTTCTTGATTTCCTTTTCTATGGAAGGAAGGAGTAAAGGGTTAATCTGTCTTAGCTTCTGTTTGTGTGGCTTTGCATCTCCTTTTAACGGGACCTTATGCTGAATGATGCTGATATCAAAAGTCTTCAAGTCTTGATAGGACCATGCAAAAACATCTTGGTATGTTTGAAATAATTTATGATATTGCTCTTTATATTCTTCAAGAACCTTTTTAGATAGCTTCAAAATCTTTGGATCGGCCTCAGTGCCGAAGTTCAGGTCATCAACCTGACTTTATTCAACCACCTTACTTGGTTAACGTCATTTTTATCGAACAACCTCTCCAAAGGGACCATTCCTCTGGGTATTACATTTCCTTTGAGTTGCAAAACCTTATGACCACCCATGGTTTCCTCCCATTTGTTTTGAGGAAGATCTTCAGTCTCTTCTTCATCGACGTCTATATCCATATTAGAGAACTCTCCAACAGTTCCATGAATCTTCTCACTTGATCCTCATATTCAAACACCTGCTAATGTATGACATTGTCGGGGATGGAAGGACGGTAGCAGACCTCTATCTCGTCTCTTAAAATAGGATTCTGAGTCGGCCGAAAGGTACTGGCAGCCACGGTAAGAGAATCTACCATTCCGTTCTGATCTCTTGGCATGAACTGAATATTAAATGCTAAGAAAAAGTTATCTACTAAGTCCCATACCTCATTTCTATAAGTCCTCATCCGTGGGTGCTTAGCTTGACACTAATTTCTCACCTGTCTCACCACCAATTCTAAATCTCCCATAACTTTCAGGCTCTAAATATTCATACTCCTTGTTGTTTGCAAACCCAGGAGCAATGCTTCATATTTAGCTACGTTGTTCATGGCTTCATATTCCAATTTAAAAGATAATGGGACCAATTGTCCAATAGGGGAGATCAAGAGCACCCCAGGCCCATTTCCTTCTTTCGAGTTGGCTACGTCAAAGTGCAACGTCCAAACTCTGACTTCTTGATTCCCTGAGGATGGCTCAGTCCTAATCTGATAGAAAGATGGCTCCTGTAAATAATATTGGTCTTCTTCCAACATCAGACATGAAAACTCACCCTCTTTGCTATATACCAGTGAATTTACAGAATTATCGGCCTTAGTGACCATCTTTACGAACCATGTTTCCCGGTATAATCTCCTTTCTTGGCCTCCAAATACAGGGATGGTAGCATAAGTCAGATCCAGTTTTATTGATCCTCCAATTTTTGTTACCCATGATCTCGACAACAGCATCCCAAAACAAGCTAGGATATCTGCCACTACTATGTCCATCACCACGCTCTTGGCTGGGATTTGGGCTAGATTCACCACCAAATCCTTGATCATCCCCAAACATTTGACTCTTTTGGAATCAAAAGAATAGAGTTCTTTATATGAGCAAGTGATTTGCAACCCCAATTTCTCCATCACCAATAGGGGCAAGAGATTATGATACGCTCCAGAATCCAACATACAATTATGCAATAACAAATCATGGATTACTAATGAGACATAGAAAGGAGGGGCAAAGCATCTAATTCTTCAACATGAGGATCGAACACAACCATGGGCCTTTCTTCCTGGAGGGTCAAGCTATCTGGGATGGGGGCTGCTTCTGGGTGAAGCATGAAAGAGGAGACATGAGACTGGTAAACTAGCCGTTTTAGTAGTTTAGTCAGGGGGACTAGGATTTTGACTTTCTCAAGTTGTTTTTGCAGATTAACTATAGAGGAAGACTTCTCTATGATAGTTTCTTTTGACTCTCTACTCTCAGCTAGAGGTTTTTCTTCTTTCAATACAGGTTTAGCATTTGGAGTAGGGGCCAACTTAGAAGAGGAAGGAATAGTATCATTAAAATGTAAAGGCTCGGTTATAGGTCTCTTACCTTTATCACTGACCTTTTGCACCGTTGTCTCCTTATATACAACTGTCTCTTTTTGAGGCATCTCTTCCTCTTCTTCCTATGTACGAGTTCTTTTTCTAGAATACCTGAGATCATATTTTCTATGAAATTGTGCTTGCATGAAGTCTACGAACTGCTTGCAGTAATCATCGATCTCTGGATCCTCATTGGCTTTATATTTTTCTTCTTCTTCTTGCAGTGGAAACCCCACTTCGTCACCTTCTTGCAAAGAAGACTCAACTTCGTCACTATTTGAATAAGAAAGATATTGATCATCTTTCCCATCTGGAATATCTTTGGTAGGGCCATCCATTTGTCCTTCCAGATACAGCGGGGGATATATATGGTCTTGTTGCTCCTTCCGATCTCTTTGTAGTATTTGTAGAGGTGGATTTCTGTATTGTCGGTTATAACCTCTATTTGGAGCAGCTTGGAATGTCTTGGAGGATGAGTTCTTAGCCTCAAGTTCAAGCTTCACCAGCTTGCTTGAAAGGTTCTTGATCATTTTATTCATCTCCTCGATTTTATTTTCATCTACCTCTCTATCTTGGCTGGATGTGGATACCTCTTCTTTTCCTCTCCATCTAGCATCATGATCTGACCTCCCCTTTGATTTACCTATAGAGGAAAAATTAGCCTCCACCTCTAGTCCATCAATCTGGGCCTCATCCAGGGTAGTAGACTTCCTTTCTCTTAAATATAATTTGAATTCTGAATCAAATGATGCTACAAACACCACTTTAGCAGTAGTCTGGTGAGGTTTCATTTCAGTAGGGAGGCTTGTGTATAGTTTGTTGAACCTTTTAATGAATTTGGGCACACCCTCATTATGTATTTTTCTAACTTCATTGAACTCTTTAAGATAGTATCCATGGTCTTTCCATCTCCTCCTAGTTAGTAATGGAGCAGTCTCCCAAAGTTTTGAATAATTTTCTAGCCTCTCCATCTAAGGACTAGATAAACAATATCAACACTACATCCAGATGCTCGACATTGAAGTTTTTTGCAAAGGTGCAGAACACTTCCAGGTGTTTCTGAACTTCAATATCATTTTATGCATTTAAACGAGGCAATATTTTTAAATAATCTTGAGGCATGTTGTTTAAGATCTAAGGTAATGCCATGGGGGCATATTTTTTTAACAGG
The DNA here is from genome assembly GCA_034641835.2 of Pinus albicaulis. NCBI lineage: Eukaryota > Viridiplantae > Streptophyta > Pinopsida > Pinales > Pinaceae > Pinus > Pinus albicaulis. The sequence goes on along the minus strand of CM076575.1, from coordinate 877,518,038 downwards.
AAGCCCGAAACAACCATCGGAGGTTGTGGGGGTGGTAGGAGAATCTGATGCATAAGAGGAGGTGGTGGAAGAGAATTATGTATGAAAATTAGTATATATTGAATGGAGGCTTGAGGGGCTGAAGGAAATGCTGGAATGTTAACAGCAGAAACTTTTGTGACTTCTTTGACTTCCTCAACTTTAGGAGTGGGATGGAGAAAGAAGCTACTGGTATCTACAAATTCGGCCTCATCTTTAACTTGAATTTTTTCCAAAGATGGTCTATCTGAAGAATAATCAAGGGGTCTCATTATGGAATCAGGACCTTGATCTTGAGCTATTTGGGAGGAGGATGGAGAGTCTTGCAAAGAAAATCTAGGAATATCTGTGTGGGCTGAATGTCTTTCTCTCCAACCTCTCTTGTGTAAAATCTTTTATGGGTCAGACACCGAAGGTGTTCTCAACTGAGATGTATCTGACCTCAGATGTGGCTTTTGGGAAGCGAGGACTACAAACATATTTATCTATTAAATGAAAATGGAGTCGCCAAGGTGAGGGATCTACAACTCTCAGCCCTTCCTACTCACCTATTCTGAAGGGTGAATGAAAAGTTTTTTGAGGCTCAGGGATTTAGATTTTCTCAAATTTGTTTCCTCGGCAATGGCACCAGAAAGATGTTGCGACTCCTAGAGACAGTCTTGAGTTGTACAAAGACCAGTGGCTATGACATCTTAACTGCAAGGAGCATATGACTCAACTAATAGGAGTTGACAAGACCAAGCTCTCATGCTATAATTTCTTAGGTGAATGGTTTGATGAAAGTGGAACCAAGACCCCAAAGTTAAACACAACAATTGTGAGACTGTAGTAACAGAGTACAAACTTCAATAAATAAATGTATCTGACAATTCTAAGACAGAATGATGAAGAGGGGGCTGAATTCTAAAATGACTCATAGATATTAATAAAAGGTAGGTGATGACCGTGTAAGAAAATGTGGTGAATATTAACTTTAATAGTGGCTTATCTAGAGGAAAAATCCACATATACTAGGCCTATGCAATGATAAGAATCCATATATGAGAACAATTTTAAAGACAAAGATCCATTACAGCTAACATCAAAGGAACGATGGAAGAGGTGAAGAGTGAAATAGAATATCGTGCCTAAGCCATATTTAAAGTACTAGGAATTAGTAAATATGAGTATCTATAACGATAAATCCATATTTAAACATATGAGCACTCGCATTCCAGAACATAGATATGAGAAATATGGAGATAGGTGAAATGAACATTTGTATTATAAAACATAAGGAAGAGCTACAAACTGTGGAACATTCTGATCAGAATCCCTAATATCAAAAAAACTCCTTATCACTGAATCCCAACGGGATTTTCAACATTAATATCAAAACTTAGACAAAATACATACAGAGTCCTTTCTAGTGAGTTCTTTGAAAAATCTGGAACCCTGTATATGTCTCTGCTTACTACTTTTATAGCATTTTCAATGAACATACGCGGAAAGATATTTTTGGAAAATATCTTTTCCGCGTGCTAGTATGAAATTTCAAGTCTTGATCAAAACATAAAAATTTATGATGATGTAAACAAACTTCCCATCATTTTACAATCTGGGCTCATGGCCGTTTCTAAAGAAAATATCACAACTGTCTAACAAAAAGTAAAATTTGCAAGAGTGAAATAAGAATCTCTCTTGAATATTGAAAGTAAAAAATAAAAATAAAACAAGAGGCCACGCGGGCCCAATCATGAGTTGAAAAATTTTATTGGTGGGAAAGAATCGAGGCAGTGGTTGAAACAGGCGGTACTATGGTTTCAGAAGAGCTGGCTAACAAACTCGCATGAATTGTACATCTCTGCCAAGTCTCGGCTGCAAGCTCAGGTATTGCGGTGAAAGATTTGGCCTAAATGTAAACTTTAGTCAGTTCAACATAGCTCGCCTGAGTGGGCCGTATCCTGTATTTCACCTGATGAAGAAGTGAGAACTCTTTGTTGAGTACTGAAACTATAGTTTCAGCCTTAAGTCGGGTGGACTTCTCGGAAGGTATGTCTATTCGATTCATTAGTTCTGTCAGCTGGCATTCATATACTGGTAATGGCTGTAGAACTAGCATTTGAAGGCTCCCAGCATGATGGGAGGCTGGCGAGTGTTAGCTCTGTCCAATCTGTTTCAAAATGTTCCAAACTGGCTGCCACCTTTTCCAAACTTCTCAATGCAAAGCTACGTGCAGATTCATTTTCTATCACTTTCTGACATTCTGAAGCCTCCTTGAATCTACTCTGGATGCCTTGCTTAACTAGTTCTTCTGAATTTAGACCATTTAAGAGATAAATATACCTTTTGGCATTTTCGACCCTAGTTGAGGCATCAATACTCCCTTCGTGAAGTGTTCTTCTGAATAGGTGCACTGCGGCCCTCTTTTCTTCAATGATAGTTAAGAAAACCCAACGCTTCTTTACTTCCATAATAATATCAGTCCAAATCAAGCATCGAGCATCTAGAAGGGTAATATTTCCCTTAATATGGCTCGTGAGATCTCGAACAATCTTCTATTGATTTGGCTTCTCTTGTTTTCCCTCCTCTATATCCTTCTGCAAAGCAGCAACCTTCTTGGAATTCTCCTTGAGGAGGGCCTCAAGCTCACTGATCTTCTGCCATGTCGTTAAGACCTGCTTCTCCACTGCTTGAAGTTCGGCCAGTGCCGTTGTAAACTGCTCCGAGAGTGAGCTGGTCCCTTCAGGAGGTGGTGTAGAGCATACATGGGTATCCCAGATTCTCTGTAGCTCGTCCATATTTACCTGGAGAGCGGTCATCTCACCAAAAATTCTAGCCTTTTCTTCCCTTTCCTTGGAAAGGGAGTCTGCCAGGTTGGCCTTATCCTTTTCCACTTGGGCTAATTCAGCAGTTTGTACGTGTTGGGAGCAAGGTATGTTCACTTTATGCTTCAGTGCTGCAACCTTCTTTTGCAACTCTGAGATGAGATGACCTTGAGGGTCTACTTTAACACTCTCCTTTCCTTTCACCACTTCTTGGAGACTGCGTAAATCATTCAAGAGTGCACGTGAGTTGATATTCTATATTATGAGGTTATCGAGCACTTGGTTATGCTTGGTTTGTAACTTTATCAGAGTGAGGGAGAGCTTCACCACCTCTTCTTTCAACATATCACCAAAACATTGGAACATATTGCACTTGTTGATCGGTGGAACTTGTGACATGGTTACTGCTATTTCCAGAGCTCTATAGCTGGTGGTGCCAGCCTCTGGGCCTAATATTTCTTTGGTCATGTCCATTATCAGTTGTTCTTTGTCCATGACGATTGTAGCTGAAAACCTAGTGTGATACTTGTCGACATATCCCTCTAATTCAGACAAGTGCCTTTCCCTGACAGCTTTGTTCCTCACCCTACTTTCATTTTCCCCTCTGGAGCTGGTAGTAGAGATGGCTTGTGAAACTTATGAGAAGTCAAAAGAAGATGTTCCATCATGTATCACCACGAAACGTGCTTTTCCCTTGTCCAGTTGACCATAAAATGTTTCTCTTTGTAGAAGTTTCTCCTCTCCAATGATTTATTCTTCGTTGGTTCTAGTTCTTTGCCTTTTAGAAAGCGGGGAAGCTTCTCTTGAAGCGCTGACCTCTTCCACCTATTTTTGACCTGCTTCTTTTGTCGAAGTAGTATCCTCATTTTCCCCTGTCGCAGATGAATCGATCTCCATCTGTGAAAGAAAAGGCCAGGTTTCAATATTATCTCGCCACTCAATGAAGGGTCTAGTTTCATGAGCATAAGGAGTTGATTTAATCTTCTTCCTTTTGTTTGAGATGATGCCTTTCGGATCATAGGGCCAAGCTTTCCCTTGCCTTAAATCCATGCCCTGGAGCAGGTTTTCCACTATGGGAAGAGCATGCCTTGAGTTAACAATGAAGGGGCCGATGGTTGTAGGAAGCTTGAGAATGAACCCCTTTTTCGCAGGGAGGAAGTGGAGTTGGTCAACCTTCAAGGTCTGCCGGAGGCATTCCAAAGCATAAATCCACAGGGTGGGAAAAACTGTCAATATGTAAGGGGAAACTTATGCACTGTAAACCCTGATTTCAATGTAGTGATAAAAAATATACCAGTCTCCTATACTTTCAGCCTCACTGTACTACAACCATTTCCTCTGTTCAGGAAAAATCCTAGGTGGAGGATTTTCATGGATAATGGTGTAAGCTATGGGCATGAAATCGTTCAAGAAATTTGAATAACCCACCCCATTTTCCAACTGATGCGCTACGGGATTCCACTAAAAGATAGTTCTTGCCTGAGAATTTATCCTATAGACTTTTTCTAGACCCAAACCCTCAAAATTATCAGCTTGTTGGAAGAGGAAAAGATAGAAGACCATAGAACAGAAACGAAAACGATCGGTATCTGAGAGGTCCTGAAATTGAGTTTGGATGGTAGAGGCCAAGAAACCAAGGATGTCCAATACAACATCGGGCTGCAAAATTAACCATAAAAGGGATATGCACTCTTTTGAGACTTTCTCGACCCCTTATATACCTAGTAGTCCTACAATAAGAGCGATGGTGGGTTGAAGGTCCTCCTTAAATGTACTCAAGGGAACTGAATCTGTAGATGGGAAGGCTGTGAGGTGAGACTCATAAATAACAACAATGAAATCACTCTATTTCCTCCATGGTAATTAAGAAAACTAATGAGATAGAATCATTTAATTAAAACTAACATAATTCGAACTGGTAGGGTAGTAGAGAGATTTTCTGATAATTTCAGGGGGATATACTGAATATTTTGTTCCCCTGCGAGGATAGGAACATGTACCGGCATTTATCATAAGCATATCTGAGCCAAAAAATGAATTTGACCACTGGGTACACAGGGGGAGTAATCTGGTGATACAGTCCAGACAAAACGAATCGAAACCTGTCCCTATTTTCCACATGCTTCCTGAACAGCTCAGGCTTGACACTACTAATGAAAAATGGGTATTGTGGGTCTCGAATGTGGGCTTGAAAATTTGTGAAAGGTTCTGGTCCAGGGACAACCCTGGACTCGCAAGCTTGAGGGCTTTCGAGCTCTGATTTCTTGACCATAACTTTACCCATGACCATTATAAAAAATGAAAAGCGAAAGGAAACCAGATAGTGCAAAAGGGATGGAATACCTGCGTATTAAGGACAATGCTAGGGAAAAAGGATGTAGGGAGATTGAAAATGACTGGGCAGACCTGGTACTGGGTGCTCGTGCTTTCACTTATACAGTAACCCGTAAAAAGAAAGTATTTTACCATAGTAAATCACCGAACAAGATTATAAAACTCAAAAACAGCTCGTAAAATGAGATTAGGGTGATGCTAGTAGGGATGATGTCATAAGGACATCGACACTAAGACGCGTGGCATCTGGTTATTTGCTATCAGATTTTGGTTAGGTGCATACCACGCGTCGGGTTAAATTCTGGTACTGGTCATGTACCAGGTGTCCTAGGACTTACCTTACCATTGGATTGTAGCGATAGGTGTACATCGAGATCGGGCCCACTAGAAATTCCAGAGGGGTTTTGTAGCAACTTCAGACCTGTGGTCGCTTTCCCCGCTTAGTCCCTAACTTCGGGTCTCTTTTTCTACCATGTCATCGAGACTCCCGGGGGGGAAGCTTCTGCCTTCCCCTTACCATCCTTGACCCCCCCAGAATTATTCACGCGTCCTTCTCTTGTGAACCTGTGAAACACGGCCGGGCCCTGCCCCATACCACTATCTTGCACCTTTACCTTTTTTGTTTCATTTCAGAACTTTGCCGCAAATCTGCCTTACATATAGTGCCTTATCCCCTTTTTCATATATGGATCAATTTTCATATTTTTCTCTCTCACACCTTTTAAACTATTCACCTCTTAATGTTGTTAGGTGATCTGCCTTTATAAGCTTTCTTAGGAATAGGAGGGTGAATGATATAACAACAGATGGCAACACAAATACTCCCATGCGATCATGACACCTCTTCCTACAACATTCTCTCCCCCCTTGACATCAATGGCAAAGTGTAACTCCCCCTAACACACAACCATCGTGCGGACCTGTACACACTTCCACTCCCCCTTTATATTATGAATAAGGAAAATCTAATGAGAACTTGGGAGCATCCCAAGCTTCTACCGAAGATATTCAAATGCTTCACGAGGTAAAGGTTTAGTGAATATATCAATTATTTGTTCTTTTGTACCAACATACTCAAGTTTTATATTCTTTTCAACGACTTTTTCTCTAACAAAATGATATTTGATCGAAATGTGTTTTGTTTTTTAATGCATGACAGGATTCTTGGAGATGTTGATGGCACTGGTGTTATCACAGAATATGGGAATAGGCTCACTGAATTGTACTTGAAGATCTTGCAAAGTGTGTTTCATCCAAAGGACTTGAGTACAACATGTTTTCGTTGCAATGTATTCTGCTTCTGCTATAGATAACAATATTGAGGTTTGCTTTTTGCTTAACCATGATACAAGACAACCACCTAGATAGAATGCTGCTCCACTATTACTCTTATGATCTTCAATTCTTCGTGCCAAATCTACATCTATAAAGGCTTGAATAATGAGATTTTTACCCTTGGGATACCACAAGCCATATTATTCTGTGCCCTTTAGATATCAAAGAATTATTTTGACAACAATAATATGTGATTCTTTTGGTGCTGCTTGGAATATTGCTACTTGTCCAACTGCTTGCATAACATTTGGTTAGGAAGTTGTTACATATATAAGACTACCAATAATAGATCTGTATAACCTCTGATCCACATCCTTAGATGAGTAATCTATGCTCAATTTGCAACTTGTCACCATCGGAGTAAGGATGGGTTTGCAATCTTCCATTTTGAATTTCTTGAGCATTTCCTTGATGTAATTGACTTGACATATAAATATTCGTTTCTCTTGCTGAGATATTTGAAGCCATAAGAAATATGTTAGCTCACCAAGAAAATACATATCAAACTCACTTTGCATATTTTTAGAAAATTTCTTACTTAGTTGATCATCATTTCTACCAAATATTATATCATCCACATATACCTCAACGATTGTTAAATTATCTTTATCTATTTGTACATAAAGATTGCTATCAATAGTACCTTTCTTGAACCCTTGTTGACGTAGATATCGATCAAGATGATCATACCATGCTTTGGGAGTTTTCTTGAGACCATATAGAGCCTTCTTAAACCTGCAAACATAGTCTTCTTTTTCTGATAGTAGAAAACCTTCAGGTTGTTCGATGTAAACTTCTTCCTCTCATTCTCCATTCAAAAACGTTGACTTAACATCCATTTGGTAGACTTTGATTTTTCTTGAACATACATAGGTGATAAATATTCAGATGGCTTCCATTCTGGCAACCGGTGCAAAATGTTTCATCGAAATCAATTCCTTCCACTTTTGCATAGCTTTTGCAAACCAATCCTGCTTTGTTTCTGGTAACCTGTCCATCTTCATTCAATTTGTTCCTGAACACCCATTTAGTCCCAATGAAATTTTTATCTTTTGGTCGTGGAACTAATTCCAAGGTGTTATTCTTCTTTATTTGATCCAATTCTTCATTCATAGCTACTACCAAATGTTCATTCTGGCTGGCCTCCTCAAAACTACTAGGCTCAAAGGTCACTAAAGAATCAATGTGAGCTTGTTGTGATGAACGAAGTTGCCGACCTTCATTTATGTCACCAATGATTTGATTTGATGGATGGTTCCTTTGAATCCATTCTTTTGATCTCTTTGGAGGAGCTTATTGTTGTTTTCTAGTATATCTTGATGATCATTATTTACTTCTTCCTGGTTGATAGTTTCTTCTTGTTCTAGAATTTTTATCTGTGTCTTTTTCAGACTCTGTCTCAAGTTTCAAAGATTATAGATCCTCATCATTATTCGTTAGAACACCATCTTCATCAAATGTAACATTTATGCTCTCCACTATCTATTTTCATCTTAGATTATAACATATATAGGCCTTTCTTTTGCGTGAGTAACCAACAAAGATACCTTCATCAACACGTGATTCAAAATTACCCAAATTTTGATCTTCTCTTTTGATATAACATTTTCTTCTGAAGATTCTGAAATATTTTACATTAGCTGGTTTTCCTTTCCATAATTCATATGGGGTCTTGTTGCAATTATTTCTGAGAAGACTTCGGTTGATAATGAAGATTGTTGCATTAATTGCTTGAACCCAGAAATTTTCATCCAATTTTGAGTCCTTCAACATTGTTCTACCCATTTCCTATATGGTTTTGTTCTTTCTTTCAGCAACTCCATTTTGCTGAGGTGTTCGTGTTGTTGAAAATTGTCTTTTTATCCCATTTTCGTCAAAATATTGCTGAAATAATTTGGAAGTGAATTCTCCACCATTATCTGATCTTAGATACTTTATTTTCAAATCAGTTTCATTTTTGACCAACTCCTTGTAGATCTTAAAGCACTCAAATGCTTCAAATTTTTTCTTTAGGAAACTGACAGCTGTCACCCTGATATAGTCATCTATCATTAACATGAAATATAATTCTCCATCTAAGCCTTTTTTTCTCACAAGACCACATAGATCAGTATGTATCAATTCCAATGGATGTGATGCAAAGGGTTCTTTTGTTTTAAATTGGACTTTTGTCTGCTTGCCATGATGAGAGGCCTCACATAGTGTGTTGGAAGGTTTTGAGATTTTTGGAATTTCTCGTACTGCTTCCTTTTTTCTTATCCTGACAAGATTGTCAAAGTTTATGTGACCCATTCGTTTGTGCCATAAAAAACTTTCAACTTCTTTAGCTAGTAGAAATGCTTTAGTTTCTTCATCTAGAACATATATGTCATTTGGAGCTCGACTTGCTATAACCACAATTTTACCATACCTGCCTTTCCTGATTTCACATTTTGAGGAGTTAAATAGCATTATGTGTCCTTGATCACACATTTGTCCAACACTGAGCAGATTGTGATTCAAGTTTTCAACCAATAGAACATTCTTGGCTATAACATATTTTCTTCCAAGAGTGAAGGTACCTGATCCTATAACATTTGAAGATCCATAATTTCCAAAGGATACGGTTCCATCCTTCTTCTCTTTCAGAGATACAAATTTCCTTCTATCTCCATTCATATGCATTGAACAACCGTTGTCAACATACCACACATCTTTGTTGTTTTGAGCTTTGAGAGTGAGAGCAAAATTATTAGTCTTCTTCTCCTTCCATGTTCGTTCATTCTATGGATTTGAAGATTCTTCTGGAGGATTTTCAAGTCTATAGTCTTTGGATATGTGTCGAAATTTCTTACATTTGTAACATTCCATATTATTTCTTAAATGTTTAAATATATTGATGTTTCTTTGAGCCCTGGGAGGTTCATATTTGAAGGATCTCCTGGAATTGTATTGGTTCCTAGGGTACGTGCGACATTCTACAGCTTTATGACCAAATTTTCCACATGAATAACAATAGCCATAAAAAATATGTTGGTACCTAGATGGAAATATTCATCGAGGAATCGTCTTCAAAGGATGTTCTTGCAAATCTTGTCCAATGAAGTCTACATGCATGTCAGATCTCATAGGTTCATTGTATTTTTTTGTGTAAGGTCTTGCTTCTTCTTCTTTGTAACCGAGGCTAATTTTGTCGTTGTAAGATCATTGATTGTTGATGATTCCTTCCAATGCCCTTGAGCTGTTGCCATATTTTTGGACAGTTTTTCCCTTTTTCACTTCCTTACGCAGCGAGACTACTTCGGCTTCTAATGCTTCCCTTTCTTGGTTGCTTTCTTCCAACTTATTTTGAAGTGACTCTTCAATACATTTGTGTTCTTCAACTTCAATTTTGAGACCTTGAACTTGTTCTTCAAGAGCATTGGAATGGATTTTCTCAACCTTGAGCTCTTTTATAAGCTTGATTGCATCCTTAGAAAATGATTCTATGGTCAACCCTTATTCTTTATTGTTTGATACCTCTTGTTTATTGTGCTTAGCCATAAATAATACTCTCTCATTGGCTTCTTCTTCACTATTACTGTCTTCATCGGATGATGAGCTATCTTCTTTAGAGAGAAAGTTCCTTTTGGATCCTTTCCTTTTTTCTTGCTTGTTGAATTTTTTAAAGCCTTACTTTCCTTTTGAGTTGCCATCACTTATGTTCGGACATTTTTCTGCGAAATTCCCAACCTCACTACAGCCGAAACATATCAATGGAAGTTTACCTTTGAATTTTCCCTTACCAATTTTTAGTTTTATCGTAAAGTAAGCATATTATTCATCTGAAAGACCTTCTCCATTATCTCCCTTTTCTTCACACTTGCAGGTGCATGTCTTTTAAATTGAAGGTTGTTTGTCCTTATTTGTTTTCTTAGATGAAACGAATGTAGTTTCTAGATGAAAAGTACCCTCTTCTTCATCAAGTCTCATTTCATATGCTATGAGAACTCCATGTAATCCCTCTTTGCTGAGTTTTTCCATATTTGCACTATATTCTAAGACTGATACCTTTGGGTTGAATCTCCCTGGTAACATTCTAAGAATCTTTAATATAATAGTCTTTTCATCAACTGGCTCTCCCAATCCTTCCAGAGTATTGGTTATTTCATCAACGTATTGGAATTATGTATGAATGTTGCAGTCTTCTTTCATTCTGAGTTGCTCAAATTTTGATCTATAGATTTGAAGCTTTGCTTCTTTGACATTTGAGTCACCTGCATATATATTCTCAAGCTTGTCCCATACATTTTTTGCAGTCTTACAACCCAACACCTTATTATAAGCAGTTTCAATAAGTCCACTGATAATAATATTCTTTTTTTTTGCATCATATACCAAATTCTTCTTACCTTGTTCATCTGTGGTTGATGTCAATCCATTTTGAACAGTTTCCCATACTTCGTAACCTTGCGCCAAGAGATAGACCTCCATTCTTCCTTTCCCATGAGTATAATTATTTTCATTAGACAGAGGTACACCATTCTTGGTATGCTCCATGACCTCCCCTTCCATTGTTAAACTATTATTGAAGGAACCAAGCTGCGATAGCAATTGTTGGAAATGTTTGAGAGGGGAGTGAATCAACCATTATTTTCAGATTAAATCATTAATATTCAATTATTATTAGTGTTTGTACAATGATAGAAGTAAACAAAAAGAACACAAATACATAGTTTTTAAGGTGAAACCCACCTCGAGATAAAAAACACCTAATGCTTTTCTAATAATTCTTTATTCAATACGAGTGAAAATACAGCTCAAATTCCTAGAATCTAGAAAAGCATTCTTCTCCCGGCTCCACTAGATGGACACTCCAATGCACAGACTTCTTCGATTAGTCAGCGAAAGGATGCCCCAACACCCAATGAGATTCAATTCACCCTAGCACCACCCTACCACCCCTATAGAAGAATAAAATAAGAATGGACTCTCGTGCAAGGAAAATGGTCCCGCACAGTAGAATGATGTATAAGAATAAGACACTGGGCCATAGCCCCAACTGTGACACAACCACCTAGCCAGTGATCCTAGACCTCCCGACACACCTCTTCAACTCTTGGTAGATGGACACTAGAACAATGTTTTCTGATAATGTATTTACAATGACTTGGTACAATGATACCTTTACGGTGATTGTATACGATCTTTGCCCACTTAGAACTTCATGTGATGAACTTCTTCTTGCTTTTCTATGCCACAGTTCTTGCTCTTGTCATGCTACCCTCTACTACCTTGCCCTTGCTACCCTAGTGTTAGGCCTCTATAATTTAGCGAGGTGACAAGACTAAACACTACGGAGACTACATCAAAAACCACTTTTAGATTCTAGGATATAGCCTTCTGAATCGAGGAGAGGATCTCTCTATAAGTGCAAAGATTGATTTATATTTCAAGGTTATTAGTGTGATATTAGGCTAGTTATTAAGAACAAGGGCTTTTGTCATTTGGTTTGTCGAGGTATGATCTTTAATTGGATGGAATATTACAAAATGAAAAGAGTTCAAAGAGGTGAAGATGAAAGTATATTGAGAAGTATTCGTGAATGAGATTAGTGTAGAAAAAAACTTTAAACATTAGGAAATGGAGTCACAAAAGGGTTTAATTGTACAACAATTTCAAGTGGTCCACGAGAACCAAGTTATCTATATCAAAAGATCCTTTAGGTTAAATGATGAATGGAACATTAAAAGTGTTGAGAAAGTGGAAAAAGTCAATAATTTCAACAAGGATTTATCAACTTTCCATACAAGAAAAACCCTTTCAAAGCAAGCTGTTGAAACCAACCAAAGGACAAGGATAACCATAAACTTCTTTGGACAAGCTTGTATTAAAGCCAACTTATCGGACAAAAAAATCCGGTAATCTCACTAGACTACTTTCAAAAGGGATGAAAATAGATAAGAAAACAAAGTGCGACATAAGATCGAACGGATGCATTAAAATCAAAGCCTACTTTAAGCATACTCTTAAGGAAACCTTCAAGCAACCATTTGGAGAAAGAAGCTGAAGATAGGGCAAACTATAAACTCTGGTTTTAACTACTATAACATGTAATGAAAATATCATTCAAGAACTTCCTTTCCAAGTGTTACACATCAGTACATTGGCATGGGTTGTCCTTGATGGCAACCTACTTGATGAAATAATACTATTGGCAATATAATGCGAGGAGTGTTGTCCTTGATGGCAACCTACTTGATAAAGTTAATGATAACCTACTTGATGAGTTAAGGGGGGAGATTGTTGGCAATGTGATACAATGTGTTGACTTTGCATGGAACCTACATGATGAAGTTGTCCTTGATGAAAAATGACTTGATGAGTTGTTGATGATGTAAATCGAGTGTCTAGATGGGTTCGAAGTAAGTGCCAGAATAATGTTGAACAAGGTATGTCACAAGGCATACGTGGGTTTTGTTAAGGATAAGTCGGAGGTATATGCATAAAGAAATGTACGTGACAAGTAGCGTATGCCCATTTGCGCTCTAAATTTTGGGAAACCGGGGGACATTACCATGGTATTGACCCAAAGTATTGAGCGCTTGATTATATGTTAGTCCGTCCGGAAAGCCATCGGAAGTTGTGTGGTTTTAGCTCATGGTAATGTAAAGATAAATCTATATAAGGAGAAGAAAATCATAGTGAAAGGGTGTGCATAAGTACGTGTTTTAATGAATACTTCACTTTGAAGTATATGTCTGCATGGAAGGGTAACGATTTATTGATTGATCTGAATTAATAATGCACCTATGAAGAAAATGATGAAGAGGGATCTCTATATACGAAATGACTATGTATTTTCTAAGATGTTTGTTTATGGAATGTTTAGATCTTAGATAGAGGTGAATCTCCTGTCTTCGAAGAAAGGGATGAGATGCGAATTTCTTATCGATGCGAAGGGGCACGCACGATCTGAAATGTACGAAGATCTATACGCGAGGAGTTCGTGGCGAGAAGCGCGTATATGCGCGGGTTGTCTTCGAGAAAAAGCGCGTATGGTATGTGAAATCGAGTTTTGAAATATGTGCGGTGTATATGCGAGTTTGTTTGTTAAAAAGCACGTCTCTCGTGGGTTCGGTGAAGTAAAAGCGCGTATGGAATCTAGGGGATTTGCGAAGTATGTGAATGTAATGTCTGATATGTTATTGTTTTATTGCTATTACGCTCAATGATATTATTCATCTGGAGACTTGGGTTGTTTGAATGATGAATATCCTGTGAATTATGTTAATTAAAGATCAAGTTGTTGTTTGATTGGTTGGTTGATGAAACTCAATGAATGAATTGATGGGGTTAAGTTTCGGTTGATGTATGATGAAGATTAAATGTGTGGAGTGGGTCCGGTCTAAAAATTTGATGAAAATTGGCCTACAAGATGTGTTGTATGGAAGTTGTTGGATCCCGGTATGAAAATTGATGACGTGGTCCGCAATGGTGTTAGGGTCAAAGCCTTCGGTTCGGGGGTTGTAGTGCCTTCCAATGGTAGGCGGTAAACGAGAAGCGAGGGTAGTAGCTCCCTTGGAGAAGGCCCAGTAAGCAGAGTAGGGGGTAGTAGCTCCCTTTAGGAGAAGGTACAGTGGCGAGAAGCGAGGGGGTTGTAGCTCCCTTCCGGGGAGAGGAGCTGGTAAATGAGAGAAGGTTGTAGCCTTCTTCGGTGGGTGCACATAACGTCTTTGAGCGCAGGAAGTCACAATGCCAATACATGGTTGTAAGAAGTTTTCCTTATAATAAATATTGAAGACGGAATCCCAGCTGACAATGGTGGTTTTCTCCCGAATTGGGTTTCCACCTTAAATCCCGGTGTTCATGTGTGTTATGTGTGATGGTTTATTCCTATTATTCACATACATATACTTTGTAACAAACATACGATGAATGAATGGGCAAAAGATCTATATAAATAATTATACTTGCATAATGAGATCTCTGTGTCTTTTGTAAAGTTTCATTAGGGATATGCGTGTATACGCTTGGGTTAATTAAAGTAGCGTATGGGTTTTTAGAGAAAGAAAAAGTAAAAAATTTTTTAGTCTGCACCTAATCTTTGATTCCCCACTCTGAGTGTTTCCCAACAATTGATACTGAGCAGTCACTTTTGCGGAAGCTTTATCGACGAAGGAGATTCGTCGCAATGGGAAGTCATGAAGATGTGTCTCTAAGGCCACCTCTATTCAATGGAAGTAATCGATATTAATGCAGAAGATACGAAAAAAATAATTTTTGCAACGTCTTGGTGCGGAAGTATGGGAAATCTTGGAAGAAGGTTATGGGTGCTCCAAGCAATTATTCCTATTTTGATGCGAGAAAGGAAGAAATATGAAATCAATGCCAAAGCGATCAATGTTTTATTAGGAAGCATGTCGAATCGGAAATTTGTTAAAGTAATGCGGCTAAATTAAGCCAAAGAAATATGGGACAAAATCATTCAAAGTTATGAAGGTGATTCAAAGGTAAAAGTGCAAAACTCCAAACTCTCAAAATTGAATATGAAAATTTAAGGATGCATAGTGGTAGAGTATTGCAGTTTCTTTACGTCTAGATGATATTATAGAATTGTATGAGAAATTTGGGTGAAACCATAGCAGAGACTACTGCGGTGGAAAAAGTCTTAAGATCTTTAACCCAAAATTTGAGTCAATGCTTTGACTATTGAAGAAAGGCAAGATCTGCAAACTCTTGCACCTATTGTTCAACTACATGGTATCCTAACACTTTTGAAATGAAGAAAGAAGCTCCCTCAAAAATCGAGCGCCTTTAAGGCATGTGTAAAAGGAAAATAAAGTTGTCAAGAGATAAGTTATATTGAGAAAGAAGAAGCAAATTTTGTGAGAAGACTCAGCAGTGCGGAAGATTTAGGGGAGTAAGCTTCCCTTCAAATGTTCACTTGTGGAAGAGTTGGTCATTATCTTGCTAAATGTCCTTATGAAAAAATCATGATAAAGGGAAACAATTTGAAAAAGAAGAGTTATTATACAAATGAAGATAATGATAAAGAAGATTCGGCCACAATCTGCAATGCTCATGGCATCTACCATGGATGATGATAATTTCACAAAGAAAGTTTGATTGGTAAAGAATTGCATAGAACAAGAAAGAGGGTTGTTTTCTGGATGTTGTTTCCTGTTGTAACTCATTTGGTCATAAGGTCACTAATTGCGAGGTTAAGTTTGATGGAAACGGATCTAATAGGTGGAGAATTTCAGCCCTATAAGAAATTACAAACAAAGTTGGAAAAAGAAGAGGCACCGATTTAGTAAGGAATATTGACCCTACGCTTAGTCATCCACTTCTAAATCTTGCTTCTCATGTTGCGGGGAGTGATGTGAGATACATTATAGGAATACGGTAGAGTATCATCGCAAGAATGATATATGATGATTCCCATGGTTGGTTTTAGTAATTTGGTTATGCTTATTTACGGTGCATCGATGTGACAAAGAAGACGAGGTAGGTAAAAACAAGGTCGGGGGAGAAGAAGGAGTGTGAAATTTTCAATATTTCACTTTCCATACGGGTTTTAATGAGGCAAAGCCGCGTATACAGGGCCACAATGGAGACGAGAAGCGTATGATTTTATGTTAAGAAAATAGTGAAGAAGGCTAAAAAATAGGAGCAGGATGAGAGGAGCATCATTCTAGCTGCTAATGATTGCATTGTTGGCATGGGAAGCATTAGTCATATGGAAATGATACATTATTGTGACTATGATGGTTAAAAAATTTGATCTCTCTCTTGAGGTATTTTGGTATTGGTTATAAAGTAATATTTGTAATTTGATGAAAAGGTCATGTTGAGACTATGATGTAAAATTGTAATATTCGGTCATGTATGAGACTTGATCAAATTTGTATTCCACTTGGTTGGGTAGGTTGATCAGTGTGTAAACCCACTAGGTTGGGTACATGAGTCATATATGTAAATCCACTTGGTTGGATCTTTGATGTAAGTATGAGTCCTTGGTTATAGAGTCATGTACTTCATTGAAAAATATGTTTTGACGCCAGACTCGAGGGCATGGTAACTTCGGTGTGCATTAGATCTACGGAAGCTCTTCTTTCTGCAAAGAAGAAAAGCCTTGTTTTGGTTTTGATGCGCCCTTTGCCCTTGATGTCAAGGGGAGAGTAACATGGTGTTTGAATAGGGGGAAAGTATCATGGTGTTTACCAAGCAGATTTATAATGATGTATCTATCTTGTTGTGGTGATCAAACACCATCATGGTTTCCATCAAGTCCAAAGGGGAGATTGTTGGCATGATTTGTCCTTGATGGCAACCTACTTGATGAAATAAGATAACAGCTTGTCCACTAATGCAAAGTGTTGTCCTTGATGGCAATCCACTTGATAAAGTTGATGATAACCTACTTGATGAGTTAAGAGGGAGATTTTTGGCAATGTGATACAATGTATTTGACTTTGATGGAATTTTTGCTGATGAAGTTGTCCTTGATGAAAATTTGACTTGATGAGTTGTTAATGATGTAAATACGATGTATCTATATATGAGTTCGAAGTAAGTGTTGAGAATAATGTTGAACAAGGTATGTCACAAAGCATACGGCAAGGAGTTTGTTAAGGATAAGTCGCATATGCAGAAAGAAATGTACGTGACAAGTAGCGTATGCCCATTTTATTGCTCTAAATTTAGGAAACTAGGGGACATTACTGTGAGTATTGACCCAAAGTATTGAGCGCTTGATTATAACTTCCCAGTCAAATACCAAGGAATACCCATTGAGGTGTGTGGTTTGGCTCATGGTATTGACAAAAGATAAATCTATATAAGGAGAATAAAATCATGGTGTGAGGGTGTGCATAAGTCTATTTTTTATTGAATACTTCACTTTAGTATGTCTACATGAAGGTAACAATTTATTGATTGATGCGAATTAATAATGCACCTATGAAGAAAATGATGAAGAGGGATCTCTAAGGTACGGAAATGACTATGTATTTTCTAAGATGCATTTTTATGGAATGTTTAGATGCGAGATGAGGCGAATCTCTGTGAAGAAGAAGATGATATACGAATTGCTTATCGATACGAAATTTCTGGAGTCACGAAATTTCTGAAGATCTGTACGCGGGTTCATGGCGGAGAAAGCGCGTATATGCCGGTTGTCTTCGACCAAAAGCGCGTATGGTATGTGAAATCGTTTGAAATATGTGCGGTGTATACGCGGAGTTTTGTTTCTATTAAAGCAAGTGCATCATCGAGGTTCGGTGAAGTAAAAGCGCGTATGGAATCTGGGGTTTGCTTAAGTATGTGAAATGTAATGTACACGGTCTGTTCTACTATTTCTTGCTATCTTGTCAATATTGTTAGTCATACGGATACGGGTTGTTGAATAAAAGTGAATATGCTATGATTGGCTTAATTAAAGATCAAGTTGTTGGTTGATTGGTTGATGACTCAATGAATGAATTGATGGGGTTAGAAGTTTCGAGTTTGATGTATGATGAGCTTAAATGTGTGGAGTGGGTCCAATATGAAAATATGATGAAAAGTGGCCTGTGTTGTATGGAAGTTGTTGGATCAGGTATAAAAATTGATGAAGCATTGAGTAAAAAAATGTGTAGAAATTAAAGCCTTGAGTGAGGGAGTTGTAGCTCCCCTTCTAGTGAGCGTGGTAAACGAGAGCGGGGTAGTAGCTCCCTTCAGGAGAGGCCCAGTAGCGAGAGCGAGGGGTAGTAGCTCCCTTCTAGAGAGGTGGTAAATGAGAGCGAGGGGGTTGTAGCTCCCTTCCGGAGAAGGCCCCGGTAGCGAGAGAAGGTTGTGTCTGTGGGTGGGTGCCTACGTCTTTGGTGTGGTACACGCCAATACATGGTTGTAGAAGTTTTCTTTATAATAAATATTGAAGATAGATATGGCGGCGGTGGTAGTTTTCTCCCCGAATTGGGTTTCCACCTTAAATCCTGGTGTTCATACGTGTTTGTATGTGTGATGGTTTATTACATTATTCTTGCACATGCTAACATGTAACATACGATGAATGAATGAAGAAAAGATCTATGTAAATAATTATACGCATAATGAGATATACGGTAATATTGTGAGTTTTCATTAAGGATATCCGCGTGTATGCAACGACTTGGGTTCATTAAAGTGGCGTATGGTTTTAGAGAAAGAAAAAGTAAAAAAATTTAGGTACGCACTAAATGCGATTCACCCCTCTCTCGATTATTTTTCCCAACAAAGACATGGACTAACCAACATTCCTTGATAATTTTCACATGGTATTTAAGTCATTATTATATATACAATTGGAGGAAAAACATAAAGATAAAGCTTATCGGTGAGAGTAGGGTACTTTTAAAGTAAATCTGTCTATGCTTATTACTCTTGTCGAGAGAAAAGTGAACAAAATGGCATGCTGAAGGAAAAAATAACGATAAGAGGTACTTCACCAATGATATAGACCAAGATCCCAAAAAATCGACTTGTATATTGATTGTCGATCAGTTACAAACTACAAGTCCAATGTTTCATCACGACAACTTCTCTTCTCAACTTTAACTTCTTCAATAACTTAAAGAGTTTCGAGCTTCGAGAATTTATTTACATTCGACAATGATTCGAATACAAAAACTATTACATGAGAAATCCAATAACCAACCCTTTGCAATGTGCTCCTCGAGAGATTTTATAATAAGATGAGGAGGTGGGATGAAAGAAATGATCTCCCTGAGTTCAATTAATACAAGTTAATGCTTCTACGCAACTTTGAGAAACTCCAACGGAAGATTACGATATTTCTCTTGTATTAATTGGTTTTCATAAAGTTTTAAGGCTACTTGATAGAGTTTGTTGCTTTAAAACTCTTTTAGGCAAGGCGGCAATAACTCATGGCAAAATATCCTTTGAATAGTAATCTGTTATGCCTTCTTCGATTTATTGAAAATTTTATGAGGTGACTCTTTGGTAGGCGAAAGAGGATAAATGACCTCTGATGTGGCGGTGGAGGCCTCCTTTACCGATATTTTTCTACCATTTTTATTTTAAAACACCTTTAATACCACTTTTTAGAAGCCTATGTTGGAAGGCTTCAGTGGCCTTTATCTTCATGTTTAGGCCTTCATTCTTTAACATTGTTTTTAACTCTTTGAGCCGGAAGGATTAAAACCCTGATCTTTAGGCTTAGGCATCAATCCCTTTCTTGTTAATTCTTCATTACGATACGTGTTGGTCGTTAATATGCCATTATTATTATCACTTTTGAACACTTATTCCACCCATTTCTACTATTCTTCATCATGTCATTTATTATAATTTATTATATAAATCCATTTTATGATGATTTATGCTTTATGAATGAATATTATTTATTCCTCGCTTCAACCTAATAAATTGATGATTATGCATATGATTTTATCAATGATAGTTTTAATAAATCGATTGTAACATTATTCACCATTTTTAGCCTCAAGATAATTTCGAGATTGAAGATTTGATCATTAAGTGCCAACTCGAAGGAAATTCTTATTTGGAATAAGAAGTGACAGTTTTGCGGTTGAGATTTCGAGCAAATGAAAGCGAATATGGAAACTCACAGACATGGGTTTTGTCCGAGAATGGACCCAATTAACTTTATTAAAGAACGGTTTGCCCAAATTCGGCTTGTGCGGGAAAACGCAGGGTTCTTTGAGCACGAGTTTCTTAGATTTGTTGTTGCAGCCGTCCTCCAAATCTCGACTACAAAGCCAAATTCCCGCCTTGTTCTTGTTGATCGAATGGTTAGAAGCAAACCAATTTTATAATAGAAATCATGTTATACTTATCTTTATTGTAACTTCTCTACGATCTCTCTCTCTATTTAAGTAATGAGAGATCGGAATGGGGATGATTTGAGGATGATTTGGGGATGAAAAATGATGGAAAAATGATGAAGAATGATGGTGGATTATTCATGATAGGATAGGGATTGTTGCATGCGTAATTCTCAAGCCTTTGTTGTTGTAATGATTCCCTGAATTTCTTTGATTAATACGCCAGTTGGGGTTATCTTTATTCATTCTTTTCGTGCAGAAGTAACCCGGCCAACGTCATTTTGAAAAACTAAGAATATGACCTACGAGTGAGTACGTTAACAACTGTGTGTATCATATCTTCACAATTGCTGCCGTGTGATGGTTTGATTTCTTTTTCATTTTCTTTAAATTGTTTTGTTCGGTAATCTTTTGTTTATGAACATTTAGCAGTACTTTGTTATATTTAAATCATAATTGGATTGCGTGAGTGATAGAATTATTAATTATAACGAAATGTCTGCTGATAATTACGATCTAATGCTACGTTTATCTAATTAAGACTATGGTTCATTTAATTACGCCTCGTTATAATTGCGATGGTTGTTCAATTAAGTTACTATTCAATTATAACTACGATTGATGTTGCTTCGATAGCATGATTAGTATTTCATCACGATGATTTAACTTGATTCAATTACATTTTATAGTTCTTTTGTGTCTTTCTAATGACTTAATTTTTGCTATTCGGTTCCATTTAAGATTGTTGTTTAATTCTAGTATTTTAGCATTGCTATTCCTTTCCCATTAATAAATCATTTTTGTTAGATGAAGCTTTCTTTGTAGAAATATCGGTTCATAAAGCGGGACTCTCAGCGCAGAGAACATTGGTTATTGCTTCCCTCGTTCCTAGATTGATTGTCTTGTTCCGGTTTGGTTTCAATTGCATCAATATCGAGAGGAATGAGCTATTGCTCTTTGTATCCTCGATTGATGGTTGTTTGAGTGAATGATTTAGTTTAGAACATTTCCAATTTCTTCTTATTCAGTCGTTTTGTTTCGGCTTTCATTTACTTTTGGATTTTAAGCACTATCTTGTAAAAACATTACTCTTGAGTAAATAGCCGCCTCGGACGGTACACTCTTGAAATAAAAAGTCGTCCCCAGGTTGATAATTATTAATTAATTTAGGAGTTAAAAAGACCCTTTTTATCGCTCAAATACGCTTTGTTTTTATGCGGGTGGATTTATGCGGTGGAGGGATTACTTGCTAAACCACGGATCATTATCCGGATGATTTAAACACAGATTCAAAATGTGCGGCTTCTTTTTCCTTTGATTTTTAATTTCTTGGTGTCATCTTGGACCTCTTTGTCACCTAGCCTTGGTAAGGAAAACATAAGAAAACACGTTAAAACCCTACAAAACACACGAAAAATTATTAAAATCTTGTGAAATTGGGTTAAGACTACTTCGAGAGGTTTAATGGAAGGGATGGTACATGCAAAATGGAGAATTTGCAGCAAAAGGAGAAAAACCCTTGGCGGAAGTGAAGCAATTGAAAATGGAGTTTGGGCGCGACGGTGAACGAGCAGCGATTTAGAATGATCAACGGGCAGAATCGTTTGATGGAGAGTGTTTGGGAAAGTAGATAGAGGCTGAACTTGGGGTTGTGATATAACGTGGGTCATTAGATTAAAATAATGGAATGGTCGAGATCAACTTCGATGAAGTCTTTGGGAGCGGAATTAGATGAAAGTGAATGGGGGCGAGATTAATTTCGGACAAGTCGATCTCGGTCGATGGCTAGGATCAAATTAGGAGTTACATTACGGAGAGACGATATGTGACCATTAGTGGTCTTCGTCGTGGGTGCAGGCGGTTTAAGATTTTTGCCAAAAAACGTGATTCCATACATCACGTGACACCTGTCCTTTCAAAACTGCCCATATCGCGTAATTTTTTGGTGTTAAATAAAGACGCAAAAAAATGCAAAACGCATCGTCCGCCGTCAGATCGGAGGCTCCAGATCAGGGATAATTTTAAGAACCCCCCTAAATTTATATATATAAAAAATAGGCGAATCCCCATGATACATAGGAAAAATGGAAGGCGATTTTATTAATAATATAATATGTATATATAATTTTTTGGCGAATCTCTCACGAGATTATATTATCATAATAAAATCATGGCGAATCACCGGTACAAATGGCGAATCACTACTACAAAATGGTGAATCGTTGTCTAGTGGAGTTAGTCATTATTTTCCAATGAAGATATGGTAATTGAACCGGGAGTAGAAGGAAGAACCACGAGACCAAGCATGGCACATGGTGACTCGTGAGAGAAGTAGTTCTCGTGTGGTTGGAAAACACGTTCTTCTGGATTACGCAAAGCGTAGTGTTTGTTTGTCATGCTACTACTAGCAACGATATTGAGGTTGGAGAGGAGTTTGAGGAAAGGTAACGTTAATTGTAGAATTACAAAGAGAGTACTCCATTTTTCCCTTTGGTATTTGTGCACATAGGGCCATACATCATTGAACCAACAATTAGCCGTTCAACCAACAATCAACTTGGTGAGTTGATTAGGTACGAGTCAACTTAGACTAATCTTCAAAACTATGCTTTGCACTATCCCATATTTATCACACTAATGCTACACAACATTGCATTTGCACCTAACTCTCGACATTCTTTTCCAAGAGAAAAATCATAATAAGAAAAATATTTTCTTATGTTCTAAAAGGTGAAGATGTCGAAATCATGCCACAAAAGTGAAAGGAAATAAAATATCTTTCCTCAAATATCATTGACTTGTTATGACACGGTGGTAGCGAAGAAGGTCGAATCCAATCAAGTAGCAAGATAACCCAAATCATGCATGCACCATATCCTCTAATATCCTTCCGGCTCTTCACGAAGAAGCTATTTGATCCATTGACATGAATTGTTGCTCTTCATGATTATTAACACCCAGCACCAAAATCTAAGGACTTTATAGCTCAGCAATGTAGCTATACTAGACTCAAAATTAACATTTTTGAGTTCAATGATAGATCCATCTCCTGTGAAAAACCTATGGACCAATTTCATCTTTGGGCCAAATGTATACGACCCAGTGCGAAAACCACCAATCATCATACTAAGTATGGTCCTATGTTTCATCCAAATATGGGAACCAACTCAAGGTCTGTGACAATTTCCTGGGGGATCCATTAAAACTTATGTGAGATTTACTCTTGATTTCAGGAAAAATAACAATATTTCTGGTATTGAGATCCTCAGTTATAACATCAGTTCAATCTAAAGGTTTAATGGTTTTCATATGGGATCAAGTAATTTAGAACCTTTTTTAGCCTTGTATATTGTCACAAAAATAATTTCACCATGAGCACGAGTTAGAAAAGAAGCCCCAAAACCTTTACTCTTATATAATTACGAAAAAAAACATGTTAACAGCAATAGAGTCTATGGTAGTTTAGAGTAGCATAAATATCATATGTCTCGATTCGGTCCTTTTATTGACTCATGGTCCTCTGTTAAAATGAAAGCTCAACTTTGCTTGACATACTCATCATAAGGTTATTAACAAAAACATCCGAACACATTTTACTATGATACCCCTATACTCAATGGCAACAAACATACCTATAATGCATTAAAAAACCCTTCTCTTCCCAATACCCGATCACGATGAGAGAATTCCAACCATATACATATGAACTGGAACATGAAACCATCTATAATCCAAATGTCATAAGTCATAGTTTTTCAAGTGTCCAGGTCAAATAGGTAGATCAAAAGCAACATTTAGATTTTATGGTGCGGATGGTTCTGCATACAATAAATTAAGTGAAAATATTATGACCATAGTTCAAATTGTTTCATCCCACTCGGCCAAACATCCTTACTCAATAGTAGCAATATGTCCTTTATATCTTAGGGGGAAATCTTTTAGTAGTTACTCTTGCAATATTTGGTAATTTGATCATAGAATATAGTATTGTCGAACATGAGTCATTGAAAAAGGGTCTTGGGGATCCAAATCACAACCACTCAAATCATGCAATGATATATTTTCTATAGTATCATTAAGGGTAGATCAATAAAAGGCACTGGGGCGTCAGCATGCTTGAGGAAAATAGCGAAGCCTCATGCTCAAGGCATCACACTGAAAAGCGCAGAAACCAAGATGTAAATATCTAGCAACTAAAATCATGAAGCCTCCCAATGAAAGCAACACACATTATAGATGGAAATATTTTTTAGTAAAGAAGATAGGTAATGCACCAACTACATAGAATAAGAATAATCTTTTTCATTTATATTCTTATGCAACATTTGCATTTGTGATTGACAAAATGACTGGTTTCAACTTAAAATTTTGAAGTTTGGGGCTACTATTTTATCAAGTGCATGAATATCCAACTAAAAACACAAGTCCAAAGCCCATTGTTGTCCACACTCATTATGAAAACTTAAGACTTGGGTCATATGGAAAAATGGATAAGATTCAGTCCACAAACATAAAATGAAGGAATACACCGGAAGAAACGGTGAGGTGAGCGCAATCCCTGACAGAAGAATTAACCCACAGAAAACTTAAAAAACAATCTCTTAAAAGTACATGCAATGCATAGACATTAACGATTGCAATTTCCACAAGGATGAATCTGGATATTTTTGTTGTAAGGAATATAGGAAAAATATTGTTTTGATTTCATGTCGAGGCCACATTTAAAAACGATGTATCTCCCGATCCGAAAACAAAGATGAAATAAATGACTTTAAGTACGGTTGTAGGTTGGACGGTATGCCTTTCACATAAAACTCTTGTGCTTCCACTTTGTATTAGTCTTTAAACGCATTTACAACAAGAACTAACCTAACAAAACTTAAAAATGATCTCTTGGACTACTAGGAATGCATAGATATTGACAATAGAATTTAAGAAAGGTACAATCCATAGACCCATACTGATAAGGAATATAAAAATATCATTTGATTGCAAATCAAGGTTTAAGTTTAAAGTGTGATGCATCTCCTATACGAAAAAAAGAGTAAAATGAAAGCCGAGACTTCCACTCTTGCAACTACAACATGTTCATCACCCTCCTTCAAAATGCATTGGTTAAATGAGTTCAATTTTAAGCAAAGACAAATTTGCTCTACCCATGAGAATCCACCGGACCCTATATGCATGCCATTATCTTTCCCCTTGAATAAAATGGTACCAATATATCTGTAACCTTTTTCACAATATGGTACCACCATGTGTCCATGTTATCCAAGAAACATATCCAACATGTGTGCCACATTTTAAATCTAAAATGCAAAACACAAGATATTGGGCAAAGAAGCATTTCTGTAAAGCACGCTGCATGCCACATATTTATGTTGCTACATATGTCAACGTTAGGCTAGCTTACACATCAAGTCAAATTTAGATAGAAAGTCAAATTTCAGAATCATCATATGCCTAGGAAAACCTACATCTAAAAGCCTCGACAAATTTGCATTACGATGCAACGTTAAATAAAACTTCTTAAACATATAACAAAATATAGAAGTGTCAAACTCATTCTTGTAAGAGACAACATACATTTCAAATTTGTAATGGAAAGCTGAATGAGATGTTTACAAGATGGTACAAAACATGCCTTCTATTTTGATAAAAATAAGGGTGACTCTTTACTTCTCAGCAACAACGGTAAAAGTTAAGTCGAATGCAAAGTAACGAGAAATGTGAAGCATTCCCCTTTAGGGTAACTACCATAGAGACACATTTGATAGGTATGATGTTCATAACATATATGTGGTTCATGTTCCGACTTCTCGAATCAAGGCCTGCTCCTCTTTCCACTCCATCATAACCGCGCTTCAAATTCATTATGCGGTGGTATAACGATTGCATACTCCCTAGACACTTCATCTCATATGCTAGCATATGTTACTCCATGTTGATTTCTTCCCAATTATTGCCAGTTTCCATGTCTTGTTTCCTAGATTAATGAACACCCAAAAGAGGACCCCCATGTATATTGGGCATATTGTATTTAGGCTTTAGGCTACGGGGCAAGATGTGTTGGTGTATGTGCGATGTGTTTTTAGGTATTTTAGGGGCCAATGGACCTATTAACATATGTTTTGAGGCTAGAGTGCCTTGTGATTTTACGACGGTGAGCTATACGCTATCTACTAACATTAGTAATAATACACACTATTGCCTGAAGCAAGTCAAACAAGAGAAATGAGAGCTAGGACACCACCAAGTTGGATAACTATATTGAGTAGAAGGGATGTGTAATGCTTTGTCAAGGATTGTTATTGTATTTGAAACATTGTTTTAGGAGGTCACCCCTTGAAGAGGCAAGTGAACATAGCTCTTTATTTTTAATTAACAAGAGATATTTCTCAGGATATATCTATTTTTTACACTACATTTTATGTAGATATCTGAAATTTTTAAAGGGTTAAACACATTGCCTAAGTCTCTGTTCAAATCTATTTGATATCTAATTAATCGAAAGCATATACTTATAGTGTTGTTGTTGTTTAACTAAAACTATGCTCACATTGAAGGTTGATATTTAGAACCTACGATGATGCCACAACATTGATAGTTAAAGGGGTTGGAAGGAATTGTCTAAGTCCAAACAAAGATAAATTAACCTAGTTTGGAAATTGATTCAAAATCCGGATTCAATAGTAAGCCTCGATTCACAACATTTTTCTCATATGAAATTTTGCGAGGACATTAACAAAACTTTCAATTATTTCAAGAGGACTTCCTTACAAGTTCAATTTTCAATTTTCTCCTCATAAGTTTCATTATTTCTCCTGCATTGTTGTGTAGAATGTTAAACAACATAGCATCATGATTGCGTTGACATAAACTTTTACAGAATTGGGTTCCCCTTGGGTTAAATACAACACCTCTAAATTCAGTGCTATGTTGTCTTAGCAAAAGAATAATTCTTGAACGGGGTGCAAAGCAATGGAATAAGCAAATGCTCGCTGCTTGGTTTAGCAACAATACAGGAAACCGCCATGAGAAGTATTGTCGATATCTAAAATTCTAGAGCGGTTCGCATCTCTGTATCACAATATTGGAGATTCATTTGACGGACACACGAAAAATGTGGACACTTGGCAATCATGATAGGTGTCTAGGTCTTGATATTATAAAAACCAAATTTCATATGTCCAACTTTGAAGCGTAGTTCACAGAGGATGCTTTCCTTCTGCGGAGGCCCACTTAACTCGTTATTTTAAAATATCAAAAACTAAGCTCCGGTGCACAAAGCCCAACGGAATTGAACCGAATGGTTTGTTGTTTGAAAGATTTAAGGAGTTTACATCGACAATAGATCCAATAACTAAATTAATTTTATGTAGTGTATATTATAAATACGATGTACTACTAAATTGAAATGAATAAAAAACATTTATAGAGGAAGAAAGCTATCATCGTGATTACTAGGTACATGTTTTACATTCTTTGTGCTTCTTGTACTAGTAATCACATATTAGATAAATCATAATACTTAGAATCTTGACGGATCTAAGCTCCGGTGAGAATCTTCATCGAATGAGTCTTGTACCATGAAGAGTTGAATTCATTTGTGTGATAAAGAGATGATGTGAGAACAAAATGGAGAGATGGTATGAAGATGTCGAGTTATAACGAGAAGGACTTTCATCTAGAGGTCAAGTCGAAGAGGAGGAGAGTCTAAGATTGGTCAAACCAAAGGGAGAAACACGTGAAGGAAATCGAAGGACGATTTCTGGGTTATGTTACGGGAAACATGCCCTTCATAGGGGATATAAATACTATCATAGGATGCGAGTGTATCCCTTGGCAAATTCAAATCTTTGTATTTAATAAAATTTAAAAAAAATTTATTTTTGGTTCTTGCAACTCTACCTTTGTTTTTTTACATGTTTTGTGGCATAAAATTGATCCAGAGGAACTTGTGAAGAAGATGCACACCACTGCCTTAGTAGTGGCTTCTTGTATTGACTACTAATAGAGAATTCAGGACCACTATAGCAAATATGGAGACTAGGGCATTTGGCTAAGTGTGAGTTATCTCCAAATTTGTAAGTACGGTCACCCATGTTGATTTTTTATAATTATTGCAGAGATGTGTGTTTGCCTTGGATGAGAGAGCGAGAGCGGAGTAGAGACATGATTCTCTGTTTATGGATGAGGTGGATGTCTTGTCTTAGATCTAACATGGCCAAACAAATATCGGACCACCTAGAATTTGTAGACTAGACTTAGGAGGATTTTAAGATGGTTAGATGCAGAAAGTGTTGGGCGGAGGATACATGTTATTTTGCGGACATATGGGGATACCATTCTGCGAACCAATGAATTTGGAGATCCCGACCTGTGGTACTTGTTGAGGCACAAATCCAAAACACAGCAGAGTGAAGGAAAATTTGACATACATATTTATAACTCCTAGTGAATATTTATGGAAATCAAAACCTTCCATTAAAATGATAATTAAAGAGCACGAAAGAAAATGCTTTTGTCAAAAAAATATGTTTGGAGTCTGATTTGTGATTATACCCCGGATGCCAAAGATTTGTGGCGGTGGATATGTTGATGTGTAAGAGCAAGCACATAATTTTTCTTGAAAAGTAACAAGTGTCTCCCTTAGGGGAAGTGAAGAAAAAATGCATGATGCTGATGATGTTAAATGTTGAAGAAGTGACATTGGTGATGACAAGGTGACCCTGTTTAATTGCAATCAACGTGATTACCGGTACAGCAAGCACAAAGAATGTAAAACATACATCGCCCCTAACCTTTATCGGTTTGTCCAAGGTCTGCGGAATTTGTCGACTTCATGCCCTTCGTCTTGTCTGCGCAACTTAAATACATGCAAGCGGACGGAGACTATAAGGAAAACCATGCACAAATAGAGAAAAAAATCAAACCCCTTACAGCAAAGCAAAATCAATGCGGAGGTCAAGTCAGGGGAGGAGACTACGATAATGGTTAGATGCAGCCAGAAGATTCTAAGTATTATGATTTATCTAATATGTGATTACTAGTACGAAAGCACGAAGAATGTAAAACATGTCTTGGTAATCTATGGCATAACATGGGTTTGCATAGGATATTGGGGACAAGACTCTAGAGGAGGGCATTCATTGGGGTAGAGCGAGGATAAGGTAGTTGAGAATCTGCGGTTTTCGATTATGCATTCATGTGCTGAAAGAAGAGGACAGGCTACACCCTTCAAGCGAGAGATATTTGTTGGATATAGAAGATCTAAAAAGCTTACAATATTTTTATACTAGTGCAGAGGAAGGCAATTGTGAGCATAGATGTTAAGTTCAAGAGATTTTGTCATCTAGGAAGATTTTATGAGTTTATACTTCGAGGTTTTGTCACAAGACGAGAGGTGGTTTGAGCAAACATTGAGGGATCTTGAGAAGCATGTTTAGGTCATAGGAGCACATTTAGGGAAGCGGACATCTAAAGAAGTTTATGAGGTATGTTTCATTGATGACTAACATCATTGATGAGGAAATGAACTAGGAAGTTTGGAGGATTGCAATGCGAGGGAAGATGCATGGGACATTGTGTTGGGATTGAAGGGAAAGCCGATTCTAGCATAATATGAAGTCAAGCTGAATCATATATCTGATAAAAAAATCCTCGAGGGTCTTGCAGAATCACATATACGGTAAAAAAAAACAATTTAAATCACAAATCAAAATCAAAATTTCTTTGAAGCTCCAAAAAATCTCACTAAGCATAAACACAATTCCTTTCCAAAAATCTCACTAAACATAAACACAATTCCTTTAAAATATAGTATGGCAATATATGTTTTAAAAGCATTCATAACGTACTCAAATGTATCACGTAAAAGAAAGATTTAACAAAGTAGGTATCTTGAAAATCCTTTTTTTTTCATTCAGTGTATTGAGGAAGGAATGCAAACTTAAGAAAAGCTGAAAACTTTACATATCATTAACCTTTTCTGAGACAAGCTCCCTTCATTGGTTGGGCATCATCTCCTATAATTTCAAGCCATGCAACTACTTCTTCCCAGTATGGGTCTTTTAATTGAGTTTGATTCATTACCACATATAAGCAACATCAAGTACCTGCAACATTTGATCCTCATATCCTTTGCCTGGATCAAAGGATCAAGGGCCTCCTCTGTACCTTCGGACATATCATTGCTGCACCCATGTCACCAAATCAACGCAGCTGGCTGACTTGGAGACTTCCATTGACACCGTCTTCTAGTGGCTTGACTCCAAAATAACAACCCCCAAGCGTAGACATCACCTGCGAGAGTAGCTACCCATGCTTGTCCATACTCGGGAATGTATCCCAGTGCCTACTAATTACGTGGTCACATGTGGCAGCAGAACAGCAAAATCAGCCTTGAAAGGGCAGAAATGCAACATAAGCTTCAAATTGCTCATCTAAGAGAATATTACTAGACTTAATATCTCGATGTACAATGTGAGGATCACATACCCTATGCAAATATGCCAACCCCCTGCTTGCTCCTTGAAATATTCTTGTGATCGAATAGACGTTCCAACATTGGGCTTCCATCACACCTTTCATGCAACCAATAATCCAAACTCCCATTTTCCATGTAAGGAGTAAATAAGCAACGCTGAAAATTGTCAATTCACCCAGCCTTGTACAGCGATACAAGATTCTTATGTTGAGCTCTTGACAAAACTTCCCTTATAACTGTAATTTTAGCTCCATCCATTTTAATCTCCTGTTAATCTTTTGATAGCTACTTTTGTACATTCCCCAGTGCTTTATATACCAATCCAAATCCTCCACATCAATGATGTTGGCACAGTCAAAATTATTGGTGGCTTTCGAGATATCGGCCATAGTCGGGTCCTTGATATCATGATTTTGGAATAGAAGCACCAAAAATTACCAAAAACATCGAGAGATTCTATGAAGTTTGCATCTCTTGTGTATCTCATTTACATACTGCCTCGATTTTAATGGGTTTTCTTGATGGCTCCTGATACCTAGGAAAAGAAACGTACCAACTCCAACACTAAGCACACGCCATACTAAGATGCCATTCTGTGCAATCTCCGAGTCTTGACTTTGAAACCCTTGTAATCATAACTGGCTTTAAAATACGCTGCAGGAGAAAGGCGGTCCATATAAGACTGGGGGTTGCCTTGGCTTCGTTTGGAAAAGTATCATTGCTTTCCTGAAGGAATAAGTCCTTCCAAATGGTTATTGGATACATTGAATTTTGGCAAAAATGTGAGTTCTGAAGAGATGTGGGTATTCTTCCGGTCAGGACTATTGTCGAGAGATCTAAACTCTCCAAGTTTGTCAAATGAGAGAGCTCATACGGCATGTTCACCATTGTTGTTGCTCATGGGCCAAAATGTGAAGCATTTCCATGCACCGTGACCCGAATTACGGCCATATACTTCCATTGAGTTTATTGTTGCTTAAGTATATCGCGAGGAGGAAACTTGGACGGTTGCTTGTCTTGCGGTCCGGATGCATTTTCATTGTGCTTAACAGTGCATTGGCAATTAAAGGAAGTTTCCAGTCCATATCGGTGTAATTTTTCTTAGATATTAGGCTAGGCAGCTTTGTGAGTTCCGGGGAATCGATCTGAGAGGAATTGTTTTGCAATATCCAAGTAAAAAAGAGGCTGAAACGCAATCCAATGTAGAATGCTTCCGGTGAGGTTATTCTAGGAAAGGGTCCAACGTACGCAACTTTGAACAATTCCTCAACCGGTGAAACTTCCACGAAGAGCACAATTTCAAGGGCAGAATACGAAGCCCTTCAACCGAAATGGGTACGCGCGGAATGGACTCTACGATGGAAGTTCTTAAACGAATCAAAATGCGAGGTTCACGAAGTCTTGCGAAAAACATGAAGGGCTCTTGTAATGTTCTCGAGGCTATTGTTTGAGATGGAGAAAAAGGTGAGAGACTTAAGATGTCATTGTACGGGATTTGACCTTCAGTTTGTTTCGACAAGCTTAATGACTTGATCTTTATGCGGTGCGATAAAGTAGGTGAAGTGACTTGGAGAGGCGATTGGAAGCAAGATCAAGTGAAATCGGTGGAAATGTTCGAAATCAAGATGGATCTCTCCACTCGGAAGAATTGTTCCTCGGAGTTGGTAAACACAGTTGTGCAGAGATAAAGATGTTGGCGAGCCTCCACGGGCCCGATTGCTATAGAGAACGAGTTCCAACTTCTCAAGCTTTCCAAAGGTTTGCTTCGGGAAGATTTCACCAGCAGAAGTGTTGCCATGAGAGACAAAATGGTGAGATTTGATGAAATTTTAATATCGAGTCGGAAGCGAGAAAGCGTGTTGACGGGTGCGAGAGAACCTTATCAAAGATGATGTATTATATAGATCATCGAAATTCACGAGGTTGTTGGTCACTTGAACTCCTCAAGTACCTTACATTCTTGTGACCCTTCATCAAGACGTCCCTCAAATCTATTCATCGAGAAATCAAGGATCTGATTGAGCTCAAATTCACACGAAATAGCTTTATTTGGAATTGGACGTTGAAAAGGTGTGCCTAACAATGAAACCATTCAGTTTGAAAGAAAGCCGAGGAGGTGAAACCTATCTGAAAAAGGAATTGCTTGAAACGTTGATGGATTGAATCTCCAAGTCTACTGCTATATGCGAACTATGGGAGGCCTAACGAATGGGACCGAGAGAGAGTCGGCCGAGCCTAACGGGACCGCAGTGGGATTCACATGTTGTTTTTCGAGCTCGGTCTCGCTCGGCCCGGCGAGAGCCACCTCTGCGAAAGAGCGAATGCCATGTAAATCTAGAAAATCGATTGAAAAAAATGGAGCGAATGCCATAGAAATACGGAAAATCGGGCGAATATCATGTTTCTAGTTTTGTGCGCCCTTTTTTTTGGTGGGCTAGTATTAAATAATTATTATTTTAAAATATTTTTGGGCTAATTTTATTAAACTATAAAAATTGGGGTTTTTATACTCTAAAAAATTCGCCCTAATAAAATTTAAAATCCCTTGAAATTACGCCTTTGGACTAAAATTCGCCCCTAGGGGCCACTTTTTGCTCCCCGAGATCCGGCGATGGTGAGATAGCATGCGATGGGGAAGTTGCATGAGCGAGGAAAGTAGTGGGGTCACGGATGACATGTGGTCTTTTGTGGTAAGAAGGTGGGTTAATTGGCTATGGGGTTTAATCCAGGTGTCGAGATTTTGATGGATGGTGGAGTTAAAAGAGGAGATGGGTTATATTAACAAAGGAAAAGATAAGCATGGGATTGGATGGAAGGAAAAAACCACAATGGCCATTGATCTTGGTAGATCAATGGTCAATATTCATCTTAAAATTGAGCTGTCGGGGCGGAAAAATAAAGGAAAAGAAGGGTTCGGAGGAAAGGGTTTTAGGCCTTTAGCGCCCGATTGCGGCTTCGGCCACATGGAGGTCGGGGTTAATGGACATAAGCACCTAGGGCTTAATTCTTTATAAGCTGGAGCTATTTGGGTCCAAAAATAGTGTTTTTAAGAAAAATGGCCAGGGGTTAGATAGACTAAAGGGAGGATTTTAAAACCAAATCAAGGAGATATAAGGTTTTAAAGGGAGTTTGATGATTTTGAAGGTTAGATGAACGTTTATAGAGGGATTTATGGAGGAAATAAGGATGAAAATGGTGGAATGTTTTGAGTTAAAGGGGGGATTGAAATGATGGAAAATGGCCTTAAGTAGTTTTCTTTGGTAAACATCAGGGTTCTTTAGGATTATGGGGGGAAATAGCGGTGAAGATTAACTCAAAGGGTAAAGATATTCATAAGAATTTAAGAACTAAAAATTTGGACATGAATTGTTTCTTAAAGGCTGCAAGAGATTTAGCCACCATTTGATATGGGTACTGTGATAGCTAAAAATAGCAAGGTTGGTCCTTTGCTGACCTTTGACAACACATGATCTAGATTTTTCTTGCCTTCTAGGAGCTCGATATTCCAATCTAGTGTATATTTGTTATTTCAATCTAATATGTGATTTTGGTCATGTAGTCCTCTGGAGCTTCTTTCCAATTCCATAGGTCTGACCCAATTTGGATTCTTCAAGAGAGTTATGTCCAATCTCTCATGATACCTAATTATGGATTGTTTCGGTAGAGTGAAATTGTATGGCATGCCACGTGTCACTATTTCTTCATTAGATATAAAATTGATAAAGTGAAAATATAGTCCATGAACTATCTTCCACTTTTTACGGAGCACAATGCGATACTCGAGAGAAAGATTTATGACGATTTTCCCAAGGTCACTTCTTTGAGATGAATTTCGAGAGACCTACAAAAATAATGACTTCACAGATCCACCATCTGCGAAAATATTTCACACCTTGATCTGAAATTTTTACAAGAGCTTCCTTAGGATTTTCTTGGCCTCATAAAAATTTCAACTTCTAAACCTTCATTGAAAAAAAATAGATGCGAAAAATGCCATGATGACTTGTTTGGGATACAACAGAAATCCCCTTACTTAGGGAATGTAGAGATCACAATTTATATAAATACTTAGGTTGAGAGGGGCTTCAACAAGTGAATGTGGGAGGATTTTAGGAGCTTAAAAATATTAATTATGACATCTAATGACCCTTCTTACAACCCATACCGAGTTTTATCCCTGTGAGATACGAGCTTCGAACATGAATATCTCTCAAATAGTGAAGAATTCGACGGCATGACATATATCAACGGGGAAATATCCGACGAGTAAAACCACATCAAAAATCATTCTTAACTTCGAGAATATATTAATTTTGTGAGTAAAAATTCCCATGCAATATTTGGGTATACCTTCGAATGTGCTGGGGTTGGCTTCATCTATTTAACCATTGATCAACACTTCTGTTCCATCATCACGACATCGGACTGATACATCCACCTCCCGGCGGTGCGGTCTCCTTCGAGAAATTGTGTAATTCGGGAGGGCACTTTCGGTGGAAGTTGATAATCAAGTTCTTCGAAACATTTTCTTTTTGTGAGTTAGTAGCCCTTCATGCGGAAAGTCGGTGGGGAGGGGTATCAACCATTTTTTTGTCGGATAAAAAACCTCCCTACGGTTATCTAGTTTTAGAGCGTAATTCGACCCCATGGATTCATTTTCCATCATGTTTATTTCCGAAAACCCTTTGCGGGTTATCTTGGAATTGTGTTAGAAAGCCTATATCTTTGATCCTAGCATTTTAAGAGCACTATATCGAATATCCATGCATTCATAGTTTTCAGGTAGCAATTATTCCTAGCAATATTGTGTGATCATGGCCTTCCAGTAGGTTTGTATAATGGCAGTTCTTCATGTATTGATGTATGGGGTCATTTGAAGCTTGTTTTTCCTAGCTTAGTGCCTTTTCCTCCAGATCTTGTACTCATTTCCTACTATCATATATAATAAGATGGCTCTATGATATGCTCATGTTTTAATGTATTTGATATTTCACTGCATTTTCTAGTTTTATATTTCAATATTCATATTTTTCCTAATTTGGAATATTACACACATTAGGGGGAACTATTATCATTGGAAAATCGGACAGAAAAAAATGACATCATGAAATTTCAAGCGGAGAAGGATTTACGGAGATGAGAAACATTAGAGAATGCGAAAATTTTAAAATTCCTTAAGGTTTAGAAGAAAAATTTCAGGAAATTGTGCACCAAAGACACGGGCAAAATGCCCACTGTGTGCATTTTTCTTCGATAGGCGCATTGGTCTGCGTGGATTTCCCCAAAAATCCATGTGGTCCTAGGGTAAGCGGAAGTCACCATCAGAGACCACTTGAAACACTTCGGAGAAGATCCTCCATGAGGCCACCCAAGGATAGGCCTGCCTAGAGCACGCAGGACCTCAAGTGAGCCTAAAGAACCAACTCCCACTCTTGGAATTACACTATCCTGGTACTTTAAAAGAGGGAAGAAGGATTTGAATTTGGCTATAAATTTCCACCATGAAAGAACAAAATGATAACACATTATTATGTGATTAAATTTCTCATGAGAAAACTAGTAATTAACAAATCTGAAGCAGTAATAGAGTTAGATGATTTGGTTGTTGGCCACCCAACAACTTCAATCCCTTAGGAGAAGAGAGGGCCATAAAGAATTAGCTCAAGGGTAAAAACCTCCTTGCTGCTTTGGTTCTTGAAATCCATAGTTCTAAGGATCCTTTGGCAAGTGTGTAACATTCTACCTTTCTTTACTAATAGTGGTAAATAGAGGGGATTTTATTCCAAATTTGTATTATTATCTCGTTTGAATCATGTGAGCTTTTGTTTTTTGTTTTAGTTTAGTTGTGTTCTTCTTCTTATATACGTATATTACCATTCCATAATTTAGTGTGTTTTATATATTACCATGTGTTTACTAACACACTTAACCATCTTTTCTACTGTGACCATATCTTGTAGGTTTCAACATCTCCTACCAAGAACAAACCTGTGTTTGGTACTGCTCTGTACACCAAAACCACCACTACGGAGTCCTTCTTAGTGGCTTTTTTAGTTCCGGTAGTCAACACGGATTATTGCCATTCATCTTTTGGAATATGAGAGACACCCACTGTCTAATATGGGATAGATGAAGGCTGCATCCAATAAATTTTGTATCTCATCCTTCACTATGTCCTTTAGGGTTAGGTTCATCCTCCTTTGGGGTTGGTGCATAAGCTTGCATCCTTCTTAAATATAAATATGATGTGTGTGCACCCGAGGGATTTTGCTATGTCCTTTTAGTCCCAATAAAATTCAACAAGGGTTTCCTTCAAGAGTTGGCATAGTTTCTCTTTTTTCATTGGCTAAGAGGATGATTTGATTTTCAAAAGATTTTTATAGGAAAAATTCCACGACCTTGGAGGTTTCATAGGTTGACTCAACTAAGTGCAATTCCATCGAAGGGTGGCTTTTTAGTGTTGACTAGGTCATTGATTGGAGATGGTATTGGGGGTTGGTTTTGAATGATGTGGTCGATGATATCATCTCATCGGTTCCCCCCTCTAAGAACAATACATATAATACAAATAGGTAGGGTGTGGCACTATATACTTCATATTATTTCGTCCTCTAACCACAAAGGTAGGTCATGGTCGATGGAAGGTGGTCATGAGGATATTATGCTGACTATTTAGACAAGGCCCCATTCTTTATGTGGTCATGTTTTTAACCCTACATTGGATATAAGTATTGGAAGTGGCTAACCAAGGTCTTCCTAAAATGAGAGGATATCCATTAAACTTGGTTTTTGGCTAGAGGACGAGGAAATCTGGGTACTGCAAGAAGTTGATGAGACAACATCATCAACAATTCCTTGGGAGCTACTATGGACTTGTCCTTAAGTTGCAAAACAATGGTGGTCTTTCTCAAAGTTCCTTCGAGGCCACGTTTAAGCATAGTTTCTATTGGAGAGGGTCCCTTAGGACCGCATTTTGAGGGTTATATAATAGTATTTTTGTAGTTTTGAGTCGTGTGTGCTAAGAAATGCAAGGTCAAGGGAGCTTTGGGGCGGGTCAGTGCCTTCATGGTGTAATGGGTCAAAGGGTAAATCTAGGAGTCTAAAACCATGGATTGAGAGCGCATGCTAAGGTATAAGTAGAAGTCTAGATTGAGTCTATTAAGTAATTTTTTGGATGAAAATGAATGTATGTGATGCGAAATGCTTTGTGTTAAGTGTTTGTGTGTACGAAAAAGGCTCCACCCATTGGGCGTGTTCGGTAGGTGTAGTCTAGGTTTGTGTGCGGACACATTGTGTTATACAACACCCCCCAATTATTTTAATATTAAGGGACCCTTTAGAAATAAATAGGAAATCTATTTTTTAGCTTTAAAAACAAAAACTTGAAATAAGATTTTTATTTTTAGTTCTCTTCTTTATTCCTTTAATTACATCACAAACCGCACCAGCTTACGGCTTAAAACACAATCCTCTAAGTTGTACGGTACCATAGAAATGCGTTAATCGTTTTTGAAGTTATGTTTTAAAAACTCATAAACACTTCAATTATCATTATACTCTCTTTATCACATCGCATTTATTTAAAACAACGAACTCATAAAGAAAATTGATATGAGTGTGATTGCATGGATCGATGAGCCAAAAAAGCAACAAAAATAAATCTCTAAAGTCCTATTAATCATGGTCACTGATTTTAATGCGCAATTCGCATTTTGCATGACTTAACCGAAAACAAATTCATTTTCGCACCAAAAGTTGTGATTTGCGGTTTTGTGCACATCGCATTTCACGACATTTGTAGGTAAACATCACAAATGATAAAAGTTATATATGGTGATATGTGAACTAACAATATTTAATTACTCGAGCATGCGAAATGAATTATGTCATAACAAACCAAAATTCAAGATCTAACGGCTTAAAAGTTGATTGATAGATATTTCGTGTGAAGGTGTAGAGATTTTATTTTGAAATAATTATCGAAAGGTTGTTGTTATATTTCAAAAGATTCATATCTGTTCATGCATGTTTGAGTATAAAGTTTCTATTTTACTCTCTTAATTTCTCTGTGCTTTTAATGCTCTCATTTACTTGAAATCGGGAAACCTTTTTAATGGATTGAAGAAGATTGAAATGATCAAAAAGGGAGAAGATATTTCTCAAGAGCTACCTGCGAAAACTCATACATGTCTCCTTTATTTTTCGGATACCGCCTGCAAAGATGTGGTAGTTCATCAAGGGAAGCAATTTATAAATTGTTTGAAGATGAAAATCAGTACTAACCAAAGTCTCTAAAACGAGCCACGACATCTACTTCGGACGTGACCCTGCGCCGATATTGCATGTCCATTCGTCCACAAGGTAGGCCATAAGGCCCAGAAATTCTCCCTTACACGGACATGGTTAAGTGGGTAATTGACCACTTAAGCATAGATGACGAGGAAATTCAAATATTCAAAAGGGAGAAAACATAGGGTCTTTCAAGGAAGAATATTTACAAGCAATGTACTATCTACCCTCCTAGTAGTAGAAATATGACAAGGCTTTTCTACAAATTTTTTAGAGTGAAACATCCAAATCTCACTTGAAAGTCATCAAAGAATGGAAGGAAGACCGAGAAGAAGTTAAAGCAAGATAAACTTGGTACGTACCCAATTACCCAAATTCCTTCACCTTATTGGTATGATGTCGGTATGTTGTGTGGAATTGTTTTCCAAAACCTTATACCAATAGGTTTTCAATAGAATGGGTTCATTGATTGACGTCGTCAATTCTGAATTCTAAATTGAAAAATATCCTGTACGGCAGTTTAGCCAAACACATCGCGAATATAGGAATAAAAAAAATGTTTCATCTGAAGAAATGCCTCCCTTTTATATGTTTTCCTATGTCATGGAAACAATCTACTTTTCTTCTAGTTTTCCTACTATGGGATGGAAATGGACTGCAAGACCCTACCCCAATCCCGCTTACCACG
This sequence comes from Pinus albicaulis, assembly GCA_034641835.2. NCBI lineage: Eukaryota > Viridiplantae > Streptophyta > Pinopsida > Pinales > Pinaceae > Pinus > Pinus albicaulis. The sequence continues at coordinate 877,478,291 of CM076575.1, read as the reverse complement.
AGAGACTTTTGGATTCGAAATTTCACCTAATTTTTTATAAAATTTTGTTATGAAGTCATGTTTCCTATGCACCAAATGATATTCAATAAAAAAGGCCCCTAGGAGTTTCTAAAAGAGCTATTGTGAGATATTCTTTACGTAGCTAGGTAGTTTCTTAGAGGAGAATTTTACATATGTCGGAATATTCGGGAGTTATGCTTCTCCCCCGTCCTACCATATTATGTTCACGATAATTTTATTGCATGAGAGATAGCCTACCATCTTGTTAATGGTATCACTAAATAGGCCCCGAAAGATGCTAAGAAAGGTCATTTGGCCTAATTCACATCACAATGGAGCACTTTTTCACTTTCTGATATTGGCCATACCTATAAGAAGGTTTCAAGATTAATCTATTGAAATTGGAAGTAATTCCAAAAGGAGCTATACGATCCAAATGATGTAATTAAAAATTACACTAAAGAGCTCAAAATGATGTCGTTTTTAAAGGAAATAGATGGATATGATGATCTCTTGAAGAGGCATGGAAAATTTTGAGATATAATCAAGTTTACATCCAGACCAAGCTGAGCCAAGATGATTTGGAAGCATTCCAAATATATAGAAATAAGAGACTAGAGATATTTCCTCTCAACTTCTTAACTATTGAAGATGTCAATAGACCTACTCCAAGTATCGGTATTTGGCAATATGATGCGGAGTGTTGTCCTTGATGGCAAACAACAGATGAAGATGAAGACATGAGATTGTTGGCATGTGTTGTTCTTCAGTGAAGTTATTCTTGACGTGATGGACTTCGTAAATGATGTTTGTTAGCAATATGATGATGAATGTTGTCCTTGAAAGGCAACCCTCTTGATGAAGATAATGGCAACTTACTTTGATGAAGTTGTGCTTAATAGAATATGTTCTTGATGATAAATACGATGTATCTCTTGTGTGTACGGAGGCGATGAAGAAAGGAATTTAGCATGTACTAAATCTTGATGAAAAGAGTATGTCTCTAGGCATACGGTGCGCTGAAAGTCGCGTGTGTACCCAAGAATAGCATTCCAAGTTGCGTATGTGTACGCCTGCATAAAGTGCAAAACCGAAGTAGCATACCATGGTAAGCCCATTGTATTGGGTAATGATTCATCTAAATGACCCCGTCCGGAATACCATTGAAAATGTAGTTTTGGGCTCATGGTATTGTTTTGGCTCATGGTATTGAAAAAGGGGCTCATGGTATTGAAAAGGGCCAACCTATATAAGGAGAAGAAATTCATTGTGCAAATCGAAGGTGTGGGGGCAAGATGTACGGGCTTGAATGAATACTTCTCTATGAAGTATATACGTATGGAAAGAGTAAAGGCTTGATGATAGATGCGAATCTATGATGCACCAATGAAAATGATGAAGAAGGGGATCTAGATGCGAAATGTATTTGTATCTACTAGATGTTTGTTTGTATGGAGTGATTGTAGATGTTGATGGGGTAGTTATCCTACTCTGAAGTAAAGGTTGAATACGGGCCAGATCTCTGATGCGGAAAAGTATGCAACTACGTAATAGTTGAAGATCCCATCGCTAGTTATTCGCGGAGGAAGCGCGTATATACGGCAACCACAGTGAAAGAAAGCGTGTATACGCAATGAAATTGGATCTGTAATATGTGCGGATGTGCTCTTTGTTGGTTTTGTGAACGGACGCGCATATACGTGACATCGGTGAAAGGAAAGCGCGTATACCAAACTAGGGTTTGCTGAGAGTACGTAGTGAGAAATGTCGTCTGCTCATTGGTTCACTGATATCTTTTGTCGGTGAGTTATGTGTCTGTTTCATGGTTGAATGTGCTTAAAAGTATGGAGTGGGTGGGTGCGAAAATGTGATGAAACGTGCCACACGCAAGTGGTGTCTAAAAGGATGCTTTGGATCCCGAGTATGAAAATTGATGAAACGTGGTCCATATAGGTGCGGGGTTGTAGCCTTCGGTCGGGGGTTGTAGCTCCCTTCCGGTGAGGGTACAGTAGCGAGAGCGAGAGGTTGGCTCCCTTCCGGAGAAGGTGATAGCGAGTCGGTGGAGCTCCCATCCGGAGAAGGTGGTAAATGAGCGTAGGTGGGTGCTGCGTCTTTGGTAGGAGTAGCCGGCCACATGTGTTGTAAAAAGATGTTTTCTCTATAATAAAATATTGGTGACGACTACGGTGGTTTTTCTCCCGGAAACTTGAGTTTCCCACCTAAAAATCAAATTGTTCATGTGTGATGCTTTGTGTGATGGTTTATTCTATTCTTACGCACATGTTTCTTGTTTATAGAACATCTAATAAATGAATTATGGAATTATGTAAGTGAAGAACTAATGGCATAATTAGATCTGCGAGTATCTCGCGAGTTTACAGAGGATATCCGCGTGTATACGCTAGTTGGCTTCGACGAAAGTAGCGATATGGGTTTCTAGAAACATGAAAAAAAAAGAAGTAAAAAAGTTTTGAATATGCTATAAATACGATTCACCCCCCCCCCCTCTCGGTATTTTCCCAACAATTGGTATCGGAAGCGGGTCCTTGTGCCAGCTTGATCGCTTAAAAGGAGATCCGTCGCAATGGAAGTCGAAGGAGTAATGTCTATAAAGCCACCTCTATTCGATAGGAAGCAATGCGATATTAAGAAGGTACGGACAAAACATATCTGCAAGTCTTGGTGCAGATGTATGGGCAATCGTGGAAGAAGGTTATCAATACCCGGCAAGTATTCCTATCGATGCGACGAGAAAGGAAGAAGTATGAAATCAATGTAGCGGTGAATGTCTTGTTAGGAAGCATGTACGAATCAAATTTGCTAAATTGATGCGGCTACATTCGGCAAAAGAAATATGGGACAAAATCATTACGAGCTATGAAGGAACACAAGGTAAAAAGTGCCAAACTCAGAACTCTTAGAATTGAATATGAAATTTGAAGATGCATAGTGATGAAAGTGTTGCGGTTTCTTTCTAAAAAAATCTAGATGATATTGTAAATCGGATGAGAAATTTGGGTGAAACCATAGCGATACTACTGCGGTAGAAAAAGTCTTCAGATCCTTGACTTCAAGATTTGATTCTAAAGTTTTAGCTATTGAAGAAAGGAAAGATCTGCAAACTCTTACTATTGTTCAATTGTGGTATTTTAAAAATTTCCTTTTTGAAATGAGACAAGGAGATACTTCTCCAAATCGAGAGAAGCTTCTTTTAAGGTGTCTACAAAAGGAAAGGAAAAGGAAGTTGTCAAAGAAACAGGCTATATATCCGAAGAAGAAGAAGCGAATTTTGTGAAAGAAAACTCCAACTAGCGCGGAAGATTCAAGGTAAGCTTCCTTCAAATGTTTTAGGTATGGAAAAGTTGGTCTTTGTCTTTAACTAAATGTCATATAGAGAAAAACATGGTAAAGAAATAATTTTTAAAGAGAAGAGTTTCTATGCAAATAGAAGATGATGATGGGGGGGTATCCTGAAGATGAAGAAGATTGACATGATACGAAAGTGCTCATGGCAAAGAAGCAAAAGAAAGAAAGTCTACTAGAAACAAGGAGATCTCTCGAAGAAAACATGGTTAGCGAGAAATTGAATACGACTAGTGATTGGGAGTCTGTTGATTGTCTCATTGATACAATGAATGATGAAGATAGTAAAAGTAAAATTGTGGATCTAGAAGAAGCTATCAAAGATAAAAGTTGAAGAACAACAAAAGAAGGCGAAGTAAGAAAAGGGTCCACATCTACAATGAGATGATCTCTCCAAATGAAAGATCAAATACAATCTTTGAATGGACGGTGGACAAGTATCGAAAGGTTTCATACTTGCATCTAATCGAATTAAAGAACTAGAAGCGAGAAATCAACGATCAAAATACGAGATTCTCGAAAAATCAAGCAAGAAGAATGAAGGACTTGAAGAAATTACTTGATCATCTCTTTGCACGTAGATCTTGAAGCATCAAGTAAGAAGAATGAGGAACCTCTACAAACATTTGAAAGGAAGGCAGCAGAGCGAGAAATAATCTCTCTGAAAGAAGATCTTGGAAAAATCAAATAAGAGGAATGAAGAAATTTGCCAACAAACATGTGAGAAAACGAAAATTGGTTGAAAGAAAGAGATTCTAAATACGAAGGATCAAGTAGAAGATGGAAGAAGGAAAAGAAGAAAGCATGACAAAGCATTTATCGACCTTAGAAGGTTGAGGTAAACATTCTCAAAGGTAATTGAAGAAAAGGTTAAACTTTTGAGGTTTCAGAATGGTACTAACATTTTGGAAAACATTACAGTAGTAAAGTCTCACTGCTATAAACTTGGTCTTGGTTTCCAAGAAAGCTGACCCAAAAAGGAATCTATCTGAGAGTGCTAAAACTTGAGAGGATGACAATGCAAAACTTTGAAGTGTTGAAAGAGACAAAGTCAACCCACTTGATGATGAAGTCTCAAGGAAATCGGTCAATAAGTTGGAATGTTTTAAATGTCATAATTATGGGCATGTTGCGGCTTCAAATTGCGAGAAGCGGAGACAATTCAGCCACAAACAACGATTCTACTCGAGAAAGAATTACTGCGAGTAGCTTCAAGGGATATTATTTTTCATGTAAACAAGTGTGGACCTTAAAGCGGTGATTGTAAAAGGAGGAAGATTAGAAATACTCATTATGATTCTTATGCTTATTTCTCTGGACACATGAGATGTTATTTCTGTAACAAGTATGGACATGTAGAAAAGGAATGCGAGGTTGAACGGTCTGAGAAAGTGGACAACTTTCGAAGGCACACGATTGAAGTTCAAGCAAGTTTGGAAAAAGATGGAGAACCGATCGAGAAACATAGAAATTCGGCCCTACGGTCATCCGCTTCGAAGTGACTTTTATTATTGACTGAGGGAATGATGCTGTGGTATACATTATGAGATTTAGTAATGTATCATCACGGGGGAGCAATGCATGATGACTCTCATGGTTGATTTGATTATTAAATTTATATTCCGCCGACGGTAACGTCGATGTGGAAAGGACGGTACGGGAGGTACAAACTCGGGAAAATGAAGGAAGATGAAAATTTTCTATGCTTCACTTTTCCGTATGGGTTATATTAACAAAAGTCGCGTACTTGCTGGTTTCATACGACACGGAGTCGCGTATGCATTGATGATAAGAGAATTTATATGCTAGTTGAAGATTTGGAGCATAGGCTCGGGGGGGGAGTAACGATGCGATTGTTGTGCGCTTGCTTGTTATTGACTCTATATAAATAATTTCTCATTTTTAAATAATGATGACATGATGCTTGGTTACTTATGTTGAAGATTATGGATAGATCCCTGGTTGCTTGATGATGAAGAGTATTCGTTCTTGAGATGAAAGTCGTATAAATCGGAGATAAGGACGGATGCGTAAAGTTATTTGGCGATGACTTGCGATAAAAGGTATTCGAGGTTGCACTAGTTAAGGAGGAGCACTAGTTCGGGGGGCTTGATAGGTTGAATACTAATGATTGCATTGTTGTAATATGACTTATTCTTGGTTATTGTGATACTCATGCTTAATGATGACTTGGTACATGGTTTATTATGATGAGATTTTGATCTGGGATTTTATTTGAAAAGTATCTTTTGTGTTCACACATGGATGATTTGAAATGCGTTTGATTGACTCATTGTCTGGAAACTTTGTTACTATGGTTGAGATCTTTTGCCTACATATGTTACTTCATGTTAAATCTTGAAGATCTTATTGATATTGGACCCACATGGATGATTGCTTGACACATATTTCAAGATGTTGTTTTGGTATGATAATCTCTCTTGGAAAGATTGTATTGATGCTACAAAGAATATGAAGGCTTGGTTACTAATGTGCTTGTACCACAATAGTTGGATGACGCTTGAAAGCCTGGCATAACATTCTCTATCTATCTATGATCAGGAAGCATTCAAAGAAGGCCCGAACCTTTGTATTTTTCTCACGAGAGGATCGGATACGGTTAAAATTTAGAAGATGGAATTGGATCTCAGCTGGTTTCGTGACACGATTGTGCATCCTGTACGCGAGTTCTAGCATAGAAAACCACGTATGTCTAATTAACGACAATTTTTAGTTGGAAGTCGACTCTCTTGACACAAGCTAACGAGTGTTGTTTGGTATCTCTACGATATTTTGTTTGGTATATCTGGTGGTGTTCCGGTTCTCATAATTCCATTTCTAATGTTTTGATAAAGATGCCTTGATGATTTGTTGGTGAAAGTGTTCGGGATGCACAAACTAGGGGAATTTTCCAGTCTTATGGAAAGGATGTTCGGATGCACTTTTTCGGGGGAGCATTAGCTGCGAGTATAATGCATTGTTTGCCATTATAATGGTTACGAAGTCCGTTCTCTTTCTTGAGAACTTTCTGAGTCATTGGTCTTAAAGTCATATTTGTAATTTGATGAAAAGGGCTTGTTGAGACCCATGATGTAAATTTGTAATATTCGGTCATGTAAGGACTTGTCAAATTTGTAAACCCACTTGGTTAGATGTTGGATAGAATTGTCTCAAACTTATGGAGCAGGCAACGGTCTCCTGTAAATCACTTGGTTGGATATGTGTTGTGATATGAGTCATTGGTGATAGGAAAGGTCGTAGAGTCATGTACTTTATTGAAAAATATGTTTGAAGTTTTCGGCATGAACTCGGGGGAGCTTGGTCACATACTGTACATATCGAGATGTGACGTTTCTTCCACATGAGGAAAAAGGGGAGAGTATGTTGGTTTGATGCTTCTTTGCCCTTGATGTCGAGGAGAAGTGACATGGTGTTTGAATGAAGAGAAAGAATAGTGTCAAAATGGAGAGAGTGACATGGTGTCTTTGTATTCTTAATGTACTTATCTTTGTTATGACGGCAAACACCATCGTGGTTGCCATCAAGTCCAAAGAGAGAGATTGTTGGCAATATGATGCGAGTGTTGTCAACAGTAGCCGAATGAAAGATAGAGACATGAGATTGTTGGCATGTGTTGTCCTTGATGAAATACACAGTAAATTGTTCTTGACATGATGGACTTGGTAAATGATGTTTGTTAGCAATATAAGTTATGAATGTTGTCCTTGAAAGGCAACCCTCTTGATGAAGATAATAGTGAAATTTTACTTGATGAATTTGTGCTTAATAGAATATGTTCTTGATGAAGTAAATCGATGTATCTACGAGTTTTCAGACGTGAAGAAAGGAATTCGGAATGTACTAAATCTTGATGAAAAGTATGTCTCTAGGCACCCGCGGTCTTCCCTAGGGGAAGTCGCGCGCGGGGAATAAACGTTCCGTCGCGTATGGGCAAAAGCGCTGTAGGTACAAAACAAGGGTAACCACCATGGTATTGACCCATTGTATTGGGTAATGATTCGTCTAAATAGCCCGTCCGGGGCCATCGGAAAGTAATGTATTTTTGGGCTCATGGTATTGTTTTGGCTCATGGTATTGAAGAAGGAGCTCATGGTATTGAAAAAGGGTAAACCTATATAAGGAGAAGAAATTCATTAATAGAATCGGGGAGTGTGGGGCAAGATGCTCGGCTTGAATGAATACTTCTGCGCGAAGTATATGCGCGTATGGAAAGGAGTAGAAACGATGATATGAATCTAAATCTACTGATGCACCAATGAAGAAAATGATGAAGAAGGGGATCTAGATACGAGAAATGTATTTGTATCTACTAGATACTGTTTATGGGTGATTAGATGCGCGGTGGGGTGAACATACGTACGAGTAAAGGTTGAATACGATGAATATCGATGCGAAGAAGTATGTAGCTACGTAATAGTTGAAGATCCATACGCTAGTTCGTCGCGAGAGAAGCGCGTATATAAAAGCACGTTGAAAGAAAGCACGTATGCGCAATGAAATTGGATATGTGTACGAATGTATCTGTTGGTTTATGTGAACGGAAGCGCGTATATACGCGACATCGATAAAGAAAGGAGAGCGCGTATACAAACAAGTTTACTGAAGTGTAGTAAGAAATATCGTCTTGCTCTTGTTGGTTTACGTGTCTGTCGGTGAGTTATATGTGTCTGTTTCATGGTTGATTGTGCTTAAAAGTATGGAGTAGGTCGATTACGAAAATATGATCGGCATTAACTGCCAGTGGTGTCCTAAAGGATGCTTTGGATCCCGGTATGAAAATTGATGAAACATGGTCCCTTAAGTGCGGGGGTTGTAGCCTTCGGTCGAGGGGGTTGTAACTTCCTTCCGAGTGGTGGTAAACAAGAGCGGGGGTGCAGCTCCCTTCGGGAGAGGGTGATGGCGATTGGGGGTTGGAGCTCTGTCGGGAGAGGGTGGTAAACGAGCGCGGTGGGTGCCTACGTGCTGATGGAGTGCGCAACACATATGTTGTAAGATGTTTTCTCTATAATAAAATATTGAAGGTGAGTATGGCTATGACGGTGGTTTTCTCCCGACTTGGGTTTCCACCTAAAAATCACAGTGTTCATGTGTGATGCTTTGTGTGATGGTTTACTATTGTTCTTCTTGCTGCACATTTTTCTTGTTTATATGAACATCTAATAAATGAATAGTGGAATTATATGTATTCTGAAGAACTAGTGGCATAATTAGATCTGCGAGTATACGGGTTTTCATGAAGGATATCCGCGTGTATACGCTAGTTGGCTTCGACAAAGTAGCGTATGGGTTTGAAACATCGAAAAAGTAAAAAGTTTGAATATGCGTAAATACTGATTCCTCCCCCCCCCTCTCGGTATTTTCCCAACATCAGCTTGGATCGTAGACGAAAGACATGTCGACGGATGAATCAAGTCAATCATGGCATCAATCTCACAATTCGAGATAACTGCGAAAAGTGAATCTAAATCGAGAAAGGATAGCCAGAAAATATAATTGATCGAGTGACACAAAGATAAGATGTAGGGTGAAAAGAAAGCAAGCCAGGAATGAGGTCAACTTCTCCAGAGAAGTTAGGCAAAGTCATGACACACTAGATCGGTGCGAAAAGTCCTATTCAAAAATTTTATAAAAAGTAGTGAATGGGAGGAACTGCAGAAGAAAATATAGAAAATTTGCTAAACTAATCAGTATTGATCAGTTAACTAGTTTTCAAAACACTGCGAACATTCCTAGAAGATAGTGGAAACTTTTAATCACTACAACAAGTTACAAAGACTCATGATAGTGATCATACCATACCCTATACGAACAAATAGTTTCGATTGGCGAAATTTATTACTCGACATCTTATATGGTTCTAGATATAAGGTTTGGTTAAGAGGAACGAGAATAATTGATGGAAACGAACTTCTCAAACCTCATAAATAAAACAATTGATGTATTATGGAAGGATTCCTTAGATGATCTATGGAACATCTATCGTTATCAAAGTAACTACCAAGGGCATACGCTACTACCCTTTGTTGATAAAGCTATTGATGTTCGATGTTCTTTGAGGGCAAGGAAACGGTAAAATTAGAGGTTTTTAAATGAAAAAATCCAACTCAGTGAGAAAATCAAAGCGAATGGCCAGGTTTCAAGGATTTGAGTGTCTTAAATTATGACATCAAGTAGGGGTAAATAAGAAACAAGTACAGGCTGGAGTAGCTAATGACTGATTTCTGAGCCAACAACAACTAAAACGGACATAAAGAAGAATTGGTTTTATGCTGATGCTAAGTTAAAGAAATAACATGAAGTATTTTGTCATCTAGCTTCTATTATTAACTCTTATTGTAGTTAAATAAAATATAATCAAATAAATAACTGTCCCAAAACTTGAATGTGAAAGACTTGAAAAGAAAATCAACGAACACATTCAGCAGCAACCTTGAGACTAAAAGGGAAAGGAAGGCCCACAGTCTACCTCGAGTGAATGGGGTTCATAAGGAGATCATATTCAAATATTGGGAAGCACAAATAAAACAAGAAAAAGAAAGAAACGTTGAAAACATATCAAAATTATCAAATGAAATTATTGAATACGTATGTGAACGGTGGTGAAGAAGAACTTCTCAAAGATTACATGTAAGAGTATTCTTAAAAATAAAACAAATAGAAACAGTGGAAGCCAAAAACGGACACATAAAGATGAAGTAATTAAAAGCTAAATAAGTTTGATCAAGAAAATTATTGGAGATTTTACGATCAAACATATCATCGATGTCGATTGTAGTCCTTAATAGATTCAACAAAAAAGATCGCAACAGCACTAGTACTTTCAAACATAGTATTCAATGGACATGTCGGATCAAAGGATTGCTTGACTGACTTAATAAATATATGATAGATATTTGTTAACTTCGTGACCAAATCAGAAAGAAGGGCAGAATTCATAAATTAAAATTGTTATTTTATTTTCCTAGATTGTAGTTTAAGTTGGTATTGCGAGGATGGTTGTTTGAAACCTTCTCTATATTTTTGTAATAATATATTTTAGAACATAGTTAGTTTAGTATTTAAACCCCTCTCATGCATTTAAGGGTCAATTAAGAAATTTGTCTAAGGCTGTTTGCAAAGGAATGCGCTATTGTAAGTTTGTGAATGCTTTGGTGATTAGTGGAACATCTCTATGTTTGACAATTAAAGTTGTTTAGCGATGTTGCACTAATGTAATCTTTAATTTTATTCAAAGTGAGAGACGAGATCAGTGCTACCAGTTTTACATGGTGAACTTCGTACCTTATGATACTTTTATTCACTTGTATTAATTCTTACTTTATAGATTGGCAGTCATCTTTAGCTTGCATTATATATTTGAAACGTTATTATAGATGAGTGTTACATACACTTCGGTTCTAATATTTATATAGTTTCTTATTGAATGTATAATCACACATATGAATGCGATATATTTTTCACAATTCTTCTAGTCAAACTATTTTGTTAGAATAATCATCTTACATAATTTTCATCTCTTTCAATTGTTAAATGATCTATATTACTAACGAGTTGAAGGATAACTTTCAGATAGCATAAAGGAATAAAAATCCCGAGTATAGTAGAATAAATAGTTTATATAGATGCATAAGATAGATTAAAATTATTTTGCATTTGCATGTGATATAATCACACACCCTCAAAATTATCCTTATTGGGAAACTAGTCCCATTACTCTCGATCGAGCCACACTACACCAAATGGAAAAGGAGGCTGGCACTGGGTACGTATTACACCAATTTTGGTCATCTAACCTATTATCAGTAGATGGACCCAAGTACATCATGTAAGACCAATTTTACTCCAAGTAAAATTGCTTTCACTATGAAAATAACTTATTAAATCACCTTTATTAAGTTTTTGTAATTAAGAAACTTTTTATGGTCCTAGGGGAAACCCCATAAGGAAATATTAAATAAATATATATTTCTTGATTTTCCTCAAGAAATAACTAGTTAAACGGTAGTTTAATTAATATTGGTTATATTTAACTTAAAACAAAAGAAATTAATTAGATAAATCATTATTTATCATTATTTTCTAAAGAATAATTGTTCAAATCTTATTTAAATAATATTCTTTGTTAAATATGACTATAATTCACCCTTGAATAATTAAATAAATCATTATTTATTTGATTATTACTCAACCATATCCTTAAAATGATAAATAAATCATTTATTTATTTATTACTACTTAATCACATCCTTAAAATGAAAAATAAATCATTTATTTATTTATTATTTACAAATAAGGGAGTTTGTTCAAGTCAAATTCCTTTTCCCTCCAACAAATATAATAAATATTCCATAAAAGTTCGTTCTAGATTTGGTTAATAATATTTTAATTATGCACCAATCTCTAGACTAACTCAATATTTATTTATAAATAGAAGATTTTTTTCCCATTCATTCGTCACCTTTTGTGCCTAAATATCACTGCAGATCTCAACACTTGGTCGGCTATTGATCCATAATCATAGCCATACTTTTCATTTTTGTACGGGTTTTCTACACCATCAAGAGAGAAGTTCGAAATATGAAGTGCGAGGACTCTGAGAACCCATCCCATTGAGGAGAACGGGGAACACCCTCTTGTGTTTTCCTCCCGGGTGCCATTAATAAAATTATTCATTGGATATATTCTTGTCTTTTTTTATTAGGATCTATGGAGTAAATCTTATTTTTCTACTATTTAATGTCTTCTAATGCATAGATCTAGATTTTGCGGCATTTTCTTGATCATCTAATAATTGTAGATACGGAGATATTAGCGATCTTGTTCTCTTTGGTAGGGCAAGATTGTACGTAGCTAAAAGTGGTATTTTTGTACGGTTCAAATAAAGATTCATATTAACGATTAAGCTCCACACGGGTTTACCATTACGGCCAGTTGTTGTTTTTTTTTATCCTTGCATATCCGGTTGCTTCGGGCCTAGGATTTCTCTTCATCCCCATGGTACTTTCTTATTCTTAGTGTTGTTTTTAATCCATAAAAACCCTAAAACAATAAAAATTATATCTTCCGCGTGTTTTTCGGACCATTGAGCGAGTGAGGCGACATCGGCGCGGGCGAGACAAAATTTTTTTTTGAAACACTAACGTCGAGAGTGCGGAAGTGCGGAGTTCACTTTCTACCCAAAACCTATGACTTTGGACCTCCGATGCACACTTTCTGACCCAAAGTGCGACCTCTGTACTGACGAGGCCAAAAACGACAGCACGGACTTCTGTGAGGATTTTTACGAAAGTTTTTTTTGAGTTTTAGGCATTTGAGCCTACCTCTTGTTCAAGGTTTCGACCTCTATCTCCACCCGTTTTGGACACAGCCAACGTTATTTCACTCAACTAGGTTGGAACCTAGCCCCTTAGGGCTTGATACCGTCCACTTTTTTTGTGGAAGAAGTATTTGTTGATATGGGGTTATGCAGAAATTTCGAGTCTTTGACCATTTTCGGATACGATACCTCATTTTTAGATCCACTCCGGATACGCTTGTTATCCATCCAAATATTCTCATTTAGCATTTTTTGGGTTTTTCATGAGGGCACTCACGCTCCCTCCTGGAGATAGCCTTTCGCCACCTTTTAACAATTTTCCTCGATTTGTTTGTTGTTTTTACTAACACCACTTTCCGATGAATTTTGTCTTTTATCTCTCTTGTCCCTCTTGACCCAAGATGTTAGCCTGTTTTAGTGTGTTTAGATTAGTTTTTTACTCACCTATTGACTAGTTGTTGAGAGGCCCACCTTCTTGGGTTTAGATTTTTGCATTATTAAGCCCATTTTATTTTTAAATGTACGGAACCTATATCTTGTCATTTGCGAGGTAATTTACGGCTATACAACAACACTTTTTTCTTTTTTCTCTACAAATTTATGAGTTTTAAAAATTGGGGTACACACTTTTTACACACGGACCCTAAGCGACAAGGAGGCTTGGTTAACACCACCAAGCAAATACTCTAAAACATTGAAATCATTTGATCCTGCACCTCTTTTCCCTTGTTCCGACATTGTAATCACTTGATTATTTGCACCTCCACCTTGTCGGTCTATTTTTCCTTGGTGCCGTGTGTGTGTCGTCATTGCTTAACCTCCATGGACTCTGGTTTTCCTCCCGAAAGTAGATACCCCATGCACATCTTCCCTCTTGGTAGCACGTATTCGGGGTACAACATGCCTCCTTTCTTTGCCCAACCTCCTGTATACAACACTATTACCCAACCTTTTCTAGTCTAGTACAGTGAGCCTGCGTAGTTTGCAATATTTCAAGTATAAACGCGCAAAGCCTAAATCAAAACCACTTTGGAGATACGAGGACCTAGCCATCACCCAGATTCGAGAGAGGGATCTCTACGTATATGTGTTGAAAGATATGATATTTAAGGCTTTTAAATATGATTTTAGGCCTAGTTATTAAGAACAAAGGTTTTGTTTGTTTTGGTTTGGATGAACCTCATCAAAATGAAGGAAGTCTTACTAAGGGTAAAGGTTTAAGTAGGTTGAAAATTTTTCGGTGATAAGATAACCAAGAAACAACACAATCCATTGGGCTATGGAGTCATAAAGGATTTAATTGCACAACGAGTTTCAAAGGTAGTCCATGGGGCAAGTCATCTATGTTAAAGGATTCTCTAGATTGATTTGATGATATGGAAACATAAAAAGTGTTGTGAAAGAAGTAACCTACTGAGAAAAACAAAGGACAACCTAAGATCAAGTAAGTACTTCTAAACTAGCACCTTTTGTATGCACTTAATAGAAAGACCATGAAGTAACCTAAGATCGGGTAAGTACTTTTAAACTTCTTTGCTTTTGATACTTTCAAGAAGAAGCAAAATCAAATAATAGCTTAAGATCAAGTAAATAATTTTAGCCTTATTTGACATATTCTCAAAGGAAAACATTTATGATGAACGTAAAAATTAGTCTAAGATCAGGTAAGTACTTACCCAAACTAGCACACTTTCAACATACTCTTAAGGAAATTTTCAAAGAAACAATGCATTGGAGATAAACTAGAGGGACGGGGGAATGCTTAAACTTCTCTAGCTCAACTTTAATTGTCGGACTTCTCCAAGAAAATTTAAAGACAAAATATCAAGTTGTCCTCGGGGAAATATGGGCTTATAACACTTGTAGTTTATACTCTATTGAATTACCTTCAAATTACTTAATCAACGAGAAAACATAAAGGATAAATATTTATCGGTGAGATTTAGGAGTGCTGATAAATCTGTTCTATGTTGCTATTATTTATCATAGAATAGTGGACAAAATGAAAACATAAAGAAAAATGGAAATTACGGTAGAGAAACACATCTTATTGACATGAACCAAGATCCCTTGAATCGACTTGTGTATTTGATGTTCAAACCGATTGCAATCTTCAAGTCCGGTGGGTCTTCCAGCTTCAAAATTCTCATCTCGGCCTATCTTTCTTCCTAGCCTGCAATACGAGCTTCGGCCCGACCTCAAAAAATATTTACAATTAAAGAGTATTCAAAGACCAACCCCTATACTGTCTTCTACAAAAGTATTTATAGAAGAATGAGGAGGTGGAGTGTAAAAGGAGTCTTTTGTGCAATTAATATGAGTGATGATTTCTGGAAGCCTTACAGAGAGGCCTAAGGAGAAAATTACAAATTTTATCTATTTTAATCAACTTGACATTAAATTTCATCACCTTTAGTCACTTTTGTTGACTTTGGGGGCTTTTGGTAGGTTGGTAGTTAATTAGGTTGTCTGCGAGAAATATCGACTATCACAGTTAATTTTTAGTCTTTTGAGGAAAAGCGTAGGTGGCATTACAGGGAGAAAGAGCCTTTATGATGTGGCATTCGAAGGCTCCACTGCAAAATACATCTGTCTTAATACCTTAAAAACGGTTACTTTGTCGATTTTGTGTTTTAAAGTGAGATTATGCTGTCATCTCTCGGCCTTTTCATCCTATAGGTCTTCCATTGTGCTTTTGTTCGGCTGTGTTCACCGTCATATATCCCTTTTTGTTGGCTTTCGATCTTCCTTGTAGGGTTAAGCTCTTAATATTTGGATTTTGATATTTAACCCATTATCATGTAAGCCATCAAGCGCCGTTAAACCTTTAATCCTTTAACTCTTCATCTCGGACACCAGAATTACTTCAATATTTCATTCTTTAACCTTTACCCTATGTTCCTTTTGCTTTTAACCTTACTTCTTGATTCTTCTTTTTTTTTTTTCGTAGGTGTCTTTTGGGTGCCACGAGGGTTTGATCGTATAAACGATTGCTCATAAAACGCGGTTAACACGTGAAACGAAGCTGACGGCTCTTTTTCTTCGTGTTTTGGTCTTCAGCAGGTGTTCGATCTTTGACCACTGCCCCTTCATGAACGGTGGGAAGGTTTTTACCTTTAAACGCCATCAAACACCGCATAAGACAAACAAAATGTTAATAAAAAACCACAACGGGTGTGTTGCTTTATAGAGGTCGAGGAGCGGAAAGAGCGATGAGGAGAAAATGCGAGACGGAGGAGGCTCTATGGAGAAGAAAACATGCAAAAACACAGTTAAAAAATGACTTTGGCGTGAAATGGATAAAAGTGGTTCGAAATACCATGGGTTGTTTTCACGTGACCCTTGGGCGGTAAATGGTTTTTCCCGAAGGGCTGCCCAGTCAATTATATCGCGCCACGTGGCTTTTCAATGCTACTTGGGTATCGAGTGATTTTGGAGTGTTAAACTCCGAACGGCGAAATCACGCGATATGCGACGACAACGTGCCGTGAGGGGAAGAGATGCGAAGATGCGGATCGGGTGCAATAGGAAAGGTGTGCGGTGCGAGCTATGGTGGGAGACGGTGGTAGTGTGTGATTGGATGGTAGGCCTCGGCGGAGTTGGGTTTTGGGTTTGATGAGAAGCATTAGATATATAAGATCTACGGTGTGGATTTGATGTGGAGGATGGAGGAATAGGTAGGGGCGGGCAATCAAAGGATGGGAGAAAGAGGCATGATATTCGTTGATATTTAAAATTCAATGGTTGGGATTAATTTGTAAAGTGAAAGGCGAGGATAAGGGGTTGGGAAAAAGGCATGGTTTCCTGCAGGAACAGGAGCAGGGTGGAGAAAAGAAGGGCTAGGGGGTGAAGGACTTAGCGGCCCAGGCAATGGTCATGTGGAGGGAAAGGTGACTGGGCGAGGAGGAGGAAGGTTTATCACATCGATGAGGGAAAGGTTTATAAAGAAAATGTGAGCTTTTAGTGGAAATGATGATGCGATGATAATGCTAGATGTGATGGGGCTAGCGCTTGGTTACGGTCTTGGCCATGTGATGGATAGGGGTTGGATTTTAAGCTCTAAGGGGTTAAGGCACGTGTGTTTTAAAAAAAATAAAAATAAGTGGGTTTTTTGTGTTTTCAATGGATTTTTTGGGGTTTTCCGATTCGGAGTAGAGTGAAAAAGGAAGGTTTTTACAAGCCACTAAAAGGATTTATAGGTTTGAAAAGGTTTTTGAGGGGGATGAAGGGAAAATGAAAGAGAAAAGGAGATTTTCGGAAGGAAAATGGAGGGTAAAGGGCCACAATGAGTGGATGAAATGATGAAAATGGGTTGTTTAGGGAAACGAGTTTTGAAGGGAACAACAAATTTCTTGTTGGATTTTGGAGAACAACACTATTTTAAGGCACGGTAGTTAAGGAACATAAATTAAGGAACAACGGCCTTCAAGAATGAATTATTTTCTATGAAAATGATCTCTTGAAAGGCTCAAAAACTCTTGCTTCTGTCATTTGCTTATGACAAAATTTACGATGGCTAACGGTGGCTCCCACTTGGGGATGGCAGCCCTTTAGGTGTCGAGAACTTGATTTTGATCTTTGGGATGCGGACACAGCCTTTATCCATTGAAAATATTTCTCCACTGATCATGCTGCGTAAAAGATGATCGGTATTTTATATCAGCAAACAAATTTCTCCCAATAATTCTACCTACATAGCCTACTTCCTAACATTTTTCTTGATGCATTTGGACTTAAACATCAACATTTTATTCTTTCGAAAGAAGAGAAGAACTAATCTAAATCTACACTTATTTCTTCCATGAGTTCAAGTAAGAATTTGTTGAACTCATAAATTCTCTACCTAAGCTATTATGTTGTGTTAAACACCATGTTGAAGCACATACATGGTGTATGAGAAGGATAGACACACACACACACAAGAGACTCAACACACAATGAAAGATAGCGTGAGGCATTCTTTTTCCATTATACAAAGATGTACATTTATAGTACAATGGTGTGACTCTTGGTTTCACATTCCAAAGGTCACTTGGACTCGTGTGACTTTCGCACTCCACACCTACCCATGTGGGATTAGGTGTTCCAACATCTTGTAATGCGAAGGGTATGTGAGTCAAGAAAAGAGTTGTAATAAAGGAGAGCTCTTGCAAAGTATACATGGCAGCACTTGGGTTGAATCAACTCTGCGAAATGTTGGAAAAAAGAGGTGGTTTTAGGATGAACACAAACAACGGAACGCAAAGCTTGTTGCGAGTTCACGGAACTCTTCAGCGGCAGAGGGCGAAAGCACGCTGGAGAGAATTGTCCCTCATAAAAAGGAGACCTTCGACCTAAAAAGAAGGGAAGTCTACCTGGCGGTGGTTTCGGGTTGTCCACCAACCAAAAGATGATGGTTTTAGGTTATCCACCAGCGGTATGCTCATGGGCATGCATGTCTGCAGCTGCATCTGCGGATCCGGAATGACAAATTGTGGCTCAAGCTCGCCAGGCTATGCAGCTACAACTCTAAACATGGAATGAGAGATTGTGGCTCGAGCTCGCTTGATACGACGTCTGACATGCCCCGCAGCCACCGGCTACAACAACCAGGGACAAGGTGAGATGATGGCCAGCTGCTTTGCAGTTTGTTCAATATCTAGTGAACAAGTTCTAACATTTCATCTTGCTTATCTTCTTCGACTGCTTGATGCCCCATTGCCCGAGAAGCGATCCATCAGATGAATCTTGGTTCTTGCGGAAACGAGTACACGAAGCATCTGTCTAAAGAATGAGTGTGCCGACTTCGAGTGCTTGCATGGATGAAGATCAAAACAATGATCTTTCATGTGGCCAACTCGATCACGGTGTTGGCATTTCTCAATCTATTGTTGTGGAGCAAGATGCGGAACGTGCCGAATTGTTGTCATACATGAATCCGGCACTTTGAAATATGATGGGCTTGGTATGGTACGGAATGTGAAAGGACACATCCTTGTCGTATCCAAGACAGGTTGGTGCTTGTTGTGGACAAGATCTTCCCAAGGTACGATGATGGGCTTAGGAAACAGGGTTAATGCATCTGTATGTACATACTGCTCTTGTGCAATGGTACGAATGGGAATCGACTTCAACTTTACTAACTTCTTGTTGATGGGAGTCTTTCTCAATCTTCTAAATAGAAACGAGGTTCGGAATGGTGACTCTTTTGTTGAAGTTCGTCTTGTTGAAGGCTGAGTTTCCAATTTACCAAAAACTCAATCTTTTCTTGTGCATCTAGCAAACAACTGCGAATGTACATGAGGTATCCTTGCTCATTTTTATCATATCATCAACATTTGAATAGATAGGAATTCATTCAACAACATTAATGCCTCATTGATTTGACCCATTTCAACAACTTAGGCTCAAAAATGAAAGGGTGTCGGCTACAACAAGAAAATTACGTTTACAATGTGATGCAACAAGAAATACAAATGACTCAAAAGAATTTCCAACTATGGAAATATCAAAGAAGTACAAAGTGTGCTCCTCAAATGATGGAGAACGATAAATAAGCAATTTTCAAAAATTCAAATTTTTTGATTGCAACTATGAAGAAGCGATGTCTCCACAATTCAATATTGATACAATACAATATCTGCAAAATATATGCAATGAAAACACTAATTGAGATCTTTTTATGGCGACTGAATTTTCTTCTTCAAATAGTTGTTTTAAATGATGGAAAACTTGTCACCAAATGTTAATTTCTTCAAAAAATCACCCTCTTATATATGCCACAAATCATAAAATATCAAACTTAAATATAGTCATACCATTTCTTCGAATTAAATTGTTCATTTTTCTCTCTCTTACTCTTCTCTTCCTCTTCCTCTCTCTCTTGCTTTTTTTTTTTTTTTTTTAATTAAAAATTAATTAAAAAATAACAATGGAAATAATTAAAAATTGGGACAATTAAAAAAAAGGGGGAGGAAATTTATTGATAAAGGAAGGGGAGGATGGAATTTTGAATGGAGTATATTAAAATAAATTTAAAAAATCGATTTTTTTTTAAAAACGGGTATTTGAATGGCGATGTTGAGGATAAGGGCCGGTATTATATTAAATGGGGTTGTATATAGTGGGGCGGTATGTAAAAGAGCGAGGCGGTATTTTAAATGAAGGGCGGTGTTAAATAGAAAGGAAACTACAAGAGGAGCGTTTGTGAGTGAAATTTGTTGGTGTGAAATTTGGAGGGGCGCGGGGGCCGAGAGGATAGCTTGTGAGCGTTTGAATGGAGCATTTGAATGACCGTAAGGGTGCGGTACACGTAGAGTGAAGCATTTTGTATGAAGCGGGCGTGGGAAGGGCCGGCCTGATGAGGTGAGGTGAGAACACGGTGAGGAAAGGAAGTGTCGTAGCTTAGGTTAAGCGTTAAGAGGGTCTCGTGTGCGAGCTAAGCGTTGAGAGGTCTCGTTGTGAGGGAAGGGATGAGGTAGCGAGGTTGTGTGAATAGGGAGTCGAGGGTGAGGGCGTAGGGGGGTCGTGGGGGGTCTTTGTGAGAGTTGGGTGGGGGAGTTGAGCGAATAGAGAGAGTGGAGCGTTTGGTGAGGGATTATAGCGCTTGTGGCAGCGAGATTTGGAGTGATAAGGGTTTGCGTAGGGAGGGCGTAAGGTTTATGCGCAGGTCATGGAGAATGTTTGGGAGTCTTGTTGTGTAAGGTTGGGGGATAGCGTGGACGTTGGGTTTTTAGAGTCTTTCGCCAAAAAATTGTGAGATTGTGGGGGTGGAGAGAGGTGGGGAAGGCCGAAAGGCAAAAAAATTTATTTGTTTTTTTTTTTTTTTTTAATATTAAAACGACGGTAGAAGAACTTTGAAGCAATGGCTGATTTTTAAGCTCTAAAATACGGGCGGCCAGTTGCGAAACGAAAGCAACGTTACAAAATTTCAAGCTCTTCGAAATGCAACAATAGATTGTAGCCGACAGGAGAAATTTTCCAATAGCTCGACGTGAGAAAAACTCAAAATTCTTTTCCATTAAAAAGCTAGAAACTACTACTTCGAGAAACCCTCTTTAAACGGTGTTTTCCGAAATGACTCTTCAATGCGAGAAATTAATAGAAAATGCGGGAAAAATGAGAACGAAAACCTTCGAGATGGGAAATCTTGCTTTTTTCTCCAAAACCAATGCCGGAATGCGCCAATTTCTGAATGTTGGAATTTGAATCTTGCTCTGTACTCAATCATTCTTTTGGCACTTATTCAAACCAACTATTGCTCTTCTTCAAAACAAATGCGAATGGAGGCAAAAGCTGCTGGCAAGTAATAAATCTTTGTAAAATTGTCAAGAATTTTGCAGATGTCTACCTGTAAACACAAATGGCTCACTCAATGTGGAGCGGGGCCAACAATCGCCACATCCTAATACATATTAAACACCATGTTGGGCACGCGCGTTATTGTGAGGAAGGATGAACACACACACACAAGAGACTCAACACGTGAAAGATAGCGACAGGCACTGTTTTTCCGTATACCGAATTATACATTTGTAGTACAATAGTGTGACTCTTGATTTCCATTCCAAGGTCATTTGGACTCCCATTGTGACTTTTAACGACTCCACACACGTAGGATTAGGTGTTCCAACAATGCGCGCAGGATTAAGTGACACAGGAAGATTTTACTTCTCTATTTTATAAAAAATGGAAATTGAAAAGATAGTTAAACCGGGGATTGTTACGATTTGCTGTAGTGTCTGTGGTGTATCCTTTACGCATAGACTTTATTTTATGAGGGGTGGCTCTGGCTTTGAAGGCTTAAGATGCGAAAATAAAAAAGCATCCCTCATTCTTTTTTGTAGCTACGGTTGGTCTTTTTTAGAGTTGTTTCTTCTTTCTCCCTTGGTTTGAATTTTGAGCATATTAGAACCAGTGTCCATCAATATTCCGGGTTCAAGTTTTCATCTTGTTTGAACCACATTTTTTTCTATCCTAATCTGTGTGTCTTGATAGTAATATTGAACAACTTGGAAAATCTTCTTCACTAATCTATCGGCGGAAAGATTGAGAAATCTATCTTGGTCTACTTGATTAGGTTGTATGACTAAAATAACGATTACTATTTTTAACATTGGCATTAAAAACTTGCCCACTTTGAAATTTGTTTTTTTGGTATAGGGTTTATTGCCTTTCTTGTTTCATTTCTACCTACTTTCATTTTTCTCATTTTGTTTTGTATTTTCTTTTTCTAAATTAAGCGGTGATATGTCGATGAACAAAAACTGCAGAATAAATGTCGATTAACAAAAATAATCATGAGACTTCTCTGGGCAATAGGGACCTCTAAAGTACTCGATTCATCCAACTCTTATGAAAAAATACATTGTTTCCAATAGCAGTTGGATAAGATAAGGGCATGCCTTCAGTTATCAAATTTTCATAATTTGCCCTTATCTTCTCTTCTTGAATGATCCCATTTCAAGAATTTGTCATAACCTTGAAATCACTTGCTTGGTTCTTGGCTCAAACAACTTCTTGATGTTTTCTTGTAGTTTATTTGTGTACGATATAAATTCTTCTCTTTGGTTTGTTGTAAATGTGTAGTCACATTTTATTCTTTGTATTACATCATCATATTCATCTTTTGTGTACGGATCGACTTCATGGTAGCACTCTATTTGGTTGGAAATATTGCATAGGTTCCATAAACTAGTTGGTAGGGAGACATTCCAATGGATTTTTTGATGGTTCGTATCTACCCATAAAGCATGTACTAGCTTATTGTACATGATCTCTTTCTTTGGTACTTTTTGATAATGTTCACCAAGCTTTATTTGAGAGTTCATGATGTTTGAGATTAAACCGTCTTGCGGACAGACCGATCCTCCCTAGTACTAAAAGTATCTAGCAACAAACAACCAAATAGACTAATCTTTCTCTAAGCATATACGATCTACGAAAAGCTCTATAGAGGTGTTAAGGACTTACCGTTTGTCCAGTGCTTGTTTGAAGTCGTTGTTGTCCCTTGCGTGCTTGAAGGAGTTTTCCTCGTAAACCTGCAGTCACAAACAAGCAAAATATTACATAGCACCTGTATAGAAATCATCATAAACCATGATTATCATAGTGATCAAGGAATCTATGAAATAAACCATTGATTGAAAGCTTATTGAGAAAAATGAGTATATTTGTATTAATTTCAAAAAGAAGAAAATCCTTACAACCTGAGCCTTGATGTTGCACAGGACTTTCCGGGGTCCGAAGCAGGAATCTCCTTTACTTTGATAAGCTCTGCACTCCTCCAACCAAGACTAATAGAGGTATGTAATCTCTCCTCACAAAAGTCTTAATCAACTGAGTCTGAATCTCAACAGCACTTAACTTCAAATATTCTAAAGCTTCCACTCCCCTTGAGGCTACCCAATGCCTCTTTTTATAGTGGAAAAGAAGAGGTTTTCTGTTCCAAGTATGAAGGGATAGAATCCTCCTTCAAAGGGATAAGCTCCTCACATCAAGGGGTTGGCTCCATAAGGTAAGGGATTCATGCACCTTACAAGAGCGGTTCTGCCACTGTAAAATCCATTCTAGAAGCTTCCAGAATTTAATTTTATTAAGCTTTTTGGGATTTTACTTGCGCCTTTTTAATATTACAGGGGTCCGCACCTATAACAAAGATAAAGTGCGTTCAGGAACGCAGGTAAGCTGAACATTGGGTGCGGGACCGCAGGCAAGATAGCCAGAAAGTGCGATACCAGATTTTAAGAGACTTTTAGGAACTTTTTCTGATTTTCAAGGCTTGACATGAGGAACTGATATATTAGACTTGCAAAAGGGAGAAGTATGAGTAATAATGAGCTCATACACATGGCAGAATGTCAGGATGACAATTTTCAGTGTAATAGATTGCCCCCTAAAGTGAAAAGTCTGGAATAGATGATGCTGAAGTCTGTCATATATGAAGAGTGCAGTACTTTATCATTTCAAGGATCATCCTGTGGACACCCCAGTCGGAACCTGTAAAAACATTCAATGAAAAATATATATATATCATCGCTGAGGTAGGCATTCCCATACTCAGATCAAAACTAACTAGAAACTGATTCAAACTGTTCTGATACAGGAATGATTTTGAGTACATCACAGTATAGACATGTGTAGACACAGTATGGATGCATCCATCTGTTTATAAATAGTCCACTGTATAAATGATAACAAAATTCCTCGCAGCCTGGATGGTAGAAACTAGATCCAGGGTCTTGATTTCCGCATCTCGAACTAGTATGATTCTATCCATGTGAATAAATGTGTCGAAGTCGAACATGGTAGAAACCACTTGATTACCAGTCAATGATGTGAACTGTTAACAAGTGTGAGAGTAACCACCAGTAATGTCAATGGCTCTCAAAGTACCCAGTACAATCCATGAAATGTGAATGAATGAGCTGAAGTCGAACATTTCACGGAATCATTCGATCGAAGGTCGATGATGTAACCCGTCGTCGAAAGCGAGAAAACTGCCATTAAGGCATGCAGAGTTCAAGGTACTGACGATTTCTAGATCAACTTCCCAGATAATGAGTTGTCGTCGATAGAAAGCGATCCGTCGTAGGCAAGCCCACAACACGAAATCATAGATCAAGTTTTGAAAATATATTGGCAAGGACTGACTCAGGGATGGTAAAAAATGGATGACAGATATTTTGCAGATGAATGGTTTATTTGAACTGTCCTCTTGAACACATAACGACACTACAGATGGCTTGGTGACAGTTGACCCAAAGCTAATACCCAGGAACCGGATGAAGACTTTCAAATGAGGTTTGATTAACTGTTAGGCAAAGGATTTCCCAACCCAGGTGATTGAAAGTGTCGTGTTCAAGAGTGGTTAACTAGATTTTTGAAAAATCAAAATACAACAAACAAGTCCATTTTTCTCTCTTTTCCCCCACCATTTCTGGCAAGTACCTCTTTATTTTTGACAAGCTTGAGGAGGATAAAATTTTCTTGTTTATAAGCTCATCCTTCGGATGAGTCTAACTTAGTTTAAGATTCAAACCCTAAGAAGGAGTGGTTTTTTCATGCTTAAAAATTGAACAGGTCCTTTATTGTTAAGTTTTAACGAGTCCAGTATAGAAGAAACTCGATGTTTTTTCAATTTTAGGGAGTCAAGAAAAAACTTAAGAAGACTCCATGGGTGTAATTTTTCGTAAATTTAGTCTCTCGAGCCCGAAAAAGGATAAAATAATGCGGGAGAGAACTCTATTGACTGTAATTAGTCAACGTATACCTTTTTCGTAAATAGTCCATTTCAGTCCGTAAAAGGGGTAAACTTATACTGAAGGGACGATTATTCATTTACTTTAACGAGTTCGAATAATCAAGTGCTCGGCAATATTTTCATGTTTAGAGAGTCTGAAAAGGGCTTAAAAGAGAACTCCAATGTTTCTCTTTTTCGTAAATTTTTGAAAGAGTCCGAAAAAGTGATAAAAGTATGCTCTTTGTTGAAAAATGATCAATTCTCCTGAAAAATCCAATTTCTGCACAAAAACTTGAAACATTACACATACATGTTTAAGATGAGTAAAAATGCTTCAAAAATACCCTTTTAAAGTGAAAAATAAACAAATTAAAAATTCATCTATTCGAAAAAACTTATAAAAAGGACTTTTTCAATTTCATTTTTACTGTTCAAGTTCAGAGTGAAAAGTAGAAGCTTTTGGGTAAAAAAAATTCCTGTGAAGATTCTGGAAAATCTGTCCGTCGAAATCGAGAACCGTCAGCCCCAAGTAATCGACGACCTCCTAATCTTGCATTTCATCCGTTTACAATTCGTTTTTAGGCTTTAGATTTTATTTCTAAGGGAGAAAAATAGTTTGAAAATCGCCCGCGGGGGTCCGCAGGTGACACACATGGTACCTGCGGACCCCGACTTTTTTCTACAAAGAAAAAAATCGTGGGTCCGCACTTTCCCCACAGAGCGCATGCATTCCTACGCATTGTGTACAAAGGTAAAGAGCGGTCCCCACGTGTTTGAATTTAAAAATCAAATTTCTCTCTTACCGCCCAAAAATTTTCAAATTAGATTGTTCTAATCTATCTTTTTATGCATTGTAGGATTAACAAGATGTTGATTTGGAGAGAACGTGAGCATGAGGACATGGACGAAGCCGCAATGCTCCATTTGCCCACAATGCAAGCATTAAGAGCATGCGGTCTGTATAAATTTTGGGCCATCCAAGGCATGAGGGCACAGGTAGACCTCCTGACATGGCTGGTAAACAGGTGGAACATGCAGGACCAGTGTTTCATTATTGGCGGCCACCAGCTCTAAATTGAGCTGGAGGATATTTATTTTCTGACTGGTTTGTCCAAGAGGGGCGAACAACTTTCCTTGTTTGGGACTAGGCCAGGTGGCCAAACTGTCGCTAGCCTTCGACAAGAGTTCTGTAATGATGAAGTAGACCCCAGGGACAAATGGATTGATATAAAAACTATCATCTGTCCCGAGCTGAAAGTGATTGCATTTACTGTTACCAGACTGTGTGGGAGTGCCGCACTGCATGTGGTTACCGGTTCCCAGATGCGCATTGCTGTGGACTGTTTTCGTGGCACCATTTTCAACTGGTGCGAAGCTGTGTTGGCTAATATAAAAGGCCAACTAACTAGAGCGAAGAATGGAAAACTAAATAACTTTGGATATGGATCCATAGTTGTCACCTTTGCTCTAGAGAGGATCCCTATGCTAGCTCCACAGAGTATTCATGTTGATGCCGGTCATCTTTGAGAACCTAGGATGGTTTGTTGGGTCGCACTGATGGCCCGTCATGGTACTGAGGGCGTTGAGATTGTTCGATTTCCTTCTTCATATTTTCGTTGGCTGGACCGCCAAATTTTTGTCATAGAGGACTTTCCATACGTCGGGATAGATTTTCGCGGCGACCGAGAGATGAGTCTCCCAGCAGGGGAATAGTGGGATGAATCAGGTAAAATCATTTTCAACGAATTTTAAATTCTATTTTTTTTTTATTTTTGATCGTCTTGTCAATTAGTAACTAAAATTTTTTCGAATACAGATGTGGGCCCACGACGACCAGCCCATCTCCAGCCTTATGACAGAAGACAACCAGTTGCAACCGTACCAGCCCCAACAGGCCAATCAACAGAAATCTTGACTAATTTAGAGCATCATCTAGAGCATTTGACTCTAGATATTCCGGAGACAGACATAGATGACATTCCAATCAGATTGCAGAGATACATGATGGTGTTCCAGGACCTTTTAGGAGGTTCCTGTGTAGGGTGGCTCGGGCAGTGGTTTCTTATCGTGATCACCATCAGTGATGGGATGATCATGTTGTAGACTCATATTTTTGACCTTTTGTGTTACTATTTTGCCGATCATAAGGTGTTTCCAACCTATGATCGAAGACGATGTATATTTTTTGAAAACACTTCTATACTATGATATATCACTATTTACCGGCTATCTGTGTTTATGTTATGAATGTTATTTTGTTTTACTGTTTTTTGATCATTGCAAATGTCGATTTATCATACTAGAAGCAACTGCGTCTGCTAATGTATTTAAATGTCTTGGAATATGTTGATATTCAATGTAGTCAAATTCACGTTCCAAGAGACGAACTCTTAAAAATAACCGTAATAACACCGGATTTATAATGGCATAAACCCTATTAAGCTGTAATACAACAAGTTCAGAATCCAACCTAACAATCAAACTCTGAATTCCAAATGATATGGATTCAGATAATAACTCAATGACTGCACTATACTCGGCAATGTTATTCGTTGTTTGACCAAGGCTTACCCCATGCATGGATACTAACTCGTCAGAGGGTGAATAGATAACCCAAGCTGCAGAAGAGATGTTCCGTGTACTACAACAAGCACCATCAACAAAACCAATGTAGGTTTGAAGAGACGTCGACATCTACGATATCAAGAGTAAAACTCAGATAAGCAGGAATAGTGATAAAAACGCTTCTAAACTAAGCACGCTTTTCTAATCTAAAACACACCAGCAACAAAGAAATCTAATCTAATAAAAAATATCCATACCAAGTTGAGCTTAGTATCGCTTTAGATAAAGCCCATTTCTAGGTTTATCTAAAGGGACACCGTCAAAATCTATCAGCTCATAGGCCCCTTTTTCCAGATTTTGCTTAACAATGAAAGGACCATGCCACATGGGCACGAATTTCCCAGCTCCTAGCTTATCATTGGCTTGATCATAAACTAAGACTAGGTCTCCTTTTGAAAAATTTCGAGGGGTAACACTTCTATCATACTGAGCTTTTATTCGTTTAACATGAGCCTCGTTTGCTATTACAGCATTTCGTCGATTCTCGTCCAGCTGAGCTAAGTACAGGAAACGTTTCTCCTCTTCATACGTAGCTAGGAGTAATTCTATGGCTAATTTTAGTGACGGAATTTCGCATTCAATCGGAAACACAACTTCCAGACCGTAAACGAGTTGAAAGGGAGTGAAACCAGTTGATGTTTTTACTGAGGTTCGATATGCCCAAAGTGCTGAAAATAACATGGAATGCCAATTCGTTTTGTGAATACCAATAATTCGTCTAATCATGGTGACTAAAAATTTATTTATAGCTTCGACCAGACCATTGGCTTGTGGATAATATGGAGTGGAACTATCGCGGCGCAGGCCAAGTTGATCTGTCAGTTCAGTCATCATGACATTTCGAAAATGACTTCCATGATTTGTAATAATGGCTTGAGGAACACCGAACCTAGAAATTATGTGATTAAATATGAAAGTTGCAGCAGTCTTGCCGTCAGTCGAAAATGTAGGCATCGCCTCGGCCCATTTAGTAAAATAATCCATTGCTAAGATAATATATGCATGCCCCTCGGTCGAGTGAGGGTTACATGTAATAAAATCGATACCCCATTTCGCAAAAGGACCAACAGCAATTATAGGATGAAGAGGAGCTGGTGGCGCACACATTTTACGATCAAAAAGTTGACAATTGTGGCATTTCCGGATTGCATAAATACAATCTTTGAATAACGATGGCCAGAAATAGCCAGCGCGCAATATCTTTTGGGCTGTGGCATACCCAAACATATGACTGCCACATGCTCCAGAATGGCAGTCATTTAATACCTTTTCAACTTCTTCATGAATAAGACAGCGTCTAAAAAAAGAATTCGCTCCATGACGATAGATTTTATCACCAATGATATTATACTGTTGGGATTGGAAGCATATTTTCCGTTGCTAAGATTGTGAAATCTCGGGCCGAAAATATTGGGTTTGGAGATAAACAATAATATCTCCATACCATGGATCAAGAGTACTGATAAGAAATAGAGATTCGTCCGCAATGGGCTCTTCTGCCACAATTTCAGTATCAGTAGAGGGAAAATCACACATCAGTTCCGCAAATATCAAAGATTTCTTTGCCTTGGATTTTTCGAACTCCAAGTCAAATTCCTACAGGATAACTATCCATTTGGAATACTTGCCCCCTAGCAATTGTTTGGTTAAAATATACATCATAGGGTTGCAATCAGAAATGACTGTGGTTTTACGTAACAAGATGTAGTGCCTAAATCTTTGGACATCTTGGACAACTGCCAATGCCAATTTCTCCACATGTGTATACTTGATCTCGGTTTGATGCAGATTCCGACTAAGATAGTAAATCACATGTTCAGTATGAGGTCCATCTTCCTGAACTAACACCATCCCAATGGTGGAATGAGAAGCAGCGAGATACAAAATGAAATCCTGGTTGTAGTTGGGAGGATGCAATAACGGTGCATGGGTCAACACGTGTTTAAGTGCATCGAAAGATCGATCAACGATCTCGTCCCAAAAGAATTGAATATTCTGTTTCAACAACCGGGTGAAACCCTTCGTAAGCTCGGCATAGTTAGGAATGAACCGACATAAAAATTTTGCTTTCCCCTGCAAACTTTGGAGTTGGCGTAAAGTCGAAGGAGGAGGTAATTTAACAATAGCCTCAACCTTCGACGGATCGACACGAATGCCTGATTTCGAGACAAAAAAGCCCAGTAAACGACCCGACTCGACAAAAAAAAAAAATTTGTGTGGATTCAGCCTAATATTATAATGCCGACACCTCATAAATATAGCTCGTAAGTGTGTGAGATGGTCGGCCCTGCGTGACGAATGAGCAGGTAAATCATCGAGATACGGCTGCACAATGTGCTTAATGTCTTGAAACGCATAAGACATTGCCCGTTGAAAAGTTGCTCCAGCGTTCTTCAATCCAAAAGGTAGTTTGCGATAAGAAAATGTCCCCCATGGACAAATAAAAGCTGTTCTTGGCTGATCAGCAGGGAGTATGTTTATTTTATTATACCCGGAAAAGCCATCCATAAAGGGAAACATTTCGCTACCGGAACAATCATCGATTATCTGATCGATATAGGGAGTTGGATAATTGTCTTTGAGACGGGCTCGATTAATATCCCTATAATCGATACATAATCGTATTGTTCCTTGTTTTTTAGTCACAGGAAAAATATTTGATCCCCAATCCGTTAAGGGAATTGGATAAATGAAACCTGCACGCAGTAGTTTTTCAACTTCTGCTTTGATAGTAGCAGCTTTTCTAGGATGTATTTGACGTAAACGTTGACGAACAGGTTTGGCATCTGGGTAAGTCTTGATTTCATGTACGACGATTGACGGATCAATTCCTGGAATTTCTTCATAAGACCAGGCAAACACATCACAGAATTCTTGAAATAGGGCTTTATAAGATTTAATTTCATCTTCAGTACAACAAGCACCTATATGAATGTTTTCAATTATTCCTGGTTTTACTGAAATGTCAATTGGAACCGTTCGAGAAATATTTTCCAAATTTAATTCAGAATCCGGATTTTGTAATGGATTCTGGGGTTCTTTGACATATTCAGCAGTAAAAATTGAAGCGAAATCATCTTCAAAATGATCTGGTTCAGGTAAAAATGAAGATCGGTGATGAAAATATTCCCATGGTAAATCATCAACAGACAAAAATTCGCGAATTTGCTCATCAGTATGAACAACATTCGGAAATGTCGTTGTGGCTGAACTGGATATAGAAAGTGATTCCTCAGGGATCCCATTCATTGGATCGATTCTGGTTGAAGAGGTGTCGGAAAGTGACTGTACGACCTGGTATGCAAGTTCAAATGGACTCAAAGGCATCATGCCCTCAATTGAATCTAACTCG
The DNA here is from genome assembly GCA_034641835.2 of Pinus albicaulis. Classification (NCBI taxonomy): domain Eukaryota; kingdom Viridiplantae; phylum Streptophyta; class Pinopsida; order Pinales; family Pinaceae; genus Pinus; species Pinus albicaulis. Next base: position 877,447,394 of record CM076575.1, on the reverse strand, counting down.
GAATCGGAAGGTATGATCCAAGGATCATCAAACATAATAGTATTTGACGAAATCATGTGAATAGTTGCAACAGCAGGCGATACATTAGGAGGTGGAAAGGCAAAAGTTCCTAGTAAACCAGAATCTTTAACTAATCCTACTCCAACATCCTTATAAGGGATAGTCGCTTTACCAACATGCTGGATTGTTTCTGTAGAGGTTGGGTCAGAAGAGAAATAAGTTAACTGATCTATTGTGATGATCTTTCCTTGATATGGAAATTTTATGAGTCGAAATACCGAAGAAACAACAACAGTCATCGCATAAGACCAACTACGACCTAGAATAAGGTTGTAATCTAGAGGGGCATCAACCAATTCCACATCTAGATTTACGGTTTTACCTTCGACCCCTATGGGTAAATCGTGCAAAATACCAAAAGGGTGAAAACCTCGACCATCAAAATCCTTAAGAATCGTCGGAGATTGGTTAAGTGTAGGAGAACCAAGTGATTTCCAACACTGAATCGACATAATACACGTTGAAGCCCCCTCATCAATCACAGTCCGATAGATCGGTCTATTTTTGACTAACACTCGTATCTGGAAAGCCATCTGATGAGGTGGACGAGGCATACTATTTTCTAAATCGAAGATTATAAGATTAGAATATTGAACATCTACAACTCCTATAGTAGAAAAAAGCAATTTACGCTGTGCTGGGCATGATTGCAGCACTTCCAAAGACGACATTGCTGAAGGGGAAATAGCTAAGTCTTCAACAGTGTTGTAATTCTGAGTAGCTCTCGCATGTGGATTGAAAGCTGATTTACGAAGAACACCTTTAGCAGGCGGTTTGATTATTAAGTCTGGATTTTGTTTCTCGATCTGTAGCAGACCAGAAACAGGAGGAGGTGTAGTTAATGTATTTGTATTAGAAGATTCTTCTTCCTTCCCATCAACAGGATTCTTAGTTCCATAATCTTGCGATCGCGTCGCAATCCTTACATGAGACATCATCAAAATAGGTTCTTCTGAAGTTGTCGAAGTGGAACCAATCATCTTGCTATCTTGAGTTGGAAAAGGATCCTTCAAGACAGCAGGTTGTTGTGAACCTTTGACGAATTTTGCAACCTCTGCACGATGTGGGCATTCCTTAGTGAAGTCATCCTCGTCACAAATGTAACAAGGGTAATGAGGCTTGCGTTTTTCGTCATTGGATTAATTTTTATCAGTTTTCTCTTTCGAATTTTTCTTGTTTTTACCCTTCCCTTTCTTTTTACCACCGGATTTAGATTTAGCCGTAGATGTCTCTACGACATGAATGTCGGCAGAAATTTCGGGGGAAGATTCTCCTTTCGGGGAATCTGGTAAGGTTATAATAGGAGAAGAATTCTTTGAATATTTCTTCTTACTTTTTGTATTGACTGTACCAATCATGCCATCAGCAGCATGAGACCCTGAAGGAGCAGCAGCTATCTGACCTTGTTTTGGAAGGTCGGGGATTTTTTCGTGTAAAGTACTTGACTGCGTGTAAACGAGATCAAGGTACTGAGCTTGAGCAATCACTTTCTCTTCAGTAACAACACCGGACTTAGATACATCTTCAGTGATCTTGGGTAACAATGATTTAACAAACCATTCTGCCAAAATTTTATCTGGAATATAAACTTTCACCAAATGCCTTCTACGTCACCATTCATGAATATGATCAGAAATATACGTAGACGTAGATTGCTTAAGTGAAGTTAATAATTCCGTGCCATTGTCGTATCTAACAGGCAACTGAAAGTGAGTCAAGAAGGTAGTTTCTAACTGACTGAAATTATGAAACGAGCCTCGTGGTAACTCAATGCACCATTTGGCTGCAAGACCAATAAGAGTTCTTTGGAAAATACGTAAGCGAATCGAATCATTAATAATTGAATTAGACGCACACTAGAGGTGATAATTCATGACATGATTTGATGGATCCTCTCCTGGCTTACCTTCAAACTTCAGTATATCATTGGGCAACTTATGCGGCATTGGTGGCCAATACGGATAATAGAAAATCGGATCATTCATAAGGCGCGTCAAATCAGGTAAATCCAAAGTTGCAATAAATGGTAACTGACGGTTAGGGTCACGAAAACCTTGAGTAGCCAAAGCAGTTCCAGGAGGTGGATACCCAGGATAACTAGGAATTGGATTTGCGTTAGGAATCGTGTAACCTCCTGGAAAACCAGGATTAACCGGATCAAACTGGGGTTGTTGAGGCTGCTGATAAGTGTAGCCATGGTACGGTTGATACTGATAATTTGGATTTTGTGAACCAGGACCGAATTGAGGATATCCCTGGTACAGTTGATACGTGAATTGCGGTTGACTTGTGACAAATGTACTTGTATCGACTTGTCCTCCAGGCATCTGAACCGAAGTCTGAAAGAAAGGTCCTGACTGGGGTACAGAGACTTGAGGGATTTATACGGATGCAGGGATATACGAACTCGGCGTTACAGATACTCCAGAAATAGGTGTTACAGTTTGGACAAACGTAGCAGCAGTTGCAGCAGTTTGAGGCGGAGTCTGAGGCGAACTAGGCCCAGCCTTCTGAACAGAACTAGGTGCAGGAGTTTGAATAGTAGGCTGGACAGGTTGTTGGGTTGGACCAGAAACCAAAGGCTGTCTAGGTTGAAAAGGTAACTGCACATTAGACTGCATAGGCTGTTGATATTGGGACGGATCCCACACCATATTCATTCCGGGATATTGTCCCGTAGAAGGTTGAACATAAGGACCATAACCTAGTTGAACGTAGGGTTGATACGTGAATGGTAAATTTCCAGCTCCTTGAACAGATGACTGACCAGAAGGCTGTTGGTAACCTTGAATTGGGTACTGACCTTGAGGTTGATAACCTTGAGGCGCGTACTGAAGCTGGGGTTGATAAGGACCCTGAGGAGCATATTGAGTTTGGGGTTGACCCTGGGGTGTGTATTGTCCTGCAGGTTGATAACCCTGAGGTATGTACTGCCCTTAGGGTTGTCCCCCAAAATAATATGATTCCACAGTTTGTCCTAGGAAAAAGCTACCTTGAGGTTGACCCCCAGGTGGTAACTGACTTCCTGAAGGTTGCCCCACAGGTGGTAACTGACTACCTTGAGGTTGCCCCCCAAGCGATAACTGATTTCCCTGAGATTTCCCTCCAGGCGCTACCTGACTGCCTTGAGGTTGCGGATTCGGAATATTACCAGACATCATAAAAATTTTCCCTTCGTTTGACGTTTCAGTTTTAATTCCACTTAAACCAGATGATAACACGTTTTCAATTGGTTGAGGAGCTGCCCCCAAGAAAGTACCAGACAGAGCCTGATATCCCGAAGGAACAGAAGGACCACCATGTAAAAATGATTCTGGTGTCTGGAAAAACATGGATGATTCTCCTGCCATAATGGATGACGGATAATAACCTCTGGGTGTTGGATGAAATGGAACTCGAGGTGGAGAAAAAGCAAGACCCGGATTCTCTAAAAAATTAGTTAAAGATAAATACCAAGCAGTAGTTCGAATAGGGCTGTAGAAAATTGATTCACATTCCCTAAGATGTAACGATTGAGGGGAATTGGGAAGAGATAACTCTTCGTCTGGATTAGTGAGTTCTTCAATATAAATTATTCTAGATGGAAGATCGTCAGTGACAATATTTCTTACCCTAGGTGAACCAAGATCGCTGGAATTTGGTGAAATAAATCCCGAAGATGTTTCCAAAACAGAAGGTTCAGTTTCAGGTTCAGAGATTTTAGGTTCGTCAGCCCATTCACTGGCAGGAGAAATACTACCAGTAACTTCAGAAACTGAAATCGGTTCTTGAATGTGTTATGTTATGGGTGTTTGATAATCAGGATGAACCACTATGGATGAAGTTCCAACTTCTGTTGATTTAATCCTACCGCTACTAGATGATACCAGAGCACGAATCCCTTCAAGCTGACTTGGTGAATATTCAGGGGGTTTCCCTTGTAGTCTCTGGGATTATCTCAGAAATTCCACCACGATTAATTATTTAACTAATCACACGCAAACAAACAACATTTCAAAGAAAACACCTAAAGTCTCTAAAGAAATAAACAGCTGAAACACATGCTTAAAAAATCTAGGAGTTCAAACCACACACAAACAGTAACTCCCCATACTAAAAACACTAGTTGGTGATGAAATCCAACTTGATAGAAATTTAATACAGAAAGGGCGGTTAGAATAGTTACCTCGACAACCTGCTTATTGAAACAGACTGGCACAAGTTTTCTCACAAAACCATCTCATGTGAAGAGAACCCCCCAGAGAGTCCAAGTGAGTCTAGTCGATGTCTGCTCCAGGTACAGTGAGATCTTTCCTTCACCGTCACCTTAGGAAATAATCTTAAGATAATGGACACTAAGGTTACCAACAGTAACAAATATAACTGGGGGAATAGTCTACGATCCGATCTCACGTGCAAGGGCAGAGTAGCAAGCTCAATCCCCTTGAAGGTTCCTCGACATGGTTAATCCGAGGTTTACCGACAAGTGACGCCAGGCTCCTCGAAAATGGTTAATCCAAGGTTTACCATTTGTAATACGTGAAAAATCTTCTATCTTCCCCAATGACACAGAATTGATTGTCTCAAAGGTTTGGACATGATCTCGTGATTGAATTCTTTAAGAGAAGCTTCCCAGATTATACAAATTACGATTGGGTTTATTTCCTAATGCAAGATTTGTCTACTTGTTTGTTTTACTACCTTGGAGAGTTAATTACTCCCTACTCCAAGATACTAGCCTAAGCTATGTTGGTGATAAGAGCCCTAGAAAATAAAAAGATTTCTAGATGAGTTTTAATTAAGCGTTACTTTTAAGAGCTGTTTCTTAAGTCAATGGGTGCGAAAGCGAAACTTTGATGGTGTGAAAACTCGATTTCCAAAAACACTAAAATGCACCTAAAAATGATAATCAGATCGTTTCCTTTCAATGAAATTCTAATTCAGGAAAAGTTGGAGAATGCAATCCTTTTAATGAACAATTCCTTCTTTAAACATTAAGAGTAATTGAAAGAAAATATTTTTGTCTTTTCAGCAATAAATCAAAAATGAAACAAACTATCAAAGCTCATAAGGAAAATCCTTTCACTTGAAGCTACAAAACAAGTTTTCTTCAAAAGAGATCTACAAAATTCTATGAAAAACACTCAAAACTATCAAACTAATTCGGAGACCTACAAATTTTAATAACCTATTTGAATAAAAGCTTTACAATTTTTTTGAAGAATGTTTTACTTAGTTATTCAGCAAACTAAGGATCTATTTGTTCAGAATAAAAAACATATCAAAAACACTCAATTATGTTTTTATAAAAAATGAAATTAAAAAACCAATAACAAAGTTTATTTTCGAAGATTTGCAAAGAAACAAAAAATTCTATTTCTCAATAAAGGATGATTTCACAATCAGGCCAGATTCAACAAAAGACAAAAGACCAATGCAATCTCAGGTATTTTAAACAGTCAATGCTTCTAATCACTACAAAGACCAAGCGAAAGACAATCCAAAACACAAAACTTCTAGAAAATCATCAAAACACCAATACTATTAAGATTCATTCATAGAAAGATTTTGACAGAAACAATCATCAATCTGGGCAGAAATCAAAAACTCTAAATTAAAATAAAGATAAACTAAAGAAAGAAATCTGAAGGTTTTTCAAAATTTTAACAGGGTCCGTAGTCTTGCAGAAGGAACAGGTGCGGTACCGCACTGTTTACTAAAGCAAAAATGCGAAACTGCCCACACTGTGAAAAGAAGACAAAGTGCGGTCCCAGGAAAAATTAAAGAAAAAACTTAAAATATCTCAAAATTTTCGAAAATAGATAAAACCTAAGCTACCCAGGCAGATGTCTATCAATCAAAAACTAGGAAAAACGTTTCCTCAAATCAAAATAAAAGGGAACAAAAAAAAACAAGTTCTTTCCCCAGCGGAGTCACCAATTTGTTGGAGGATTAATCCGTCTTGCGGACAAGACCGATCTCCCTAGTACTAAAAGTATCTAACAACAAACAGCCAAATAGACTAATCTTTCTCTAACAATATATGATCTACGAAAAGCTCTATAGAGGTGTTAAGGACTTACCGTTTGTCCAGTGCTTGTTTTAAGTCGTTGTTGTTCCTCGCGCGCTTGAAGGAGTTTTCCTCGTAAAACTGCAGTCACAAACAAGAAAAATATTACATAGCACCTGTATAGAAATCATCATAAACCATTCTTATCATAGTGATCAAGGAATCTATGAAATAAACCATTGATTGAAAGCTTATTGAGAAAAATGAGTATATTTGTATAAATTTCAAAAGAAGAAATTCCTTACAACCTGAGCCTTGATGTTGCACAAGACTTTCCAGGGTTCAAAGCAGGAATCTCATTTACTTTGATAAGCTCTACACTCCTCCAACCAAGACTAATAGAGGTATGTAATCTCTCCTCACAAAAGTCTTAATCAACTGAGTCTGAATCTCAACAGCACTTAACTTCAAATATTCTAAAGCTTCCACTCCCCTTGAGGCTACCCAATGCCTCTTTTTATAGTGGAAAAGAAGAGGTTTTCTGTTCCAAGTATGAAGGGATAGAATCCTCCTTCAAAGAGATAAACTCCTCACATCAAGAGGTTGGCTCCATAAGGTAAGGGATTCATGCACCTTACAAGAGCGGTTCTGCCACTGCAAAATCCATTCTAGAAGCTTCCAGAATTTACTTTAATTGAGCTTTTTGGAATTTACTTGCGCCTTTTTAATATTACAGGGGTATGCACCTATAAAAAAGATAAAGTGTGTTCGAATACGCAGGATAGCTGAACATTGGGTGCGGGACCGCAGGCAAGATAGCTAGAAAGTGCGATACCAAAGTTTAGGAGACTTTTAGGAACTTTTTCTGATTTTCAAGGCTTGACATGAGGAACTAATATGTTTAGACTTGCAAAGGGAGAAGTATGAGTTATAATGAGCTCATACGCATAGCAGAATGTCAGGATGACAATTTTTAGTGTAACAAC